>CM053784.1:332902789-333415289 GCA_028749045.1 Cupressus sempervirens | reverse complement strand
TTACAAAAAGGTGATAACAAATAAATGTTTGTATGAAATAAAGAAAAATACCATACCCAATTACAAGCTAGAATAAAAAAATTTTCCTTTCAAAAGGAAAATCACATTTTAAAAAATTGGCATAGGATATAAATACCTTTTTATTTCTTGTATAGGGAACATATTGGTTACTGGAGACAACTAAGAAATGAATTTCCTCTTGCATCCATGTCACAATTATTATGATTCAAATTAAGTTGTTGGTAAAAGTTATCATAGCTACCTACCTATAAGAACCACCACTCATCATTTCAACTCTTCATGGGGACATAGAGAAAAATTCTCCTTTACATCCTTGGTTTCTAGTTGCCCACACACACTCACAATACAAATTTATTTTTTCATATCACTACCATTACATTGTATGACACACAATTTGTATCCCCTTCATACTCCCACACTAACACATAAAATATCTGTTATCTCCACGAGGCTTTGAGGTGACCACGAGGGAGGATAACCTAATGCATTAGTGAAAAACATTATACAATATTATATTTTTGTAACAAATGATACAAAATATAAAATTTTGGCCTTGCTAGACCTATGTCCATGATGAAGTGTCTCAAATAAGTTATCGATAAGAGAGTAATGGTGGAAAATATTGGAAATGTGGCTAGGAGGACATGTAAGGATGATATAGGGTTTTAATTTATTACAACATACACCTAATATGAAGAAACCAAAACATAAGATTAAGTTTTGGATGATCAAACTTAGAAAATAATGAACAATTATGCATTTTGGTTTAGCATGGTTTACTATGTTCCTCCACTTTTGTTTTATAATCTATTGGAAAAAGTGAGTTCTGTGTTTTAGATGCAGTGAGTCTTGTTCCCGAAATGTTTGAGTCTAGGTCTAGATCCCTAAAGGCCTGGCAATCTTTATCAAATTTTCCCAATATGCCTTCTCTTTCAAGAAGTCAAGTGGGTATCAATTTTTCCTTGTAATTTGTCAGATAAGTTTAGTACCCAATCCAATAGAGATAAGTTTTCACTCATTCCAGATGAACCATGCTCACTATCACATTCCTGTGCTCTTCAAAGTTCTATAAATTCAAATATCTTCACAACACTAGATCATGATGTATCAATGGTCGATAAAATAAGCATTGGTAGAAAATCCCATGTTGCCTTCTCCATGATGGATTTTAAACTCGTGAAGGAAATTTTCCATGAGGGCTCACTTCAAGATGTACCTAGCTTAAAAATGATTCAAAGGGTGTGGATTTTAAGGAAAATTGATGTTTAAATCTAGGATGGGACTCCTAAACATAATTTGAATTTGTCATCACTTAAATACTAAGCCTTGGTGCAAAACCTCAAATCGTCTTCTCTTTGGCAAGTTTCCAATCCATGAAGATGATTTTCCACAAAATAGATAAAAGAAAAATACAAGATGCTAAATGACATCCAAGTGGATCCATGTGCCTTAACTAAACATCTTCAACAATAAAAAATGTAGATATCAAAGATTCAACCAATGAGAAAGCATAGGTGGAAAAATGGAAATTACCTTCTCTTCAGTAGGTTTCCAACCCATGTGGGCAACTTTTTGACAATGTAGAGGAATTAGGTGAACAAGTAACATTTGGCTCCCATGTTGGATCTAGTATATGTCAAGATGATATTGGAACAAGATGAACTACTGTAGAAATAAGATATGGTTAGAATCTCACTTGGCATATTTTCATCAATGCAATACCCGAAAGAGAACTTTTTGAAACTAAAAGGAAAGAAGAAAATATATAATGCGTTAATGGAAAGTAACCGTTATATCCAAAAAAACAATGGAAATACTTTTAAATGTCCATTGGGTTTTTGCATTTACTCTTTAATGGGTATTTCCTTAAATTTCACTCATGTGGAGTGAATTCTAAAGTATTACAGATGAATCGAGGTCCTTGTATAAAAACTCATAGGTTGTTGAATTAGTTGCCTTTTTTCTTTGATTTCTCATTTTTATCAAAATTAGTAGCTTTCAAAAGCTAGTGATTGTAGTGTCCATTTTCTTATTCATTTTTCAATTCAAAATCTCATTCATAAGCTATGGCCACCAAGTTTATAGGTTTTGATGGTTTAATTGGGATTAAGTCTCAACTACAAAATTTCATAGACACATCCCTCTATTTCTATGATATGGCAGATTTCCAAAGGAGGGTAAAATATGAATGCATCCATCCTATCACTGAGAAGCTTTGAGGGTGTGGTTTGGTCAAAGCGGCTAGTTTTCTGGTTGTAATTCAAGCCCCATAACTCATTTATGAATATATTCATCATTACAATCCAGAAGCAAAATAGATAGTTTTGCCAGATGACACTGTATTGATTTCAATTAATAGACAAATCATGGTGAATTTTCCTTCATGTTTTGGAATAAGAGGAGTTTTTTGACCTAACTATTAGTGGGGTCATTTGAGAATTCTCAATGAAGAATATGATTAGGAGGAAGGAGATCATGCGAACATGGTTCTAGAAGCCATAGAGTGATAAGAGAAAAGTTCCCAAGACTTTGTTTAGAACCAACCTCAAACCAGAGATAACTGACATTTTAGTTCTCCTATATAGATTGAGAGGTGAAGTAGAAGCCCTAAATTTTGTTGAACAATACTTCTTTTTGGTTTAGGTTATTTTCTTGGGTACACAGTATATTGATTGGGTACAAGAGGTAAGTGGGATTCTATCTAATGCTCTCCAAGTGTCCAAGTTTTACAATTCATTTTATATGTCCTCCTTCCTGATTTATATGCTAGTATCTTTACAATTATGGCCCAATCTCCCATGCATAGAATTTTTTTTTGATGTTGTTAAGTTTTATGATTTTTATTCATGTCTTCAGCTGCATAATAGCTACATAGATTATGTAAAAGTGAATGATGTGTTTACTATGAGAATTTTTAGGGAACTACAAAAGTACCCAAAAAGGATATTCTCCCCTGAAGCCATGACTGTCATTAGTCAATTTGGCTATTATTTTATTTAGTTCTCATCTTTTTATTACATGTGTCTTATAGCTTTCGATGGATTTCCTCTAAATCTAACAAGATATCTAGATGATATGATTGTCTTGGTAGAGATCATTCAACAAGCCCTATAGTTGAAGGTCCTAAGTGGAAGTCTAAAGAAGAAAGGGTATGAATTCCCTATGAAGGTTGGAGCATTCAGTTGTGACACCCAGTTTGATGCCAAGAATATGTTGAAAGTTTTTAAGAAAAAGTACAAGCTAGATATGTAAAAGTTGTTTAGACCTATGTTTGACTCCAATGGATATGCTAAGGATGTCTTGCAGATTGGGAGTGTCATAAAGCACATTAGCAACATTGAAGACTATTGGGCCAATTATAAAGATGATTTCGAAAGCCATGATTGCACTTTCACAAGATTGATAGTAGACCGAGTCAAGCTATATAAGGTAAATATAGAAGTGGATCGAGTTGAGAATGATGATTAAAATTTATATAACACTACTTATTTGACCAAGTTAAGGAATACTCCTCTAAGCTCTAAACTATTTCAAGATGCCATAGAAGACCTAAACATGATGATGGAAACAATTTATAAGAGGATCAGGAAGTGGTTTGAGTGGACTATGGCAAGACAAAATAGAAGAAAAGGTGCATCTACCCAACCCTCCCCAAATGTAGCAACTACTTCATCTTCCCATAGCGACGCTTTAGGCATACTTATGCCTCTCACTCTAGGACTCGCTCAACCATCCAGAGGAGGTGATCAACCTCCTGACAAGAACATCCCATTAGATAAAACTTGTTAGGATGGTTTACTACCAATGATCATAATAGAGGAAGAAGCCAAGAAGAAGAAAGTAGAGGAACTAAAGGACATTGTAGTCACAGTGGCTCTGCCATCCCCCAATAGTCCAGTCCCATCTATAAGTGTGACACTACTCCTATCAAATAGCCCCAAAATACAAGAGGTTGATCTTGGAGATGGAAGGATCAACAAAAGTGAATCTATAGAGTTAGACAAAGAAATCAAGAAAACATCTGAAGCAGAAAAGGTGGCTAAAGCCTCAAATTTCAATTCCCCTACTATGGGAAATCCTTTCTCCTCATCATCAAAGGCCTTGACTCTTGTTAAGAGAACAATATTTAGTATAGATACACTAGGGACTATATCCAAGGTAATCAACATCGAGTCATGGCTTGAGAATACTTTAGAGAGGAAGAGGAAGATGATAGAAGATGGGGCTTCAAACAAAGAGACTTTGTCTCTAGCCATCTGCTCTGGATTGACATTGAGAAAAGTAAAGAAGCAAAAGACTTTATCTATCCTTAGCTAGGACCCAGACACAAGGCACGTGACTATGGAGTTCGTCAAGCCCACCAAATATGGTAGGATTGAAGACCTAACTATAGATGACTTTGTTAGAAACAATAGTCCACCAAGATAAATGAGGTGGGTGGGGGGGCTGAATCAATTATCCAATAATTAAGACATTTATCTTCCTTAAATAAACTTAACCATTCAACCAAAGTAAACAACAACCATAGAAAGATGCAAATAGAAAATTACACCAGATATGTTGCCTAGGGAAACCCTTGATTAGATGTAAAACCCTAGTGGGAATGATTCCCACAAGATGATGTACTAATATAAATATTCCTTGTTAGAGGATAGACCCTATTAGGAGTCTATTACAACATTTAGTATATATGATTCGCTATTAGGAGACTTTGAATCCCTACTAGAAGATTCCAACCCTGTTAGGAGTTGTGCCAACCCTATTAGGAGTTGTAGTACAATGTATGCAAGATGAGCCCACTACCCAAACATACAATTTCAACTACAAGAAGAACTTACTCCTCAAACATGTAATTTTCTATTATGTTCCTCTTTCACTTGTTCTATCAACTAAACCAATCATTTTCAAACCTTGTAGACTAGAGCACAAACCTTGAATCCAAATATCAAACCTTGGATCACTAAGCAAAACCTCAACAATGAAATTTCCTTCACTTTTTCTCTGCTCTACTCAACTTCGTATTCCACTCTTTCTACTACTTACAATCACGTTGCATCAATACAATTCCATACCATACCATGCTCCATGATAAAGGAAAATTTCCTTCCTTTATACCAAGTCCATAAAAAAATTCCCTAAGTTAGTTGTTAGACCTTCTCAATTAATCATTATAGGACCACATTAAGAACACATTACACTTCTTCTACCTTGTAACTTGAATATATTTTCATACATTCAATATTATGACAAGAGAACTTAGCCACATCATCACCAAGATGTCTTCTTTATATCTTAAACCTCAATTCTTAGAATAACAACTTTGCTAAGAGATATAACAAGTTTACCAGAACATGCCTCTGTAAAATCTATCTCAGAATAGACTTCACCAAAGCTTACATAACTTTTTCCAGACTTACCATTTCTTCTTCTAACATTAACTACATATACTAGATACTCTAATGTATCTCTTATAAACTTGGATAACTTGAGAATACTCAACTGGCCATCCATACCAACTTGATCTTTCCACTGTTCTTCTGCCGGATACCATAGAAAACTACTATGTTGACATCAATGAAAAACTTAGTCATGAATGTAACATATCATCATAGTAACATATCTATAATACTCCCCCATAGGAATATCATCAACATTCATGCTTTCAACAATCTCTCAACATACTTCATATTGTAGTCTCTATATCTAGGAGAGGTCAGACGTGACACCAAAGTGGGCTTGTGGAAATCAACTAATGAAGTAATAGAGGAAGAAATTGAGGGCCCAAAGATTTCCAAAGTCAAGATGAAGGAAAAGATCCATGTACTCAATTGCTTCATCAAGCAATTAGTTTCCCTATTAGCAAGTATTTCAAGAATATCACCCACCAATGATTCCACAACTATAGATATTCAGGCAATCATCTCTCAGCTGCAAGAGGAAATTTTTTTTGGGCAAATTGGTAGGAAGTAGAGTTCAAAGGCTTTAGATTGAGAGCTATTAATAGTAATACACGCATTAGCATCTCCAAAAATCATATCCACAAATTGAAGAAAATTGGGACTGAAACCAAGAGCTTGAAGCATATCCAAGATGAAAGGCCATCCAATTAGGTCATAAGCTTTAGAAAAATCAATTTTCAAAAACACAGATGGTTGATTGGATTTGTGAGGCCACTCCATGTCTTCCTAGATAGCAATGATGTTGTCAAGAATATACTTGGACTTAATAAAGCCACTTTTCTCTAGCCGCACAATTAAAGGCAAGAGATTGCAAATTTTAAGAGAAATTGCCTTAGCAATAATCTTATAAGACACATTCAGAAAAGTAATTGGGTTCTAGTTACAAATATCCTCAGGATCACCAGCTTTAGATATAAATTTTATGTTTCCTTTGTTGATAATAAATCCTAGACTCTTAGAATGATAGGCTTCAATAAAAAATTTGTGCAGGTTGGGACCAATAGACTCCCAAAGGTGTTTTAAAAATTCACAGGGAAACCCATCACACCTGGGGGATTTTTCATAAGCCATGGAAAAAACTGCCTCCTTGAGATCTTGGATGGTAAGGAGCTGCTCACAGAAAGTACGTTGCTCAACTGCTAGGCAGTTTGGAGTAACAAAAATACACTTTTTGAGGGCTTCCTCCTAAGAAATAAAATTTCCTTCCAAAGGAAACACATTTTTGTAGTGGTGAACAAAAGCTTGCAGGATTTCAAGGAGACTAGAGAGAACATTATTGCCCTGTATGATTTTTTTGTATGATGAGCTCTAAGGGCCTAGAAGAATTCTTTACAAGCCTTATCACCACCCTGCAACCAATGGAGGGATTTGGGCCCCTTGAGTATCATAATTATCCATAACCTATTTTTCATAATGAAGCTTGACAAGATAAATTTGCAAATCAACATCAAAAGGTTAAGGGTGAGAGCTTCAGAAGCTTTCTTGAGAGTTGTGGTAGTGGATTCATAAGACCATCTTCTAAAAATTGCCAACTGCTGCCCATAGATGCATCAAAATCTAGCAATTTTGGTAACAACATCATTCTACCACTAAATCCAACCTTTTCAAGAATGCAAACGTGGCTCCAAATTCCAAACATGTAGGATATGAGCAATAGTGGAAGCATGCATCAACATTGTCGTATTGAGGAAAAACTACATCCTAACAACTCATTGGATAGTTGTTTGCCAAGAAATGGGAAAATAAATGGGATAGTGGTATGATAATGTCACATCTGGCAAAGGAATGATAAGTAAATCTTGATCCTCAAAAAAGGAGAAAAGTGATTGTGTAGTAATCATAGCAGGATCTAGATTTTTTAAAATGTAGTCAGAACCAATTCAAAAGTTAGACAAAGTATGCCAGACCCTAGTGTGCTGGCGGTGATTAGTATGGGGATCATAAAGGCCCAATTTATTACACATGTAGTACTAGGATTCCCTTTCCCTATCTATCTAGCAAAAATTCAAAATTCCATCTTTGTCATAGGCCAACTCAACCATATTGAAGTCACCACACATAAACCAAGTAGCTAGAGGCAAGTTGTCAACCATCTAGCCCCACAATTGAGATCTTTCCACAGCATCATTGGAAGCATAAACATTAACTACTCCAAAGGAATGATTGTTGATAGAAAGAAAAAGCCAAATTATTTTGTGCATGGGGTCAAACTATGCAAAATAATAGTAGAATGAAGACGAGGTGACAAAAGAGTAACTACACCACCTCTACCAATTTCATGCTAAGAGGAAAAAATAATGTCATCTGGCCAAATGATGTGATATGTAGAGGAAAGCATGAAACCAAAAAATTTAACCTCTTCCATGCAAAGAAAATCTAAATTACCAAGTATATGATGGGTATCCCTGACATAGTACTTTCTGGAGAGGTCTGTAAGACCTCACACATTCCATGATAAAAAATCATGAAAACTCTTCCATATCTTCCTCGTCCTCGAGAGAGGAGTAACTATTTTGCAAGAAAGTTGAAACTTGGTTAAAGCTAGAAGGTAACTCCTTTGGACTAATAGCCTATCTTTTCTCCTCTAGTTTCTCAGCACGTCTAGGAGGATTGAGAGAATGCCAAACATTTTTAGTCACAATGGAGGAAGCGACAAAAGGAGTTTGAACCATAACAGAAGTGGTAGCCTATGCAACTAACTTGATCCCCTATGAATTACTAGGGTTTGAAACTTGAGAAACACTAGGGTTTGATTCTGGAAAAGACTATCATTGACCATACAATGGCTAGGGTTTGTACTCCTGTTGAAATAGAAGGAACTGAAATGATAGTTGCATATGGCTGTTTAGCAACCAAGGAAGTCTTTCCCTTTCACCCAACAATAGTCCATTCTTCTTTTTGTTTCCCTTCTACTAGTTTGGAAGGGACCTCCTTAGGCGGGGGTTTAACCTTGGGCATAGCCAAAGGGCAATCCCTAATCTTGTGTTCCACTAATTAGTACCTATAAAAAGTGTTGGGAAGGTTCAAATATAGCACCTTGTGAGAGAAAGTTTGAGAACCAATCTATATCTCCAAAAAATCCTTGAGATCTTTAGAGAAATCAACCTCAATGCACATTCATTTCTAAGGATGAGCATTGAAAAAAATTTCATGTTCCTTGGTAATAACTTTTCCAAGAGTATTGGCAATGGACTCAATAAAAGGCCAACATGGCAAGGGTAAACTTGGGAACTCAACCCACATAGGAACCCTAAGCTTTGTGTCATCAGAGATAGTGAAGTCTCTCGAACATCTTTAAAAAACTACTAGGGAGGAATGTACTAACCAAGGGCCATTATTAAAAAATGTGTATGCCTGAGATGGGTTGGCAAAATGAAAAAAAAAAAAAAAACCTTTGGTATGGTTTTGCACAGTATCAAGGCAGACTCCATGAGAAGTCCAACTCTTGTTAACCTATTCTTGGAGCATAGCTTCAGGAGGAGTCCTACCCACAAAATACCTTATCAAGGTATGTTGTTCTACCCAATCACAAGTAGCATCAAGTTCTTGCAAAGGAAGGATAGTATCAGGATTACCTTGTGAAAGACCTTTAGGAAAAATTTGCAAGGACATTTGTTCAGTTGAGGCACCATGGCTTTTCAAAGCAATAGTGTGAACACTTATATCAACAACTGGGTCACTACTAGCTAGGGCCATTATAAACTAGCCTAAAAACTCCCACACTAAATGCAATTTCATAGGTGGAAAACATAGAAGTAGAAATTAGAAGAATGCATGAAACCCTAGTAGAGCCTTTAAATCACCCAGGGCACGATCTCTGCCTCATCTCTTATGATTTTTGGAGCCTTGCACTTAGCAAGACTTGATCCCTGGTGGGCTATTTGTATCCTGTTGGTCTGACTTTTTGTGTAGTAAAAGTTTTCAGTTAAATCATAGAAAAGTCAAATGTTCTATGCCTAAGTGAAGCATAGGGTTTTGGATAAATCATCCATAAGAACTAATCGTCATATAAACCCTATATCATCTCTATTCATAAATTTTCGGGCGCGAAATTTTGAATTTTCAAAAGAGACGAATATGCTGTCATATTCCTTTTCCTTTCTCTCGGGTTACCTTTCTTCCTATTTGTCCCAACCGTCAAATCCGATTAGATCTACCATTGGTGTTACCTCGCTATGACAAGTTGCATGCTTATTAAGTATAGCGAGATAACGAGTATTGAGTATTTTAAGCGGTGAGACCGTAAAGTGAAGATGCGGCGATCGGAGATTTGCTTATTAAATGATTTATTGTGCAAGTACACTTTGCAAGTCACCATCCAAAAAAGGATAGGGACCCACTAGAATATTTGACATCAGAGCCGGAATGATGGTTTTTCCGGATGTTCCGCCACCTCGCTATCGGAAAATTCAGACACTTCACCGTTAGTGAAGTAGCGAGGCCACGTGAAAATCTGAAAATGATGACATTGCATTTTGCTTGTATCATAATTACACCAGGTGGCATGACCAGTCATAAATACCATTGTCAGAATCAGTTTTAATTAATAGAAGTAATTACTGGGTAACCCTTGCATTTTCCAGCACAGAATCCTTTTAAGTGCCGGAGCCTGCTACCTCGCTATCGGAAAATTCAGGTGCTTCACCGTTAGCGAGTTAGCGAGGCCCCGTAAAGTGGTAAAAGATCGGCAAGATCCTTGATGACGTGGAATGACAGATGATCCACTTCAAGCATGCTTGTTAAGCCATGCGACATAGCAAATATAAATCAAGAGATCTTGTGTTTCTTCTTCACCTTTGATTTGGTAAGTGATCAACGGCTGTCGTCTCCTTGCTATGAAGAGTTGCAAGGGAGATAATTATAGCGACATAGCGAGTCAGGCCCACCGCCTTCTTTCTTAAGAAGCCCTGTAGTGTATCTTTCGATCATTTCTTGATCTGATCAATGATTGTCGCCACTTCGCCATGGCAAGGTGCTTGTTCTTTATGCATAACGAAGTAGCGACATGCTGACACGTGTTCTCCATCGTCAGTGGGTCCAAATATAAGCGCCATCAAAAGAAAGAATTCTGTACGTGGCAAGTTCTCATTGGGTAAAATAACTGACATGGCAAATATAACTCCTAGTTGTTCTCTCTGTACCGCATGATCGTAGGATCTTTGAAGATCGACGACGCATTTTTAAATGAAAAATGTAGTGCCACTCTCTGTATTAATTAGATAAGAAAGCTTCGTCCGCGAGGAAAAATAGAGTATAATACAGAGAGATTTCATCAGTTTCATTTCACGCGAGAAAAGATTTGGAGCCATTCTTGTGCAGAAGCCATTACTGAAAGAAAAGCGTGCCAAGGTTTGATACAAAATTGTCAAGTTGTCTGTTCACGGAAAATTTGCAGGAATACAGAGGAGAATTGAGACAGAATTCAAGTAAGTAAAACTACCATTATCTTCGTGAGCTTTTAAGTTCTAAAAAGATAGCCCAAGATGCCTCCGAAGAAGGGATTTACAGGTGCAATAAACTACTTGGATAGAAATGTGCATGATGATTTGCTTGAGTTACTTCCTGAGTCTACTGTAGAAACGGTGCAAGTTAAGAGGTTAACCTCACTGAACCCTAGGCTAAGGATAGCTGATGGATTGTATGATAAGGGTAATTGGGTCCGGGATGCTCAAACTTCTCAAACTGGTTTGAGTTTATTCAAAAAATGGTTTGTGGAAAGGAAGTTATATGCCCCTCATGCCAATATATGGAATTTTGATCTTGGGAAGCTTGTTGTCCCCAGCGTGTTTATGGATTTTGACCTGCTTGAAGCTATAGCAAAAAACTATGACCAAGCCACTAAGGTAGTGAGAAGAATGGATGGTTAGGCTTTAGTTACCATCAGTCCCGAGGAGATTAGGAAGGTTTTCAATCTGGGACCTCTCACCATGTATCATGTGCCCATTAATTTGGTAGAGTTAGAAAAGGAATATATATCCAAAAGGGATGTAATTAGACAAGGTGCACTGAAAGCCCACATAGGCCAGATTGGAGGCCTCCCAACCATAACATCATCTTCTAAAGAACCATTCAAGAAATCATGCTTTAATGCCAGGGCAGTAGAGATGTATAGGACCCTGTGCAGAGTCTTCGGAGAGGGCGAAGAAGATTTTATTCCGGTGAGCTTCATGTATATGATCACCCAAATCTCCTCTTTTGGTGTGGAAATAATTTTTGATTTTGCATCTTACTTGGCAAATGAGATTCACCAGGGATTGGTGGGGATTGCAAAGGGCAAGGTGGAAAAGGTTTGGGGTCAGTACTCCTTATTGATGCATATGTTTCTTTTTAAAGGGGCCACTTATTTTGGTAAAGAAATGGTTTTAAATAGAGAACAAGAGGGGGAGGCACTGCCAGTCCAATTATGGAGTGCAGATATGACCTGGGAAGCAGAAAATGCTAGCTTTGTTAGATTTGATAAGCACTTTGCCTCCAAACTAAGATGCCTCATATTGAGTGATAATCCCAGAATCCCTAAGGCGTTAATGCACCTTGTTAGGCCTATGGACAAACCCCATAATCTAAAAGTTTCACATAATTGGGGAGATATTATCCCATATTCAGTCTCAACTGTCATTAGGGTCTATGGATTCGAAGGAACACCCCATGTGCTACCCTATCAGGTACCTTTAAAGGTAGGGATAGCTGAATTTTTGTGGTAGTTGGGAGGAGTGGAGGAGGCCTTTTTGCACAAAAGGGGGGCAAGATCAATTTTTCCTACTTGTACTATAGCCCACCAATTTGTGATAACTAAAGAAGGGTGGATCTTTCTCCACAAAATTTTGGATCAATATAAGATGGCAGTGTCTCACTCTCGTTTTTGTGATACAAAAGGTTTCTTTAACTCTGCCCTTAGATTTAGAATCAAGCTTCGTCCAGTTCAGGATGAATTCTATTTTCCTAAAGATATAATAAGAAATGAATATTCTCTCCATGAGCAAGAAATAAAGAAAGAAAAATGGAGAGTCTATTCAAAAGTTTTGGAATTCATTAATTGTTTTGACAAAGATTACAGTCCTCTTAGTAATGCTGCAACCAATGCAGATAAGATAAATAAGCTCATGAGTACTTTCTCTGAGATAATGGAAGTAATGAATGAGAAGAAACAACATTTTATTAATTCTTTTCCAGATAAAGCCAGAGAAGTTATGAGAAAATTGAGTTTCACCCCCAACATTGGAATGGGTCCACTGGTGGTACAAAAGAAGACAGGATATACTATTGTTCGACAACAGGTGCCCATTGTACACAAAGAAAAATAGATAGTTGAATCCACCAGTACTGTCCTGGAAGAAAGACCCCCTAAACCTTCTCCCAAAAGAAGAAGAATAATAAGGGAGGAAGAATCCCTTGATGAAAGTTACTCACCTTCTCAAACCCCAATAAGAATTGAGGAAGAACAGCTCACCAATGAGCAATTCGAACAAATGGGGTCACAAGGAGAAATTTTTGTTACACAAGCAGAAATTGATGAAGGGAACCCCCAGGAACCTCCTGTGCCAAGTTTTGAATTAACTATAGCAGATTTCAGAGGAAGGGAATTGGACCCTGTTTTGGAACAAGCCAGTCAGCATTTTTTGTCTGATAACAATTTTGTAAGATCTAGGGCTTTCCATCAGTTTGCGTGGAGGGTAAACATGCACATTTTTGAGCAAAGGTGTAAGAATATGAAAACAGAACATCCAGAAATGGATGAGACCTCCATTCAAAATCAAATAAAGGAACAAATGGTGCAAGAGTTCCAAAATATAACCCCTAATGAGGGAAGACAGATGGTAAAAAATGCTAATGTTTTATTATTGCCCAATTGGGATATTGCTGACGCATTAATTTTTAATTCTGTTTCAAATAATTTAGGACTCCAGGATCCAAATAAAGAGGAATTCTTGGGTACAGCATTCAGCAATGATCAAGCTGCCCTTGTTATGTGGTCCTTGAGAAGAGGATCCAGAACTACTTCATCACAGCCTGATGATTCAGGACTAACAGGGAGTATCATTGTAAGGAGAGTTGCTGATACTTCAAATGTACAGGCAGCCCACATGAATGTGGATTATTCTAAATTTTCCTTGGCTACTACAGAAAGAGAAGAGAGGGAAATGATTGATATGCACAATAAATATGAAATAGTGGTGGATGCTTATAACCAAGAGGTAAAAATGAGAATTGAGTTGGAAAACAGGGTATCTCAATTAGAGAAGGTACTTGGAAAGAGGAAAGTGGGAGAATCCAGTACGCTGAGAATTGCATATCCTCCACAATCATCTGTGGGATTAACCCCTATTATTGAGATACCTGACACCCCTGAAAGACCCCAATTCTATACTGCAGAGGAATTTGAAGCAGAAAAAACCAAATTACATGAGTGGCAAATAGAATTTAGAAATCAGCAAGAAGAGAAATGGAAGCAGGGTGTGACATATTTGAGGGATAAAATACAATGGTCAAATTTTTATGATCAGTTGACAAGGATTGTAACCCTCATGGATGAGTTGAATAAAGAAAAGGATGGACTAGATTCTCTCGCACAGAAATGGAGATAGAGAAATGATGATGTTACAATTATATGTATATCTACAGTCCAAATGCCTTATCATCAGGTTGAAAGGATTTTTTATTTATTGAATCAATTAGATAATTTTGAGAATAAAAGAGATTCTTTACAGAGAAAATTGATACTCTGTTTTTCAAAATATCTTGCTGAAAAATTCACCCTATTTCCGTGTGCTTTAGAATCTGTTGATACAGTAAAGGAAAAAGAAAAATGGAAAAAGGAATTGGATGAATTATTCGATAACAGAATAATAAACATCATTAGTGAAACTAGCCATTGGTTTTGGGCAAAGACAAACGAGGAGCTGGTAAAAGTACAATTATATTATGCTGCTATGAGAAAAGAATTCGATGATTTAGAGGAAAATGCCAATTCTTTAATAAAGATACAAAGAGAAACCCTAAGTTTTGATTGGCCAGATGATGATACTTTTAATAGATGGAAAAATCAGTTTAGTGAGCAGATGTCAGGAGACGATGAGGAAGAAGATGTAAGAGTAATAGTTACTTTTGTAATCGGCAATGATGACATAGAAAATCCCCAGGTTAAAGTAAGTTTGCAGGTAACAGAAGATGATACATCACTTACAGACTTCATGGGTATGTACTCTGAAGATGAAGAATGATTGTAAGATCAGATCACAGCAACCAAGAAGCATAATAGAAAGGGACCCGCCAAGAAATGTTGTTGTAATTAACCTTTCTGTTATTTTTGTTTTTGTCTTTCTAAAGAAGGACACCTGTCACCTTCTTTAGCCTGAAGCTTGTTGCATCTCACACTATTTAAGTGAGATCCCAAGGCTAAAGAATGGTCCGAATTCTGTTTTTACTAAGTATTGTGCTTAGTTCTGTTTTTGGTCCAAACATTTTGGAAAGGAAGTTTGTAGTATACTTTTCTGTCAAAATTTCTGAGATATATATGAATGTAGAAAGAACTGTGCTTCTTCTCTGAAGGTCTTTCTGGGTCTATTGTAAAGGATATACCATTTTCAAAGGAAATGAATACAAATTATGAACTGTCCCCATATTTGTTCTTTTTTGAATTTTGTCTCCTTTTAAATACTTAGCTACCTTGATGTTGTGTGAGTAAAAGCTTATGCAATTGATTGCAATATAGTAAGGCTGTACATCCATTTGTTATTGCTATTAATTCAATGGATTAAATAAAGGCTCTGATGAATGTGATGAGGTTTCTTAGGTGTTAAAAAGGATTTTTGAATGATAAATTCTGGTAAGAATTGCTGATAAGAATTTGTTGCAAAGCAACAAATTAGATCTAAGAATTTGCTTGACTCTGAATCCCCAATGGATTAGGCACTGATTGAAAGTGTTTCAGCCAAAAGAGAAGTATATTATGACTGGTTTTTTCAAAGTACATCATAAAATCAATTTTTACTTATATTTCATGTAAGATATTCAAAGTTGGCCAGCACTTTCCTGCATGGATTGTTTTAGCTTCATTTAGCCATTGCTGTTGGAAACATCTGCAGAGCTATAGAAGATTTCTTGGCCATATCTGTTCAAGGGATGTGTTTATCAATTCGGTAAGATTTACGTATATGTTTGAGGATTTAGAGATGAGAATCAAAATGAAACTAAGAATAATTCTCATACAATTGTTCCATCTTTGAACCATCCCCGAGTACACCCGCCCTGGTTTTTACAGAGCCAAAAGAGTAGAAAACCGTTTGAGGTTTTGTTGGAGTTGGGTCCTAGTACTTTGCATATGCAAGTGATAATGAGAATTGGCTATTCTTTAGGTTGTGTATGTACTGATATCTAGGTATTAAGCCTTTTGTCGCTTAGTAGTTTTAGCACTGTTTTAACATCATATTAAAACACCAACATATCCATCAATCTTCCAAGCCACAAAGAAATGAAATGGATATCTGATACTCATTTTGCATATTTGGATGAATAAAACCAATTGGTTTCATCACACGCAATAATCTTGATAAATGAGAGAAAGATTTATTTTGAATATGATTAGAATAATCACAAGATCATTTCCAACTAGAGAAACATAAATTCAAACCATATGTTCTAAAAATAAAATTCTCTTCATTCCAAATATATAAGAAAATAACCTTATGATAATTTTCCCTTACACCATAAATAAGTTGCAAAATAAACAAAATCTCCTTCCTTCCCTTTTTTGTTACAAATTTGAAAAACCTAAAAATATCTTCCCTTTCATTCAAAAATGCATAGGAATGTGAAATTAGTGAAGAACCCCTTTACAATAGATTTTCTCCCATTAAATAATCTTTCCACAAGAAGTTTGGCAACTACTACAACTTCTTCTTACTAGACCAATTTATATTTTATCTCTTTACTTGATCCCTCAACTTCAAGATCACCCCTTCACGGTTTGATTTTTCATTATTAAGTGCAATAATTACTTTGCACTTTACAAATGTTAATTCTTAAAGAAACTCATTTCATGTTTATAAACTTTCCCTTTTCACTTCTTTTACTTCCACCTTCACATTATGATAATAATTAATTACTTTTAGAATTATTATGTGAGAGATTAATTTTATTTTGAATTAATTTGATATTCAATTATTTTACATTTAAATATGTTAATATTTATCTCTTTATAGAATTAAGTATTATACAATGCAAAATAATCTATAATTAATAAAAAAATTTAAAGCATACTTTTTTTTAATTTCACATAGTTGAGTTAAGAGGGAAAAAACTTAGGGTTTCAAAACCCTACATAACAAGATTAATTGGTAGACTATATGAAGTGAGGGAAGAAAAAAAGAAAATAGTTTACCAAGTGTAAAGTGAGCCTAGCATTTTGTAGCCAACAATAACAAAAGAGCCACCATAGCAAGACATTTATGTGTTGCATATAGAGGATAACACTATTTCTACAAGTCAGATGGGAAACACTTCAATGTTTATTGATGAAGTGTAGATTACCATTGATGCAAAAATAGACCCTTTTGAAGATTACTAAGAATTTTCAGTTGGCAATTTGATTAGTGATAATGTTGAAGACTACTGTAGTGATGAAGGAGAAAAATATGTTGCAAAAGAGCATCTTGAAGTGGAAGAAAGTATAGGTCATAAATACCTAAGTGTTAAAAAAAGTGAGGAGACATCTAAGGGACTACTTTTGACTTGGTCCTATCGAAGTTTGACTACATAAACACCTTGCACTAAGAGCTCAAATATTAGTTCACAAGGACAAGGACAAGATGAACAAGAGGACAAGAAAGGCTAGGAAAAAGAAAAAGAGGAGAATAAATAAAATAAATAAGATGAAAAGGAACAAGAAAGGAAAGAGGTTATGGATGTGCAAATATCATAGTTGATAAAAGTCATGCATTGGATCAAATAACTTAGCTACAATATAGAGACTAGAAGAAATGAACAAGGAAACAAAAGTCATAGTATTGGAGACACCTCCCAAGGAAACTAATAAAAATTCAAGTGGTACTTGAAAATCATCCTTTAAAACATTAATATCAAGTTTTCAAGAAGATGTTAAAAATATATATGTCTACCAAAAACATGGAAATTCAAAAATATATCCAATTATCAATTTTTTCTATTTGGAAGATAATCAAGGAATTAGAAAAAATGAGTAAGAATGTACAAAGGTTGCTTAAACTAACCTTTGGAAAATCACATAACACATTACCATTTCATCTACATTTTAATGAGGAAATTATTAAAAAGAGGGAAGAAAGGATAATAGAAGAATTTGACAACCATTTTTGCACACTTGAAGAAGGAAAAAACACCAAGGTACAAACAAAGCACGATGCTAAATTATTCAACATGGTCAATGAAAATATAAGGAATGAAAAGATAGTTCTAGATGTTTGCATAAAAGAAGTGAAAAGATGTTCTTCTGAGGGAAATGACTTATACGTGAAATGTTCTTTACCACATAAATATACTCAAACTATTTGAATGGACATCATAGGAAAGGAGAATGAATTGGAAAAGATGGATAAAGAGTTGAAGAAACTAGATGAAAATCTCATAACATTTGAGAAAAGAATAAGAAAAACCCTTGATGAGATAAGGCTACTTGACGATGAAAAACAGGAACCTTGAAGAGATTCACCATGCTAAGAGAATGCCTAATATTAAAGATTGATGTAGTACATAAACAATTGGATACCTTATTGGAAGCAAAGGAATCCCATGAAAAAAATGATTATGAAGATCTTAATGTATAAGAGGTAGCAACTTATGCCTTATGAAAAGTCACAAGAATGGAAGATGCAATATAGAGTTCTTGGGAAACTTATTTTGCAAATATCAAGACCTTTTTAAATTGTGCAAATTTATCGAAAAACTAATCAGCTTGCAATAAGAAGAAGAAAATATCAAAATTTTGACTTATACATATAGATTTTGACTCACCTTTGTCATTTACGTCAAAGGGGGAGTGATGGGTAAGAAAAAATGTAAGTATTATGCACATTAAGATTGTAAAGGGGGATATAAGCTAGAGCATAGTCTAAGGTGGAGTATAGTATGTATGTAGAGGTTGGTATATTACTAATAAAGATTGTTGGAATAATAGATCAAGTAACTGAGAGGGGGGGGTGAATCAGTTACCACAAAATAAATCTACAGATCCTTTAGATGTCTTTAAAGATCTAGTTATTGTTGATACTTGGTAAACAAATGTTGTAACTTGGTATAATAAACTATTACTTATCTTCAAGCATTCAAGCATGTAACTGAAAACAAAATGAACACAAGAGACACCAGATTTAACTTGGAAACCCAAAGTGGAAAAAACCACCAAGTAACTAGCTACCAATTTTTCACTCTTCTAAAGTGAGCCCTATTAGGAGCCAACTTGTTAAAGGTTACAATACACATTGTTTATTGTGACCTTGTTAGAGGATTTAATCATCCTATTAGGAGTGGCCTTGCTAGAGGTCTTTAGAACAATTCAACTAAACTATCACCTTGTTAGAGGATTTACAAAATGGTTGTTAAACCAACTCTATTAAGAGATTTGAAATCACTGCTACAATGGTTAGAAAGAAACAATGAATTGACCTGAGAAAGATGCAATTGAATTTTATGAATATAGGTCTCTATTTTGCATCATTAGATCCTCCTTGATCAAATATGGCTCTACTGCTCCTTAGTGATCTCTAATCATCCTTTTAAATTCGCTTCCACAATAATCAGTTCTAATTCCACTCTTCCATCTCACACACTTAGAATTCACAACTTGACCTCTTAATTATACCATTTAGATTGTCATGTTGGCTCATTTACATGTTACATTTACCAATAAACCATACACCAATTGGCTACAAATATTACTCTAAACAAATAGACATTATTTCAAAAAATTGATGAAATCCTTTACTGGTCGACCCTGCTCGGTAAATACTATTTCCAAAAATTTCCTGAGTTAACCTTCTTGACTCGATTAACATTGCAATATCTGAAATATCCTTTGACTACTGAGTTTACTCAGTAAGAACTGAATTCCGTCATGAGAGCTCGGTAAGAACTGCTTCTGCCACATTTTCTTTTATGACCGAGTGAGCTCGATAAGAACTATTTCTGCCACATTTCCTTTGATGACCGAGCGAGCTCGGTAAGAACTATTTAATCGGTAGATATTGCAAGTTTTCTTTATTAACCTTTTGAGCCCAATAGACACTAATCTTTGCCTTGCTGACCATTTGAGCTCGGTAGACACTGTTCTTTGCTTTGCTGACCATCTGAGCTCGATAGACACTATTCTTATGACTAATATGACATTTGTGTGACATCAAGTACAATACACAATTGAACAATTGTATCCAATAATCTCCCTCTTTGGCATTGATGGAAACACAACATGTCATAGTAGAATGAAATTTGAAAACAAGTCTTTTCTAACAAAATACTTCACTAAATACAACAAACTCCCTCTTTCATAATAATATCTCCTTTTTACACAAACTCTTATTACTTTGCAAATTTCAAAATGATATGATAGTATAGTCTCCCTCTTTCACAACAGATGCCAAAGATAACTTTAAAACAACTGAATAGCATTGTACCTGATGTACTGATTCATATGCAATATCTTCATTGGTTTGCTATATCAACTAATAGATCTTCAATTTTGTTCCTGTTGATGCATCACTAGCACTGTATTTTAGTGAGCTTTAGATACGGGAATGACCCCTAACTTACCTCTTAGATACAAGAATGCATCTTTAGGTAAAGGCTTTGTGAATATATCAACAATTTGTTCCTTTGTATGGACATATTCCAATCTTATTTCCTTTTCTTGCACCAATTCTCTAACAAAGTGATACTTTATGGCAATATGCTTGGTTTTTGAATGCATCACTAGATTCTTGGAGATGTTAATTGCACTTGTGTTATCACAAAACATAACAATAGGTTCTTTGATTTCTTGCTTCATACCTTCCAATAATTGTTTGAACCACACAATGCTTGAGTAGTTTACTGCTGCTGCAACATATTCAGCCTCTGTTGTGGATTGAGATGTACAATTCTACTTTTTACTTGTCCAAAAAACCAACCATTTTCCAAGAAAGAAAGCTCCTCCACTTGTGCTCTTTCTGTCATCAATATTTCTTGCCCAATTTGCATTAGTGAACACTTTTAAATCTAGATTTCCTCCAAGTTTATACCATAATCCATAATCTTTAGTTCCTTTTAAATATCTCATGATCCTTTTGATTTCCATTATGTGATTTTCTTTTGGTTTTGCTAAGAATCTTGCTACAATTCCTACTGCAAGGGCAATGTCTGGTCTTGTATGCACCACATACTACAACTTTCCAATCATAGATCTATATAGTGTTTGATCCACTTCCTTTGATTCATCATCCTTGGTAAGTTTCAATCTAGTACACATAGGAGTCCCAACTAGTTTGCAGTCTTCCATACCAAAATTTTTCAATATCGCCTTGATATATTTAGATTGAGTAATGTAGATGTCATTCTTACTCTGTTGAATTTGAAGACCAACAAAAAAATTGATTTCACCAAAAATTGACATTTCAAATTCCTTGTTCATTTGTTCTCAAAATTCTTTGCAAAGATCATCATTTCCTATGAACAAAGTATCATCTACAAATATCTTTGCTAAAACAATCTTATTATTTGGTCCTTCTTTTATGTACAAACTATTGTTATCATTAGTCCTTTGAAAACCAATCTGAATAAGATAGTTATGCAATCTTTCATACCATGCTCTAGGGGCTTGTTTCAGACCATATAATGCTTTATGCAGTTTGTAGACCATGTCCTTCTTGTTTTGATCAACAAAACTTTTAGGCTATTCAATGTAAACCTCTTCATCTAATATGCCATTGAGAAATGCTGACTTGACATCTATTTGATAAACTTTGAATCCTTTGTATGTAGCATATGCAAGTAAGGTTCTGACACCTTCCAATCTTGCAATAGGAGCAAAAGTTTCTCCATAGTCTACACCTTCTTCTTGAGAGTATCCTTTGCATACCAGTCTAGCTTTGTTCCTTGACACCTTACCATCTTCATTTAACTTGTTTTTGAATACCCACTTAGTTCCAATCACATTTTTATCTTTAGGTCTAGGTACAAGAGTCCATGTTTTGTTTTTCTCTATTTTTTCTATCTCTTCATTCATAGCTTCAATCCAACTATCATTTTTTAATGCATCTTTGATATTTCTAGGTTCAAAATCAGCAAGTAAACAAGTACCTTTCAACTTACTTCTTGTCATTGTTCCTTCTAATTTATCTCCAATGATTTGATGTGGTGCATGATGTTTCCTGACATATTTGGCTAACACAGGCTCCTTGCATTTTGAATGACTTCCATTGTTATCCTTCTGCATCTCAACTTCTTGTCCTAGATCTAGTTGCATGGGCTCAGTAGATGTTGATTCAATAGCTTTTATTTGCAACTTAGATTCTTGCAACTCAGGTTCTTGCATCTTGGAAGGTATTAGCTCGGTTTGAACTTCCTGAGACTCAGTAATCGAAGACTCTAGAGTTAAGGATTCCTTATTAATAGGTATACTTAGTATTGGATCAGGTTTAATGTAAAAAAATCTCTTGTAGTCTTCAGGTTCCTTTTTTCTTTCTTCTTCTATTCTTTTTGCAAACTCATCAACTTTTTCATGTGCACTTTCTATGACTTTGTGAGTAGATAAGTTCAAACATCTATATGCTTTGCTTTTGCAAGAGTATCCCAAAAATATTCCTTCATCACTTTTTACATCAAATTTACCTTTTCTAGATTCTTTCAAAATATAACATTTTCTTGCAAATACTTTTAGGTAACTTACATTGGGTTTTTAGCCATACCATAACTCATAGGGTGTTTTAAATGAGTCATTTTTCAGTTGTACTTGGTTCAAGGTATGAACTGCAGTGCTGATAGCTTCCTTCCAGTATTTGATAGCAATGCCTTTCTCAATCATTAAAGTTCTTGTACAATCCATGATAGATCTGTTCCTTCTTTCTGTTATTCCATTTTGTTCAGGAGTTCCAAGTGCTGAAACCTATCTTTTGATTCCCCTTTCAATGCAAAAGTTATTGAACTCATGTGAAATAAATTCACCACCTCTATCAGACCTTAAACATTTCATTCTTTTGCCTATTTCCTTTTCTACTCTAGCTAAATACCATTTGAACTTTTCAAATGCTTCTAATTTCTCTCTAAGGTACATGACAATCATCATTCTTGAGTAATCATCAACAAATAGAATAAAGAATTTTTCACTGGTATAACTTTCAATGCCAATAGATCCACACAAATTAGGATGCACAATTTTTAGAACTTCTTTAGATTGATAGTTCTTGATCTTAAAACTAGTTTTTCCCATTTTACCAATTTGACAATTCTTGCATAAACCAACCTCAGGTTTCTTTATGTTAGGAATACCTCTTACTTTCTTGAATTTACTAATCTTTATTAAGTTGTCAAAGTTTACATGACATAACCTCCATGCCATAACCAACTTTCTTCAATTTGAGCAATAAAACATGAACATTCACCAAGTTCAAGATAAAATAAGTTACCTTTTGTTTGAGTGCCTGATCCAATCAGCTTTCCTTTTACATCCAAAAATCTTGCTTTTCCATGCATAAATTCTAATTTGAATCCATTATTGATTAGTTGTGCCACACTCAACAAGTTATGCTTTAGTCCTTCTACCCAATATGCATTATCACATACAAGTTCCTTGGTCAATGAGATTCTTCATTTTTCTTTGATGCAACAAGGTTCATTGTTACCAAATCTTACACTTCCACCATCATAGTCTTCAAAGTATTCAAACTTAGTTTTATCACCAATCATGTGATGAGAACAACCACTATCTATGATCCATGTATCATTTTTGCTCACATAAGAAATGAGTGCCATTTCTTCTTCATTATCAGATTCATCTTTTATAGCTATATAAAAAATTTCATCTTCTTCTTCATCGTTAGAATTATTAGAATCTTTTGCCATAAAACATATTTTCTTACCTTTATCCTTGAATGATTTGAAGTATTTCTTGCCATTGTACTTGTGACCTTTCTTCTCATCATTGTTCTGCTTATTTGGGCACCTAGTAGCAATATGTCCAATTTCTTCACAAGAAAAACAAATTAGAGGAACCTTACCTTTGTATTTTCCTTTGCCTCTTGAATATTTCCTTGCTAGTAGAGCTTCAACCACTTCAAAATCACTATCTGAACTCTATTCTGATTCTTCATCACTATCTGATTGTGGATTCTTCATCTTTTTCCCTTTTTCTTTGAGTGAAAGCTTGGCTTCAAATTTTGATTCAATGTTCTTGGCAACTGGAACATAATTGTCATAGTTGTCTAGCTCAAATGCAGCTAATCTTCCAACTATGGCCTCTAAATTTATTTTATGATTTGCCTCATATCTTCTTTCTTGAATTGCAGAGACTTTGATTGCATAAATGTAAGGTAGAGTTCTAAGAACTTTACTTATAATTGTCTCATCATTGATATCTCCTCCAGATGCTTTGATTGCACTAACACATGCTTTAACTCTTTCAACATACTTTGCAATATTTTCATTCTCTCTCATCCTCATTTGATCAAATTGTCGACCTCTCAAACTTTCTGCTTTGGCTCTTCTTACATTATCATCTCCTCCATAGATTTCTCTCATCTTGTTCCACATTTCAAAGGTGGTTTTGCAATCCTTGATGTCATCAAATTCTTCATAACTCAAAGTAGATGCTATATCTATCATCATATTGTTGTGGGTCTTCTTTTCAGCAATATCATTGACAGATAATGTACCAGCAAGTTCTGCATATTTTTCATCAAGGTACTTTATCCTTGTATCACCAATAGAAGCCAGATGAAGCCTCATCAATCCTTGCCATGCTGAGAAGTTGTCCCTGTTAAGTCTTGGAATTTCCCTCTTATAAGACATCCTAACCTTTGGCTTAGATCCTTGAAATCTTTTCCTGCAAGCACCAAAAGCTCTGATACCAATTGTTGGAATAATAGATGAAGTAACTGAGGGGGGGGTGAATCAGTTACCACAAAATAAATCCACAAATCCCTTAGATGTCTTTAAAGATCTAGTTATTGTTGATACTTGGTAAACAAATGTTGTAACTCGGTATAATAAACTATTACTTATCTTCAAGCATTCAAGCATGTAACTGAAAATAAAATGAACACAAGAGACACCAAATTTAACGTGGAAACCCAATATAGAAAAAATAACCAAGTAACTAGCTACCAATTTTTCACTCTTCTGAAGTGAGCCCTATTAGGAGCCAACCCTATTAAAGGTTACAATACACACTATTAGATGTGACCCTGTTAGAGGATTTAATCACCCTGTTAGGAGTGGCCTTGCTAAAGGTCTTTAGAACAATTCAACTAAACTATCACCTTGTTAGAGAATTTACAACATGGTTGTTAAACCAAATTTGTTAAGAGATTTGAAATCACTGCTACAATGGTTAGAAAGCAACGATGAATTGACTTGAATAAGATGCAATTGAATTTTTTGAATAGAGTTCTCTATTTTTCATCATTAGATCCTCCTTGATCAAATATGGCTTTGCTGCTCCTTAGTGATCTATGATCATCCTTCTAAATTCACTTCCATAATAATCAGTTCTAATTCCACTCTTCCATCTCACACACTTAGAATTCGCAACTTGACCTCTTAATTATACCATTCAGATTGTCAAATCGGCTCATTTACATGTTACATTTACCAATAAACCATACACCAGTCAGATACAAATATTACTCTAAACAAATAGACGTTATTTTAAAAAATTGATGAAATCCTTTACTGGCTGACCTTGCTCGGTAAATACTATTTCCAGAAATTTCTTGAGTTAACCTTCTTGACTCGGTTAACATTGCAATATTTGAAAATTCCTTTGACTACCAAGTTTACTCAATAAGAACTAAATTCCTTCATGAGAGCTCGATAAGAACTGCTTCTGCCACATTTCCTTTTATGACCAAGTGAGCTCAGTAAGAACTATTTCTACCACATTTCCTTTGATGATTGAGTGAGCTCGGTAAGAACTATTTACTCAGTAGATACTGCAAGTTTTCTTTACTAACCTTTTGAGCTCGGTAAATATTGATCCTTGCCTTGCTGACCATCTGAGCTCAGTAGACATTGTTCTTTGCCTTGTTGACCATCTAAGCTCGGTAGACACTATTCTTATGACTGATATGACATTTGTGTGACATCAAGGACAATACACAATTGAACAATTGTATCCAAAAAAGGATGATCCACAGTTTTGGAATTTTCATAAGGCCACAAATCTTGCAAATTTTGAAGATTTGTTACTTTGCCAATTTTCCCATATTTTACCATCAATCCAAAGGGAGATATTGTTGGAAATTTGGCTAATGTAAAGTATTAGGGTTGTCACTTATGGTAGAATATAGTCTACTTTAAGATGGTAAAAGCTAATATGAAGTTTGAAGTACAAAATTGTCTAAGTATTCCAAAGGTAAACAATGAACAATCAAATAGTTTGGTTTGATGTGCTTTACTGGAAGCACGTAAAGACTTGCACACTTGAGGGAAGGAAGTGTGATCAATATATAAAACGTGTGCAAGAGAGCTAAGAGTAATATTAATTTTTGAATAAGTTATGGAGGATTTACTAGTTATAGGTTGCAATGACAGAAGGAAACAACAATATAATGACATTTCAGTTAAGGGACTATTTTGGTTTACAAAAATAATTGCTTAACAATGCCGAGATGAAATCCTAGATGTTAACCCACACGTCAAAGAACTCTATATTAAGATTTGCTAATGTGCAAGCTAGCACAAGGATGACTTATGAAATTTTTTGATATAAAGGAAAATAATTTTATTAAGAAAAATATGGCATTGTATTGTAATGATATAATGTTATTTGGGCACTCTGTATGTTTGATAAAGATGTTAATTTTATGTTAGAGAAGATAAGAGAAATTGTGATGTATAGTTTTGAAGAAGAACCACAAAGACTAATCAAATATAGATGATATCAGCACAATGAAAGGTTTTTGTATCTATATCTATAGATAAAAATTGTACAATTGTATATGCACAATAGGCTCATCTTGCACCTTTTGTATTGTGAGAACAACTTCTAATAGGGTTGAGGCTTCTAACAAGGTCTAGTTCTCTAATAAGTAAAAATACACTATACAGATGTAATAAACTCCTAACAAGGTCAATATCTTTCACAAGATACTTTTGATTAGCAGATAATTTTGTGGGTACCATCCCCACTAGAGTTTTCCCTTGGTCAGGGTTTCCATATTTAACAAATAATGGTTTTATGAGTTTCATCATGTTTACTTTTTAGTTTGACCATCTATGCAAGTCATAGATTGTTAATAATATCCATAGTTGGGAAAATGTTTCTGGAACACTGATCTTTACCCACCACCTCTCATATTCCATATTTCCAATAGATTATAAAGTTTTTAGAAGAATTTTTTTTTCAAAAGAAGTATCATTATATTTTTGCCAAAGGAATTTTCTTATTTGGAGAGCACAAAAGAACTATAATTATATATATGGCAAAGCCATCTCCTTATTTGGAAAGGGGTAACCTAAATTTGTAAATCAATGGTTAGAAACCTATAAGAGGCATGGGAAACCATGTAAGGCTTATCAACCATCAGATTGATCAATCAATATTTTCATTTGTCCTTATCCTATAATGCATCTACTTTCAACACCATTCTCCATGACATTAACATGCTATGTCATATGCTATTGTATACATCATTGTGTATTGATGGAATAGTGGGTTTCAATTTTTATGGTTTGTGAAAAGTAATAAAACTAGATATTTAGGGAAACCCTTTTCAAGATACAAAGGATCTCCTCTAGAGTTAAATCACCCACAATAAAAACCACCAGTTATGCTATGACCAATTAGTTATTACAAATAGTAAAAAAATGCACACTTTTTACTCAAATTGGAGAAATTAATATTTATATGATAGGTTGTTCCTTAAGAAAATATCGTGACAAACGATATTGAAAAAAAATGGTCATAATGACGTGTTAGATGAATTGGGATGCCCATCCTTTAAGTCAAGTTAGTGGCTCAAAGAGAATATTAAAGGTTTTTGATAAGCCACCATGTACCAAGCTGTTTATTTTATTTTAATAATGGTTGTGCAAATTGATAGTTCATCTTAGATATGCATAGGTCCACAAACTTCCTAATTAGTGAGATGAAAAATGATTCTCCAACTAGATCCCGCCAATGAATGTTCATTTTCCAAAATGTAAAAGGATAATAATAAAGGTTCCAACAAGCCACTAGACACCAAGTTATTTATTTTATTTTAATAATGGGTGTGCAAATTGATAATTCATGTTGCCTAAGCATAGGTCCACAAGCTTCCTAATTGGTGAGATGAAAATGACTCTCCAGCTAGATCCCACCAACAAATGTTCATTTTCCAAAATGCATAAAGGAGGATAGTAAAGGTTCCTGACAAGGCACTAGGCACCAAGTTGTTTATTTTATTTTAGTAATGGGCACACAAATTTATAGTTCATGTTGGCTAAGAATAGGTCGACAAGCTTCCCAATTGGTGAGATGAAAAAGGTTTGTCCAACTAGATCCTACCAATGAATGTTCATTTTCCAAAATGTAAAAGGAGGATAGTAAAGGTTCTTGACAAGCCACTCGAACCAAGTTATTTATTTTATTTTAATAATAAGTGTACAGATTGATAGTTCATGTTGGCTAAGCATAGGTCCACAAGTTTCCTGATTGGTGACATGAAAAAGGACTCTCAAACTAGATCCCGCCAATGAATGTTCATTTTCCAAAATGTAAAAGGAGGATAGTAAAGTGAAATGATTTTATGCGAGCGAGGCTAGTAAAGTGAAATTGTTTTATGTGAGTGAGGATAATAAAGCAAAATAGTTTTAATTAATAATTTTATTTATATTTATGTCCTAGTTTTTATAACTTTATTGAAAAATAAACATATAAAAATTTTGCATATTCCTTTTATTAGACCTAATTACAATAAATTACAAAGATATAATATTTTTATAGAAAATTATTTATAAATTGATTTAATTTCTAAAATATTTAAATTTAATTAAAAATATAATAGTTATTATCCTTAAATGCTTTTGTAATTTTAAAATATTATATTAAAAGATTTAAGTAAAAATATAAACATATTTACTTATTATTGTTACTTTATTTTTGACAAAATATATTAAAATAAATTTTTATTTGTTCATAATTCTTTAAATGAATTTTTTTTTAAAATTAGCTTCACTCTAACGAATTTTCGTACTTCAAATATATATTTAATCTCTCATAGTGATTTAAAACGTAGATTCTTACTCAATCTCTCACAGTGATTTAAAATGTAGATTCTTACTCAATAAATATAATTACTCGCAAACTTCATCTTTATTTGGTTTCATCTTAAAAGGAATAAAAAACTACTAAATTATTTTTTCTTTGGACTTATTACCTTTTTCTTCTATATGAAATTTAATTTTAATTTGAAATTAAATGTTTTAATTAAAATTAATAATTATATTTATCTTTTATATTTTATATTAAATGTATATTAAATTATTTGTTTATGATATTTATTATTATTAAATATCATCTTTAATATAATAAATTTTATATTTTTATCATAGATTACATAATGCAAACTATATATATATATATATATATATATAAACTCAACAAGAGTGGAGCACATTAAATGTGATTTTTTTGTTTTAAGTTTCAAAGAAATTACAAAATAAATTAAAACCAATGAAATCTGAACTCTTTACTCTTTGGATGGTATATTTTTTAACATTGTATAAATATATTCATAACCTTTAAAAATTATTACAATAAAGAAGAGGGATAAAATTGTTCGTGATATAGTTGATGAGTATCAATAATGTCATGTGAAAAATATATAGATAGAAAGATAGAGATAGGTCTAGGGGTAAAGATAGAAAGAGGTCTAGGAAAAATAGAGAGGGAGACATAGAGAGTGAGAGAGAGGGGAAGAATTAGAAAAAGTTATAGATGGTCAAATAGATTGAAAGAGAGATAAGGAGATCTAGAGAGAGGAAAAGATGTTTTAAATGCCTTTCATAGTTGATTGACCTCTCTATTACATACTAAGGTAGATTACTAGTTTATTTGAAGTCATCATACAAAATCTCCTCTCCCTCACAAAAATAAAATAAAATACAATTATAGAGTTTATGCATTATTGAAAATGTATCTTTGACATTCCCAATATTTCTTAACCAATGAAAACAAATATTATGATATTTTGATTTTGTATTAACTAACATGGCCCTTGTCACACCAAATACAACTGAATCAGAAAAAATTCAAAACCCCACAAGTCACAAAGAAAAAATTCAAAACCCCACAAGTCACAAACCACAAAGATTCACAGTCTACACTTAAAAACATTCACAGACTGGAGATCACAGGTAACACTATAGCCACAAAGCCCAAGATTTTAGAAGTTAATTGAATCGATTTTTTACAATTACTTTCAGTGATTTTGGTTCTTACAGACCAATACTACCATCATCTTTGTGGACAATGCCATGGTTTTCCCGTTTTTCTATCTAGTTTTGTTTAAATGTGAATGAAGTCCTGTTACCTTAAATGCAAATTATCCTAACTTCTTTGGTATGAATATGAATAAATTCTCTTACCTTAATATTTCCAGCTTCTTTGATGGCTTCCACTAGTTTGAGCTGTTCAAGTATATGGTGGCTTCCAACACCTCCTGGCAAAGCACTTATCACAACATCCACTTGTTTCAGAGCACCCACAAGCCTTTGGTGGTCATCCAATGAAGCCTGCAGATTGCCATTAAATTGGATCCAAGATCTTCAGCAAAACAGATAGATCTAATACACAACTTTTAACCATCAATACAATTTGTAATATTAGATTTCCACAAGTATAACTGGAATTGTATTAGACAATTTTACATCAAATATTCAACCCAACAAATAGATCCAATACACAATCTTCAACAAATCAAAGTGAATGAGACTACCATGTACTTCAAAATTTGTTTTCTTTTACCTCAACAAGTTTGGCCCCAAGCTGTTTGAAGGATAACAGCATCTGCACCTTGTCAATGTTAGACACAGCTTCTGGTCTGAACAAAACGTAAGTGGGATGGCCAAGAGATATACTGGCCTTCACTATTCTCTTGCCTATATAACCAGTGCCCCCAACAATCAAAACTCTGCTCTTCTCATCCATATTCTTTAATGTGCATCTACTTACACTATTATTTGCCTATATATTGCTGTTTCATGTGCTTTTTATTGCTACATATTTGTGTAGCTATGCCCATAAGCATGGTTTTTTTTTTTGCAAGACGCCTATAAAGTGGGAAAAGAACCAAAAATGTCCAGAGACAATAACAATTTGAAATCATGATTCTATGGAAACAATAAGTTGTTGAGCATTCATTTCAGACAGAAAAGTAAACAACCCATGAGATGACTTGTTGGGTGTCGTATAAATGATGACGGGACATCATGAATTACAATGAATTGCTTTCACTTAACACTGTTCATTAGCCCCTTCGCAATAATACATAATAATAATAAGTATTCCTTTGCAATCATCTTCTTGTTCTCTAGTTACTATTCTAAATATAATATATATATTTAATTTCTATTAAAAGGAATAGGCTCTCCAAATTTTGAACTCATGATATTATCATCATATATATATATATATATATATTGTTGGATTGTTTATCCAAGGATTAGAAAGTAGTTCTTTTGAGTTGATTTTTTATACAAAGAAATTTACTTTCTAAATCAATTAAAATAATCAAGAAATGAATCCAAAAATGTAAATTAAAGTAACATATGAAGATAAGACAATGAGTCAATATTAGCATGAGATAACAATTGAATAATATCTAAAGCCCGTGTTACATAAATTTGCCCATGATAGTTGATTTGGATGTGTGATCATAATTTTAGCAACATAACAATCTTTCAATACAAAATCAGTCAGGGATAGATACAAATAGCTAAATGTTGGATATACAAGTTGAAGGGTGACAAGAGATGGATGTTTGAAATTTTGCAATGAAGATTAATGGTGTAGAATGATTTGGGAATAAAAAAGAATTAAAAATTCCTTTTGAGTAGTTGAGAGGACAAGTTTGTGTGCTTAAGTAGCCCATGTGTTTGATGCACGATGAGAGAGTTGAGCATACATAATCAAATATGTATTTATTTAAAGAGGGAGTTAGGCAAGGATTAGGATTAGGATATAAGTGGGAGAGTAGGAGGATTTGACATGAGAGGAGATAGATTAAACGAATAAAATTATTTGTTTAAGGATTTGGAAGAAGGGGAACAATGGTGTGGGTTAATAATTAAAAATAATAATACTTACATTAGGTTAGGACATAAGAACAATTAGACAAAATGAGAAAATTATTTATCAAAAAATAGGGTGTTGTTTAAATAATATTAAAAATAAAGATCTTAATGAAATAAGAGTAAATTGATGAGAGTTGGCTATTTTTTAGTGTCTACAATGTCCCATACATATTCCATATTATCCTATTAAATGTTCACTTTAATTTCCACAAAATTTGCACAATTCAAGTACTTATGAACCATGTGCATTATTGGTACCAATAAATTTTCACAACTAATAAAATTGCAAACTTTATTTGGTGTACCAATGGGCAACTTTTGCCAACTAGATGACTTTTGAATAAGCTAGTAGTTTTAGTGGTATCGAGGCTCTTTTTCCTTGTATTTTATTCATGAGTATTATTTATATATATTTGTATACATGTAAAACTGAAATGAGCACATCCATGCCAGTTTTGATTAATTTGTGTTTATATTGATGAAATATTTTCATGCATGTGTATGTTGACACAATATATAATATTGTGTAAAGTTTGATTCAAAATCATAGTACATTTATTTATACATTAGTATTACTTCAACTTTACACACATGCTTATTTACATTTGGAAATATCTCATATTTATCACACCTTCATTCACCTACCTCTATAAATTCATTAGCCACTTGAGTTTGATTGTTCACCCACCTTTGCAAATTCCAATAATTGTAGTGATATCCTCATAATTCATATACATGTCTCATTATAAAATTTCAAAACTTTAATTTGGTCAATTAACTTCATTTTCCTTTCCCTCATATAGGGGAAAACACCTAGTAGTTGCCCAGGCTAACTTTGCACACCTAGAACTCTTAAACAGTAAATTAAAATTTGTTGAGTTTTTTGGTGTACCTTCACAGGTTAGTGAACTACTTAAAGCAAAGGTTTCAACTTTTAGGTATTCATAGATCTCTTTTTAGGGATCATGGATTGCAAAGTGGTCCAAAAGTGTCATTTCAAAATGCTTGCTTGATACCTGCTATGTTCATGTACCAATAGTCACTCACTGAAAAATGCCAATACTTGTAGTTAAATGACCCAATAGTCTTTATGAAATTTCCTAATAGTGATGCACAAATAGGCCAATCACCAACCAAAAAACATAAAAAAAGATTGACTATTTGTACATGTGTGACCAACTATTAGTACAAATATTTTTTCATTTTTTAGGTTGTAATTGGGGGTATTTATGAAAAAAAAAATAACAGTTATCAGACCCCATATTAGTAATGGGGTCTTTTCTCCTATTTGACAAAAAGCATGTTTGTGCAATTTTATGTTATGTTCTATAATAAAAAGAGAACCTTTTATATATTGAAGTGGTAATTAATAGTGATACATTTCAATTTAGTATTATAAAATGACAAATGCATGTATATATTAAGGCCCTTGATTATTCTTTTTAATCATCTTACATATTTTAGGGTTTGTTCTAGGAGAAGTTCTCTCCTTTTGACATGACACACTTCGTGATATTTGTAGACATTAGCAGTCCCAATAACTTTAAGGATAGAAAAGTATACTATTATTTCTCAATATTGAGAAAAAGAGTAGAGTATCATTGTTATAGGTCTAGGCTAGAAAGACTGAATTGTAATCGTGAACTTTGTTAGGTAAAAGAGAATTGTACACCTCACATAAGAACAACTAAAAATATTTTAACTATACAAAATATGGGTCTTTTATTGGTGCATCTTTGGGAATTTTTTCACCACATTTTATTTTGGATTCTAATGCAAGGCTAGAAGGGAAAGGAAGGAAATTCTAGTCTCCTAATAGCCTGCAAAGAGTACACATGGAAGCAAACACATACTCAATAACAAGATCCAAATTTATGCATGGATCAAATACTGATTGATTAGACAATTCACATGATAAAATATACTTCTAGCATCTGCCTAATTATAAAGATTAGTGCACAAAGATGTTGTACCAAAAAGATACCAATTTTTTCCCCCAATCAAAGGCATAGTGTGATTTCCTAATAGCGTGTTTGCAATATAGGGAGATCACACTATGGGTTGGATACCTTGAGCCACTAGCTTGGGAAATCCAAAATATAGCATGATCACCCTATAGTGTGCTTGCACTATAGTACATGAGCACTATAGTGTGTACACATTATAGGGCATACACACTATCCAAATTTCATAAATAAACTCATTTAAGAAAAAATTAAGTAAATGCATTGGGATCATATACATAAAATATAACATTCAAGTATATGAAAGGATACTCTTCCTTTCTTATACTTAAGTTACATTTTATGTATATATTTCCAAGATGCTTGAGAGTGGTTTTAGCTTAATAAGAAATACAATAAAGAATCTAGATTTTGAGGGTTTTTAAGAAATTCTAGACTTAATTAAATTTTAGGAATTGAGGCATTATTGCAAAAATGATGCCTAGTGAACTATTGGTTGTAATCTTAAGCCCTTCATTTTTGCAAGATCATTTAAGGATTATTACTAATCGTATTGATTATATTCTATTGTTAGTTTGGTAATTGACATGTATTTTTAACCATGTTAATGGGGGGGGGGGGGGAAGGGGGGAGAGAGAGAGAGAGAGAGAGAGAGAGAGAGAGAGAGAGAGAGAGAGAGAGAGAGAGAGAGAGAGAGAGAGAGAGAGCACATTAACCCTTATAGGAAACTTATGTTTTTAATGTGTCCTAATATATTTTTATGCTTTCTAAGGGGTTTTAATGTGTTCTAAGTGGTCATAAGAACCTTAGGACCCATTATGACCCCTTGGAATCCATTCATACCCATTACCACAAATTAGGACCCCTTATAACACATTAATCATCGCATGGTACACTTTAGGGTTCTAACATGTGCTAATCAATACTAATTTTTAACAAGGGGCTTTAGTGGGTCTTAAGTGGTTCTAGGCACCCTAAGGACTCATTACAGTCTCCCATGACCCATTATGACACATTAGGACCCCTCAAAGAAAATTAAATATTGTACAACATGATTTTGGAGTCTCATGTGTCCTAATGGGTCCTAACGTGCCCTAAGGGGTCATTGGGGAAAATTAAGGACCCGTTAGGACCCATTAGGAAAGATTAAGTTATATCAAAACACATTAGGTCCCATTAGGTATTATTGACACACATTAGGACCCATTAAGACACAATAGAACCCATTAGAATCCCTTCCTATTGGAATTCTTTAGAATAACTGAGATTGGGGGGTGAATCCATTAGCCAAGATCCAAATGTACAAATAAAACTTTTCAGCACTTAACAGATTCATATCCATATACCCATATCATGCATGCATCCATTAGATCATCAAATACCATAAACATTTGCATATTTCTGTCTGAAATCAAATTAACTTTCCAATAATGTAAACATAAAACACCATAGACTCATTCACACATTTTGACACAAGGATTTTATATGGAAACCCAATTTGGGAAAAACCACCAGTAATATGCTACCAAATTTCACTCTTCTCAAGCGATGCCCTATGAAAGGCCAACCTTGTTAAAGGTTACAATACACATTGTTAAATGTGACCTGGTTAAAGAATTTCAATCACCCTATTAGGAGTGAGCCTTATTAGAGGACTTTAGACCATTCCATTAGAATCTCACCCAATTAAAGGATTTACAAATGACTGTTAGGTCAACCTTAATCTAAAGGATTTATCCAGACTGATACAATGGTTAGAAAGTAACAAGATGACTTGATTTGATAACAAAATACAATTCACTCTAACGAAGGGTTCTCCCCTTAATACCATAAACACATAAAAGAAACAAAGAAACAACAACAAATATGAGAACAAAATATGGACTTTTTATTTGTGCCACAAATGCAGAATTATAGAATTCATAAGTACAATATGCTAACCCACATGGGTACCTTCATTATAGTAATTTGCACGACTAAGCTACAAACTACCACCCAGAGTTGTCCTAGACAATGTTTGGGCCTTTCTTAAATAGACAATTTTATGTTGCCCAGGAAGGTTCTAGACATTGAAACTTAATACTTGGGCTGACGGACCCTAAAATACATATAGAGTCAGCCAAATACATCTTTGACAATTGTTTTAGATATTTCAAGCAGCCCAACTTTGAAATGCAATAGCTCATGAACCGTTGCTTTGGTTGACTATTATAACCACTTCTTGGAAATGCTAGCTCCAGATCTATAGGCTTCAAACCATGCAAGCGCACTTCTGTAGAATTTTCCCACCTCATCTAGGCACTCTAAAGCTTGTAATAGTGAGCCAAAAGATTTTTCTTCAAATATTTCCATTGAAAATCTGTAATAACTTCTCCAATACTTAAGTTGGAGCAATCATATTTTTATGATAGGCTTATAACTCTAAAATGAACCTTCCTGTAGAATATGAGAACATTCTAAGATTGTATGACAAACTTACTAGAAATAGCAAGTTCCCATAAATAGTAACCACCCTATCTACTAGTCTTTATTAAAATAGAAAAGACTAAAAAGAAAATATTTTTGGGTGATGCAAAATTGCTCTTACACCTAGGATTCTCTTGCATTAGACACCCAGGGTAATTTGAGAAGTGACTGTGTCACGTCTCAAGTGTTTAGAGGAAAACCAAGATGGTGAACCTCCTCCCTTGCTAGCCATGATGAAACCTCTATTGGCCTCTCATTCCATTTGACCAGGTATTCATCATATGTTCTATTCCTTGTACTTTTTCCAACATGATTGTTCAATATCTCCTCAATCTCTTTTGTAGCTAGACTAGTTGTTGGAATAATCCATTGCACTTCTGCAACTTCATCTCCATCACCTCCTTCAAAATACTCTATCAAACTTGAAATATTAATTACTGGTGAAATATTCAATTCAACAGGCAACTCCACTTCATAAGTATTTCCAAAATCATGCCTTTTTGCTATCTTGCATGGTCCAAACTTCTTCATCTTCATCTCATTATATGTACCTATTCGATTTCTCAAATGAACCATGACTTCATTTCCAATCTAAAATTCCCTATACCTCATTTTCACATTTTTCTTAGCCTTATAGTGTGTATTCATCTTTATGATGTGCTTCCTCACCTCCTCATGGATATTCTTCAAATGTTCAACAAATTCTTCTGCTTTAGCACTACTTAGCTCTCCTTTACCCAATTGCCTCAATTTAGAAACATTTCTTAGACTACTCCCATATATAATTTGGAATGGTGATTTACCAGTACTCATGTTGGGTGAATTATTATATGAAAATTTTGCCTGTGGTAAAATCATATCCTATCCTTTTGGCTTGTCTCCAACCAAACATCTCAGTAATATTCCCAAATTGTGATTCACAACTTCTACCTATCCATCAGTATGTGGATGATGTGATGAATTGAACTTCAACTTCATCTTCAATTTCTTCCACAATGTACGCCAAAAATAACCAATGAATTTGGTATCTCGATCTAAAACTATACTCTTTGGAAAGCCATGTAGTCTTACCACTTCTCTAAAAAACACCTCTACCACATTAATAGCATCACTAGTCTTCTTGCAAGGAATACAATGTGTAATCTTTGAAAACATGTTAACCACCACAAAAATAGAATCATTCCCATGTTGTGTCCTCAATAATTCAAGAACAAAATCCATGCTGACATCCTCCCACAATTCTCTAGTATAGGTAATGGTTAATACAACCATGTATTATACTTCACTCCTTTCACCATCTGACATACTCTGTAACTTTGTACAAAGTCCTTCACATCTTTCTGCAACTATGGCTAGTAATAATTCTCAGCAACCAAAGCAATGGTCTTATCTCTGCCAAAATGTCCAGATAATCCTCCACTAGGCTTCTCCTTGATGAGATTCTCTCTCATTGAACTTCTAGGAATGCACAACTGGCTTCCTTTGAACAAAACACTATCCTGGATCATGAAATCCAACCACTTTGTCCTGTCAAGTGTAACAAGTTCTATACAAGCCTTCCACACTTCATCAAAATCAGGATCATCTAGATACAAAGTACTGAGTTCTTTGAACCCAACCACCTCTATCTGCATTTGTGTCAGCAAAAGTTGTCTTCTATTGAGAGCATCTACAACTTTGTTAGACTTCCCACTCGTGTGTTTCAAAAAAAATGTATAACCCTAAAAAAAATCAACCCACTTTAAATGCATTTGGTTTAATTTTCCTTGACTATTCAAATATTGCAAAGCTTGATGATCAATATACAAAACAAACTCCTTAGGAAGAAGATAGTGTTTACACTTCTTCAATGCTTGAACTATAGCATAAAATTCTTGTTCATAAACAAAATATTTTCTTTTGGCATCATTCAATTTCTTACTATAATAAGCAACATGTCTACTTCTTGGCTCATAACAACTCCTATTGTAGTGCCACTAGCATCACATTCTACTTGAAACACCTTGTTAAAATCAGGAAGTGCTAAAATAGACTACTCAGTAACTATCTATTTCAACAGTTTAAAATTCTTATCTGTTGCTATAGTCCACTTAAATTCTTTCCTATCCCCTCTCATTCTTTCAGTCTAGGGTCCACAAATACTGTTAAAACCTCTTATGAACTTCCTATAAAAACTAGCCAGTCCATGAAAAGATCTTATCTCTATTGCACTCCTTGGAGTAGGCCATTCAAGGATAGCCTTCACTTTTTATGGGTCCATTTTCAAACCTTCTATTAGAACTATGAATCCCAGGTACACCAACTCCTTCTTTACAAAAATACACTTCTTTAGGTTTATTAGCAACTTTTCTTTCGTCAACTTATCAAACACCTTGTGAATATGGATCAAATGCTCCTCTAATGTATTACTAAAGATCAAGATATCATCTAGGTAAAATTCCAAACTTACCTAGAAAACTACTTTAGTACCTCATTCACAAGTCTCATGAAAGTGCTTGGTGCATTGGTTAGCCCAAAAGGCATGATTAACCACTCGTACAGTCCTTCTTTGGTCTTGAAAGTAGTCTTCCACTCATCACCTTCTCTGATACAAATTTGATGGTATCCACTCTTCAGATCTATCTTTGTGAAATACTCAGCCCCACTCAAATAGTCCATAATATCATCCATCCTTGGCAATGGAAATCTATACTTGATTGTGATCTTGTTGATAGCCCAAGAATCTGTGCACATCCTCCATTCTCCATTCTTTTGCAGTGCTAATTGCTTGGCCAAACAATGGTATCATAAACCCAAAGCAATGGACTAGTTAATTCAGGATTGGACACCCCAAATAATTCTCGACCAGGGACATAAACTTGGAATGGTATTTGCAAAGTATATGCTTCAAATATCCTCTAATGCTTATGTTTCAGGAAAACTAAACTAAAACTAATAAGAAAATGTATTCTAATCAAAGAAAGAATTTAAAGTTAGGAACTACTCCAACTGGTTGTGTTGCAGGAACAGGCTACTAATTCTAGTATCAATGGTTGCAAGAACAACAGAGTTCTAAAATATATAAATGAATAGGAAATGAACTCTAAACTAACCAAGCAATTCACTCATCAAGTGGGCCCCCTTGAATGAGTGAATGGAAAGTATAATCAAGATGAAAGTTGTAAAATCAAACTAAACATTCTATTCATCCATAAAAAATGATTACACTTGATTGAAATAGTATGCAAGAGTTCTCTATTAAAAACTAGTTTCATTCGATTAACTCCCAAAAGAGTCACAATAGTTGATTATTTAAAAGGAAACTACTACTAACTTCCTAAACCTATGATCGCTTCATAATGAAGATCAGTTACAACTCATATATTTTCATAATAGAAACATTATTGACCATGAACAATCCCAAAATATAGTGCACACTAAATCTGGGTGTTGCATGCAATAGGAAGCATTGACTTACTTTGCAAAGATTCTACAATCACAGTTGGCTTTGATGACTCTGACACTAGTATACCAGTCCTTGAATATCCATGTTCATCTCTTGGAAGATAATTAATGCATACACATCCAAACATATACATATATATCCACATCATCAATATTAGGAAAAGGAGTTAGTCTTAATTATCACTCTTACAAACCTACGACTATAGGAGGTAACTACCCAAAACATAGCTTAGGAGAGAAAACATCCATTAACATGTATAACTATTATATTCACCATTCTTGTCCATGAAATTAAGTATATATTATGTCTTTAGAGATATCTGCATTCCATCTTATGTTCACACACATATATAATCATATACATAGAAACCATAAGTTCATATGCTTAAAACCATAAATGTATGTCTATGTGCAATCAAATGTCTTAGAAAGAGGATAAAAGTGGTTAGAAAGATGACTAATTTAGGAGCTCATCATTCCCCCTAACTTAACTATTACTGGCCCCAACAATCATAGAGTTTTGAACCTTGGCATGAACCCTCCAATCACTAACTATTCTCTACCCTAGCTCATCATGAATATAATTAAAGTATCCATGAGTCTCTTTGAGTCTTTCCTAATGCTAGACTTCATAGGCCATGTTATAATCTATTGCACTATTGTTCATTTCCAACAATGGCTAAAGGAAGAGTGGAGGTTGAAACCTTAATGGAACCCAATGGTTAAGGAGTGTCCTACCCAACATAGTATACCATGCAACTCTCCTTATGGCAAGGGATAAATTTTGACGTGAATGAGGTTCCATTCTCTTTAAATCTCAAGACATCCTTATCCAACTCTGCCTGAAGGCATTAATTGCTATAACAACATCTCGAGAGGAATACTGGTCCCAATCTGCAAAGGCTTGTTCTCTCACTAGATAGATCTTATCAGCTCCACTAGTGTTTGTTGTGATAGAGATCCAGTCAAAATATGTTCTTCTAGAGTGTTGTACCTTAGGCCTCATCATTTAAGGAATATACATCTCTTTCTCCCTATATGTTGCAGCTCGGTGTTCACAACTTATCTCATTTTGCATCCATGACATAACTACTCTAAGCTATGCATCTCCTATGTAGAGGAGTGAATTCCACTCTTTGTCATCAAGAACTGCCAGGTTATACAAGTACAATTCACACAAAAAAAGCTTTAGAATCATTGGGGTAGACTAAAAGGCATAGTAAAATTCATGGGGAGTTGATATGGATGGATTGAGGCCTTCTACAATACTTGTTAATTTGAAATTAACAAGTTTCTCTTGAAGGAATATCGCATACACTAGTGAGGGTGATCTGCATTCCATCAGCTATGGAATTAACCAAGTAATCTGACCAATTCTTCATTTCAATACCTCAATCTCATCTAATTTCTACTCCAATTGACAATTCTTCTCATTAATGACTCATTTTAATTTATTCTTTTCTAAATTCCATTGTAGTTTTTCCTATAACAACTATTGGTACAAACTTATTCATGCTGCAAGAGGTGTAGACAAATCTGGTGGGGGTAAAGGTTCCTGATTGAGTATGTTCACCCATCTAGAAGGAAAGTGAGGAATTTTAACTATTTATTTAGGTGCAGAGGACTTCACCTTACACACAACAATTATTCTGATCGAATTGGTTTCTTCACTAACATCAACTACCACCTTAGCTAGTGTTTCTAACTTTTCCTAACTACCCTACTGGGATACTTGTTCAATGATTTTAGTTTTAAAGTTAGGAATTTCCTCTAAGTTCTTACTAACATCTAGCTAGGCAAAATTATCTACATATTCCTCTATGTCTTCAGAGTCCTCAAAGTCTTGATCACTATCTATTACTATGTAGTTAACCCTAGGGCTAACCTCTATTTCTGGACTTCGCTCTCTCATTATTGTGTCACTAGGTGCAGGTTGATTATTTAATTCCTCAGAAGAGGAATTTCTCAAGGGTTCATTTTCTATAGATTTAGAAGAATAAATGTTAACAATAGGAATAGATGCTTCAACATCTTTCTCAAAAAGTCTTTTACTTCACCTCATAGGGGGTGTGGATGAACTTGACAGACTCTTCCATTTATTTTTCTTCTTAATGACCACCTCATCTGCCATTGCTTCAGGAGATTTTTTAGCATTCCTTTCCCTAGGGTTCTCAAAATTCTCTTCAAAAGGAAATTTAGGATTCTCTTCCCTAGGGAAGTATAGGGTTTCTTCCATATTATTAGCATTGTCATCAGGCTTAGGTTCTAATGTTTCCTCTACTAGTTTCGTTATATTACCCTTACCCCTCCTACACGAAGACCTTGCCCTTTTAGATGGTGAAGATTATAGAATATTAGGAACTTTTGCAATTTTTTTTTTCTTCATCTGAGATGTAGAGGCTCTAGAATTGAACACTCTTTTTCTAGTTGACCTAGAAACAGAAAGAGAGCCAACTATTCTAGGTTCAACCTCATTCATCTGTAAAAATTCTTCCCATGTCCCAAACTTTTGTCTATTCAATTCCCTTTCCACCATTAATTTTACTAAGCAATGGTGTGAAATGGATTGTTGCTTCTTGACTGGACTAACAAAGACTATTTTTTTACATTATTAAATAAGAAGCTAGGAAGATTTACTAGTCGGTCATCACGACAGAGATGATTGAGAATTTTGAAGTGTAAAGCATGCAGGTATTTGTAGCATCCCTTGTAGGTGAAGTACTAAATAATAAATGTGGCTAGCTAAATGAACTCTAGGGACAAAGATATTTGCCCAATTTCTTGCTTCTTATCGATATCCAACTGAGGATCACCAGGTAAAAGTACAAAGTTGTGTCACCTTTTAGGCTGACTTATCAAAATGACTGAATTTGAGTATTTCTATCTAAAATTCAATTTTTTTTAAAAACATATGATCTAGATAAATTCATTCTAGCTAAGTTATATATGGTCTCACACTTTTCCAATTGGAAATGTCTATTAAATGTATGTTTTATACTAGTTTGTTTCCAATTACTAAAGAAATAAAATTATTTTAGAAAAGTGGTGTTTCAATAACTCTTACTATTTTTTATGATATTTTTTTAATAACATTTAAACACAATTTTATATAGCTCAAAGTCAAGAATATTCTCATGTATAGTTTATAGTGTTTTAATTAGATATAGTATATTGAAATTAAAAAATTCCACAACCACATATTTTAACACTCGAAAAGATGAGGGTTTTGAGAAAGAAAAACAATATTAAATCATATCAAAAAATTCTAAAAATTATATGACGTTCTAGAGGAGAGAGTCCTCTTCTAGAATGTATAATTTTTCTACTGGTTAGAATAGATTTGTTTTGAAAAATGTGGTGGGAGATGAAAACTATTGATTTCAGGTGAGTTGACATTTCAGTCCTTATAAAAGAGAAAATATAGTTCTAAAGCGATTTTTATTTTTGATTGTTCTAGATATATATGTTATCTATAACATAAGCTGAAATCAAAGGGAAATAAATTTACTTGCATATAGTTTTGTGGTGGGAACTACACCTCTAACTTTCAATTTTTTCTAGCACCTAAAATATTATCTATAAAAAAAAAGGAAAATATATCCATTCTTATTCCAAATAATTATTAAAAATAATAATCCTAAATTTCATCTATTTCTACACATTTCATTAGTTTACTTCATTTCCAAATTCAAAATAATAATACTAATTTGATGTCATTGAAGGTGAACAATTATACTTTCGTTAACCTTTTCCTTTACAAAAGGGTGACATAGGTTTGTGCTTTTACCCCACTATGTAAAGTGAACTATGCTCTTGCTGATTAAAGGTTGAAATCTTTCACCCATGGTGCACCTTCCTGAGGCAACCCTATCACCTTAGCAACTACATCATTTGTAAACTCATTTTTCAAACCTTTACCTTCTTCAACCCCATCTTTCAAGGTGGACATAAATTGGAGAACAACTTTTTCATCAAACCCCTTAGGGCTTAAACATTAATCCAGCCACCCTCTCCTTCTAAGAATTTCATAGGTGGGTACATCATTTAACAAAATCGTGTGGTCCACTAGTTCATGGGAGGTCACCTCCCATTGCTTCTCTTAGACAAATTTCTTACTTGCATAACACAATTCTCAAAGAATTCAACAATGAAAATTCATAGACCTCAATGCATTACAAAACAAAATGCTATAGAATAAAATGACATACAAAATGCAACTTGATTCATAAAATTAAAGATTTTTTTGCACAAAATCTAATGATATGATTTTTACATGACATCTCATAAAAGCTAACGTGTGCCAAGGCTGCCACCCTAAACATGTTGTAACACATCATTAAAAATCAAGATAATCTTTTAATATCTTTAATTCATTTTGATTGTGATAATGCAATTACAAAAGGATAGATCATCACCTCATGTCGTAGAATTTTTTTGAAAATAGAATAGTTCCCTCCCTCCAACTAAGTAATGGCATGGGTCCCACTAATCCAGGTTAAGCAAGAGTGAAAAATTAAAATAACACAAAATCCTCAAAATTAATGAATAGAAATAATAGATGTATGATTATATGTGGCACTAACCTGTAGGCACTATAGGAAGAGTTGTCCAAAAAACAACACCTGCATATGTAAAGTGATGGGATGGGGTGGATGGTTGGAAAAGAGAGAAGATGAGATGAAAAATTATTATGGAGAAAGTATTCCATGAAATGTGAAATATTTATTATGGTGGTCCTGAATGGAATTAGGAATAAACAAAATCATGGGTAGAAGATCTAGATTCTTTGGCTATAGGAACTATTTTTTCAACTGTGCTCTAGAACTGCTTGAGGAACTCATCATGGCTTATAGGTTTGTGGTAAAGTTTTAGACAATGCTCGTTGATGAGTAACTTGAATTGAACATGATCTATTTTTGAAAGTTGTACAACTCCATTGTCAAATACTGACATAATCTCATAAGGCCCAAGCCATCTGGTATGCAATTTCCTTGGTGTATGTTGGTATCATGAATCATATAACATTGCCTAATCTTTGATAGCTACTATTTTTGTGAGAATAGATTTTATCTCTCGGTTTGTAATTTCAGCCTGACCATTGGCCTGAGGGTGATAGGGTGAAGACTTTCCATGATGCACCATGTACTCCTGCATTAACTCAATGATGAGGTTAGATGTGAATTGTGCCCCTTCATCTATGACAATATCCCTTGGTACTCCAAATTTGGTGAATATGCATTCATAGAGAAACTCAACAACTTTGTGATCTCTAGCATGTCTCATAGCTTTGTCCTCAACCCATTTTTTTGCATAATCTATACATACTAAGATGTAAGACTTTCCATGAGAAGAGGGTTCAATAGGTTCAATGACATTGATACCCCACTTGTCAAAGGGTGTGACAATTATTTGCAGCTATAGAGGCATTTCATTAGTCTTTGTGGGACATCCCATATGTTGACACCTATCATAGTGTCGAGTATGCTTTGCTACATCCTTATGCAAAGTAGGCCAGTAGTACCTAGTTATCAAGATTTTATAGGTTGTCCTCTTTGTGGTGAAGTGTCCTCCACATGGATCATCATGGTATGCCCGAAGGATGTCATAAGTTTCATCTTCTTGAACACATCTCCTTGTGACCTAGTTTGGTCTTGTATAAAACAAGCTTGAGATCTAAGAGAAGTTAAAACTCTTCTCAACTAATAGACAACATTTTTTAGGAGAAAAGTGAGGTGGACTTCTCTCTATAGAAAGGTAGTTTTCCAAGTCTTCATACCATGGGTTAAAATAATCAATAGAAAACAAGTGCTCATTAGGGAAACTATCATCAATTGTTGTAGGGTCATCCAACACTTGCAGTCATGATGAGAAATTGGTCACTACATTAGCATTGCCTAGTTTGTCTATGATCTTTACATCAAACTCCTACATGAGGAGTAACCAATGTGCTAGTCTACCATTAATGGTAGGTGTATTCATTAAGTATTTGATAGCTAAATGATTAGTATATGCAAATACTTCATAGCTTGTAATGTAGTGCCTAAATTTGTTTAGTGCATAAACAACTGCTAACAACTGTTTTAGTAATAGTATAATTCAATTCCACTCCTTGCAAATTTTTACTAATATAGTAAATTGCATGTTAAATAATACTTTCTTTTGTCCCAAAACTGCTCTAATAGCATAATTGGATTCGTCTATGTGGATATGGAATGGAAGCTTCCAATTAGGTCCTTTGAGAATAGGTGTTGTTGTCAAAGCATCCTTCAACTTCTAGAATGATGCTTCACATTCTTCTATCCATGCAAATTCAACTTCTTTGTTCAAAAAATTGTACATTGGTGATGCAAGTTGGCTAAAATCTTTTATGAACCTTCTGTAATAGCTAGCATGGCTAAGGAAACTTCTAATATCATTCTACTTAGCTAGTGTAGGAAGCATGTTTATAACTACAATTTTTGCAGGATCAACCTAAATTCCAAAAGATGAAAGATAATGTCCCATGACTACTCCTTCCTCCATCATCATGTAGCACTTTTCACTATTAAGAGAGAGATTATAATCTTGACATTTCCTAAGAACCTTTTCCAAGTTAGCTTGTGCTTCTTCAAATGTTGCTCCATGAGTTGTAAAGTTATCCATATAGATTTCAACACAATCAACAATAGTGTTAGAGAAAATACCCAACATTGCTCTTTGGAAAATAGTAGGGGCATTACATAATCCAAATGGAAAGACTAAATAAGAAAAGGTTCCCCAAGGATAGGTAAATGTTGTTTTCTCCTAATCTTATAGTTATATTTGTATATGATTATACCCACTGAAGCCATCTAGAAATGAGAAGTACTTTTTACCCACCAGATTATAAATCACTTTGTCAATGAAAGGAAGTGGAAAGTGATCCTTCTTAGTGGCTTTGTTAAGTTCTCTATAGTAAACAAAGACTCTCCACTTTCCTCCTTTCTTTGGAATAGTGACAAGAGGAGAAACCCATTGACTGTCAGAGATAGGGTAAATAAAACCTACGCTAAGAAGCTTTTGGAACTCGATCTTGACTATGTCTCTCAAAGTAGGGTTTATTCTTCTTTGAGATTACCTTACTAGCTTGTATTCTAGGCTTATATATATTCTATGAGTACAAAGTTTAGGATCTAGGCCTTTTATGTTAGTGTAATCCCATGCAAAGGCTTGCTGACTATCTTGTAAAAGCTTGAGAAGACTAGACATCTGAGACTTAGTGAGGTTTTGATTAACATTTAGCTCCTTTCCTAAAGCAAGTTCAACTCTCTCAACTTTTTCTAACATCAGCACTTTTGCTATAGATGGAGACTTTATCTCATGAGGTAGCAAAGTGTGAAGGTAATCAAGTGTTGTAGGAAGCTAAGATGTGGTTTTCTTGGGCAATATTGTTTGAAGGGAACAATTTGGATCATCACAAGATGAATCCTTAGAACCATACTAGTTGGTAAGGATTGCTACAAGAATGCCATCCTCTTCTTGGGATACCATGAATAGATTTCTCTCAATGACCATGAGTTTTTGCATAGAGCTTACTTCAAGAGCAACATCTCCTAAGTTGGGCTAGACAACTCAATCAAGTTCACTTTGGGGTTTTACTAGAGAATACAGAGTTAACTTCTTGGTCTTTATTCCATATGAAATGGTCATATTTCTTGAATGGCATGCAACGCAAGAATCAGTTGCAACTAACCAAGGCCTTCCTAGGATTAATGGGTAACCTCCAAGAGTGGCTTTGGGTGACAAGACTATAAAATATGAAGGGTACTCTAAAGAATCTAGAGTAACAACAATATCCTCAACCATACCATCAGGATTGACTGTGGAATTATCAACTAACTACAATATTGTCAATGTGACCCAAAAACCAATGACACTAAGCTTCAACAGAACTTCTCTAGTCATAAAATTAATTGATGCTCCCAAGTCAATTAAAAAATTCTAAATTTGGGTACCATTAATGAAGATGGTTACAACTGGACTTCTTGGGTCCAAATACTTAGGCATGAAAAATTTACTTAGCATGAGACCAGAGAGCTGGCCTACATCATGGATAGTATTAGGGTCTTTCTTTTTCCTTCCAGGTTGCTTGATACATGCTTCTTTAATTGCTTTGGTATAGACTAGAATTTCTTTAAGTGCATCCAACAAGGGAATCTTCACTATGATTTATTTGAGCTGATCAATCAAATTAGTGGCGATAGGATTTTCTTTTGGAGGAACAACCTGAGACAATCTCTATAGATAAGTAGGATTCTTAGGCATTGGTGCAGTTTGAGAAATAAGTGGAACACTAATAGGCTGGCTCATACGTATATCCTTAGTATCAGCAACTTTGATTATTATTGGCTTTTTGGGTGTAGGTAGTGTAGTTCCTGATCTAAGATGGATGCCATTTATATGCAAGGAATAGGCCTACTACTTATTATTAGGATTTGGAGTTGGCTAAGTTGGAAGTTGAGTTGTCTTTTCAGGAGTACTATTTTCTATAAGAGGTGGTTGTATAATAGCTTGCTGCTAAGGTGGTTGCATTAATTCTGGTTATGAATTAGGTTGATTATGTCCCCACTAAGGTTGTGGTTGCCAATTACCCTAAGGTGGCCATTGATTATTTTTTTGCAGCTACTGATAGGAGTTATATTGATGTTGGTATGGGTTAAATGGTGGTTTCTACTGATAGGCTTGGTTATAGTATGGCTATTGATTGGACCAATTGTGATTCCAAACTAACCTTGAGAAGCATAATTTTGGGGGTTTTGGTTTGGCCAATAGTTATTATTATTATTATAACCAAAATTATTTAGTGGGTCCAAAGGAATACCTTGTCTCTAAGCCCATGAATGCCTTTGAGCAACGTAAAAAACTTCTCCATTCTCATCATCTATAGCTTTGAACTTGGTGGGCATTGAGTTAATGTCCACAGATACAACTGTCTTATATTTACAACTTCTTTTCCTCTCTCTGCAATGAGAACAAAATTCAACAAGCACATTATATGACTCTTCCTTCCTCCTCCTTCCTTGCAAACTATCCACCTAGATGGCAACATCATTAATGATGTCTTGCTTAAAATAAGATAGTCTATTAGATAACTCCATTTTAGATACTCTAGAATCATCGTTGGACTTATTTGGTAGGTTTCTAAGTCCCCTACCCTTCTTCAAAGTGGCCCTTGAGTAATTTTCACATATATTCTTTATGTCAACCCATGCTTTTTGTGTTATATCACCTCCTGCCATTAGGTCTAAAGCCTCAATGCTTCCATCATTCACACCTTTTAAGAAAAGGTGCTTCTGAGATGCCTCATTTAGCTAGTATTGAGGATCACATTTTAGGTTAAACATAAATCTAGATGAATAATCCTTTAGTGTTTTGTTCTCCTTCTAAGACATTTTAAAAATGTCATCACCTTACAAATCTTGACCTCTACAGTACTCTTTGTACTTTGTAAGAAACATTATATGCATGGCATCTAAATCTACTATAGCATTAGCACCCAACCCCATGAACCATCTCAAAGAAGCTTCTTTTAGAGTTGATGGGAACAACTTTAGCTTGTGGGCATCAGTGGTATAGTCATAACTCTAATAAAGAATATCAAATTCAAAGAGAAAAGTCTCAGGTTCTTCTATTAGGAGGTCATTAAATTTGGGAATTGCAACAGTAGGTATATTTTTCAGTTTCTAGTTTCCTTGTTGTTGAGGTATAGGAAAAGGAAAGGGAGCTTGTGGTGCTAGCTGATATACAACAAGAGCAAGTAGATTATCTTGATATTCAAGTTCAACAAATAAGTCATTCAAATGTAATGATTCTTCAAATGATGAAGAGGATATGTGTTCCTGAGCATCAACAAATGGATTTTCAAGGGGTTCTTCTTCTTTGTTCTCACATTGTGATTCTTCAGTTTGAGGATTAAATAAATCAAATGGTTCTCCTTGATAGTTACAGGGAGGAAATCTCCTAAGGTGATCTTCTATGCATAAAAGTGCTTACTGAAGTACTAAATTAAAACTAAGACTACAACTACAAGGATTAGTTTGAATTAACACCATCCCTAGAAATGATGCCAAAAATGCTTGGCCAAACAATGGTATCAAAAACCCAAAGTAATGGCTTGCTTAATTCAGGATTGGACACATCAAATGATTCCTAATGTAGTATTTAGTCTCATTTAATTATCAGCCAAGGACATAAACTTGGAATGGCATTTGCAAAGTATATGCTTCAAACCTCCTCTTCTAAGCCTATTTAAGGAATTCAAATGCTTATGCTTCAGGAAAACTAAACTAAAACTGATAAGAAAATGTATTCTAATCAAAGCATGAAATTATAGTTAGGAACTACTCCAACTAACTTCGTTGTAGGAAAAAACTTCTAATTCTATTATTAGTGGCTATAGGAACAATAGAGTTCTAAAATATATAAATGAGAAGGAAAAAAATCTACATTAACAAAACAATTCACTCATCAAGTGGGCCCCCCTTGAATGAGTGAATGGAAAGTACAATCAAGATGGAAGTTGAAAACTAGAACTGAACATTCTATTCATCCATAAAAATGATTACACTTGATTGAAACAGTATGCAATATTTCTCTATTAAAAATTAGTTTTGTTCGATTAACTCCCAAAAGAGTCACAATAGTCGATTATTTAAAAGGAAACTACTAGTAACTTCCTAAGCTTGTGATCCCTTCATAATGAGGATCAGTTACAACTCATAAAGTTTCTTAACATAAACATTATTGACCATGAAGAATCCTAGAATATCTAGTGCACACTAAATCTGTGTGTTGCATGCAACAAGAAGCATTGACTTGCTTTGCAAAGATTCTACAATCACTATTGGCTTTGATGAGTCTTGTGCTAGTATGTCAGTCCTTGAATATCCATGCTCAAATCGTACAAGATAATTAATGCACACACATATTCCAACCATATACATATGTATATCTACAACATCAATATTAGGAAAAGGTGTTAGTCTTAATTATCACTCTTGCAAACCTATGGCTATAGGAGGTAACTACCCAAAACATATCTTAGGAGAGAAAAAATCCATTAACATGTATAACTATTATATTCACCATTCTTGTCCATGAAATTAAGCATATATTATGTCTTTAGAGATATCTACATTCCATCTTATGCTCACACACATATATAATCATATACATAGAAACCATAAGTTCATATGCTTAAAACCACAAATGTATGTCTATGTGCAATCAAATGTCTTAGAAAGAGGATAAAAAGTGGTGAGAAATATGACTAATTTAGAAGCCCATTACTAGTACGACTGGTAGAGCACATGGACTCAGATTCTCGAATCAACCCCTTATGCAACAATTCATGAACTTGTCTATTCAACTCTTCACTTTTTTTTGGTGTCATTCTGTTGACTGCTTTGTTTGGAAAATTGGCTCCTAGAAAAAAATCCATCTAGTGACTAAAATTCATCATTGGGGGCAATCCATCAGGTACATTATCTGATACAATATCAAAAAACTCTCCCAACATATTTGCAACCTCTACAAGTACCTCCTCTACTTCCTGTTTACAATCTTTTAGAATTATAGCAAAACACATATGCTTATGCTTCATACCTTTGAGAAACTCTTTTCCATAAACAAAACATATTCTTATAGTACTACATTCTTTTTCTTCTTTCTCGTTCAATGGATTCAACTTATGTTTCACTCCATCCTTGGTTAGAGTGTAGGTATTTTCTCACTCATCATGTATATCATGCCTATCAAACTACCATGGCCTAAAAAATAACATATGACATATGTCCATAGGTATAATATCACAAAGTACCTCATCCTGGTAGCTTCCAATCTTGAACTTCATAGAGCACTGCTCATTGACCATGACCTTGTGGTCATCTTGCACCCAAGTGATATGGTATGGATGAGGGTGTTTCTATCTCTTCAGCTTCAACTTGGTGACCATCATTTTTGACACTAGATTATCAATACTTCCACCATCAATGATCACATCAAAAAATTTATCTTCACATCTAGACCTTGTGTGAAACAAGCTCCTTATTTGATCAGGTTCACTCTCACCACTCAATAGGACTCTTCTATTAACTAGGACTTCTTGTCTTTCAACATCTTCAAAATATGATGATCTGGCATCTTCATCAACATGTGCAACTCTAGCCCAACCTTCTATTCTTTGATATGTCCTTCCTTGGCATTAAGAACATTCAAATGCTCTATGTCCTTCTTCTCCACAGTGAAAACATTTCGCATGGAAGCCTTCTCTTCCAGATCCTTTTCCTTTGCCTCTTCCTCTCTGATCTCTATTTTTTTTATCATGTAAATGATTGAAATTATTTCTCCTTTGGTTTTGATTGCTACTTCCAACCTCATCCTTGTTCTTCTAATCATCATTATAGCCTCCATAAGATTGTCTGCTAGATCTTCTATTGTAACCTCTTCCGCTATTCTTTCTATCAAACTTCTTGCTTAGTTTCTCCTCAAATTTTAGGTAAAATTGGTATGCCTCCTCAATACTGTTCATTCAAACTAGACTCGTCTTATCCTAAATGCTTGCCCTTAACCCATAAAGATAACGGGCCACTTTCTCCTTATCAGCTACTGCATGGCTAGTTTTAATGAGAATTTGGTAGAACTCTTCGGTATACTCTTCAATAGATTTTCTTGCTTGCTTCAACCTTTTCATTTTCTTTAATAGATCAAGCTCATAATCCATAGGAATGAATTGTTGCTTCATTTTAGCTACCATTCATTCCCATCTAGTGATTTTGTCCTTTCCCTTTCTATTTCACTCTAACTAAACCTCTTGCCACCAAATCTTTGCATGTTCCTTCAATTTTTCCTTCACAAACTTGACCCTATCATAATCCTCAATATCTTCATACTCAAACTACTCCTTTAGTTCATTGATCCAACCAGTCAACTCCTCTAGGTTAAGATTTTCCAAAAATGTGGGAACTTCAAACTTAGGTCTTTTTTCAATCTTGGAGATGACCCTAAAAAGCCTTTCTTCTTCTGGATTTAGAACTACCTCTCATCAACATTTTCTTCTACTTCATCCTCATCCTCACTTTCATCTCTTATAGGAAGATTTATTCCTTTGTGCATTTGTTCTTTCTATGCTTTCATTTGTCTTTGGAGGGCTTAAAAACCCTCTAGTGTAACACCTACATCTCTTCCACCATGCTCTCTTCATGGAGGCATTTTCATGCTTCTGCTAAAACCCTAGTGCAAACTACCTAATATTTGGTGATCTGTTTACACACTTAGCCCAAAAAATAGTCCTAGTGAAAACTACCTTACAATCAACAATCTGCCCACACCCTCAAGAACTCTGGCTCTCATACCACTTGATAAAGGCTACTCCCCTTAATACCATAAACACATAACCAAAACAAATAAATAGTAGAAAATGCAAGAATGAAATATGGACTTCTTATTTGTGCCACAAATGCATAATTATAGAATTCATAGTTACAATGTGCTAACCTACATGGGTGCCTTGATTACAGTAATCTACAAGACTAAGTTGCGAACTACCACCAAGAGTTGTCCTAAACAATGTTTGAACCTTTCTCAAATAGGCAATTTTATGCTGCCCGAGAAGGTTCTAGACATTGAAACTTAATACCCAAGGCCAATGGACCCTAACAATACATATAGAGTTTGCCATAGACATCTTTGACAATTATTTTAGATATTTCAAGTGGCCCAACTTTGAAAGGCCATAATTCATGAACCATTGCTCTGATTGGCTATTATAACCACTTTTAAGAAATGCTAGCTCCTGATCTACAAGCTCAAAACTACATAAGCACCCTTCCATTGAGTTTTTGGAGCTCTTCTAGGAACTCTAAGGCCTCTAGTAGTGAGCCATTGGATTTTTTTGCAAATATTTCCACCAAAAATCTGCAACAACTTCTCTAATAGTTAAGCTAGAGGAATGTGATTTTTATGGTAGGCTTATAACACTAAAATGAACCTTCATGTATAAAATGAGAACATTATAAGCTCATATGAGAAACTTACTAAAAATAGCAAGTTCCCATAAATAGTAACCACCCTTTCTACAAGTCCTTATTAAAATAGAAAAGATTGATAAGAAAATATTTTTGGGTGATGCAAGATTACTCTTACACGCAGGATGCTCCTGCATCACACTTGTAGATTATAGATCTCTGCTTTAGTCCTCATTCTTCTTGGAATTCAAAATTTTCTTCTCTGATAGCTCATGCACCCTTCAAGCATTCAACTCCTTAAGCCTTCTTGCTTTGTATGAAAATTGTAGTCTCTTCAATTCAGCAATCAAATGAAGCAACACCTTAGACTTCTTGTCTTCCTTAGGTTCTCGCACATGACAACCTTTTCCTCTAGCTTATTATCTTTATAAATAGAGAATTTAGGTCTTTTTCCTCTTCACCACAATCATCCATTCTAGGGTTAGGTAAGATTCAATGAATCTACCCACTTTTCTATTTTAATCCCTTCTAGAAACTTCATCTCCAATCTTCTTTACATTCACCTCAAAATGGTTTATTTTGAATTTTGTGCCTCCAAATCATCAATCTTATCATCCACACATTTCATATAATTCAAGAAATCAACTTTGTTAGCTCAAATTCATCAAATCTTCAATTTAACACATTTTACAATCACTTGACACATACAATATTCTATCACTAGGCCAATACTAGTTCACTCAGCACATACTAGAATTTACTGATGCTCGAAATCAACTCAACTTCACTCGAATTCCACTATTTTTTTTCTTTTCCGAGCACCTTTCAATTTTCAGTCAGCTTCTACTATTTTCTCCTCAGCTTGAACTATTTTCTTGGCAAGGCTTGGCAGAAAAATTTCTTTTATTGACCTTCTCCCAGTCTTTGCTTGAGTAAGCTTTCATTATATACCTAAGTATATCAACATAACAACATATCATCCATATCTTACTTGGTCTTAGTGCTCCTTTTATACACTAAATAACTCAACCTTTCTCTAGGTGCTTGTGTTATCTTTTCTTTTCAAATCCTCTTCATCAATCAAACAAATGATAACATTAAGACCAAAAAGTAATTGTTTCACCAGCAAGTAGAAGGTTCAACATCATTGACAAAATAATGATTGTTCCATGATAGGTTCCATCAATCTGATCTCAATTGTCTCCCTCATTATTAATCTCTTTTCTCAACAATAATGCATTGAACTATCTAAACTCAATAATCTCAATCTTTGGCATTGATGGAAAACCAATATAAAAAACAATACCAAAAAGAAAATTTACATCTTTTAAATTTCTCCCTCTAACTTATATCTTCTCTTGTTAGGAATTTTCCCCTCTTTTCCATATCTCCCTCTTTAAGAATATCTCCCTCTTTGACAACAATGCCAAAGACTTGTCATCTATACATGTAAATATAATCAATTTAGGTTCTCCCTCTGTCACCTTGCATGTGACTACAAATATTTTAATTCAACTCATTTATTGCTTTAGGAAACTTCTAAAGTAAGATCAACTACATCAAATTGTAAGATACAACATTCAGTTCAGTTGATGTAGGGCACTACTCATGTTTCTCAAGTAGCTTTGGATAGGGGTATCACCCCTAGTTTACCTCTAAGATATTCATGTGCATCCTTATGTAAATCTTTTGTGAATATATTAGATATCTATTCTTTTTTATTCACATATTCCATTCTCACTTCTTTGTCTTGAACCAATTCTCTCAAGTAATGATACATGATTCCAATGCTCTTTGTCTTTGTGTGTATCAAAGGAGTTCCTAGATATGTTTATAGTAATTGTATTATCATAGTAAAGTATTAGAGGTTCACTTCCTTCATTCCTTTGAGTAACTGTTTGATCCATACTATATTTTGATCCATACTATATTAGTACAATTCACTATAGTAGCACATATTCAACTTCAAAGGTAGATTGAGATATACAATTTTGTTTCTTACTAGTCCATGAGACTAATCTCTTTCCAGAGAAAAAATGTTCCACCACTTGTACTTTTTCTATGATCAATATTTCCATCCCAATAAGAATTTGTGTAGGCTCTCAATTCAAATTTATCATTCTTCTTACAGTATATACCATAATCATCTGTTCCTTTAAGACATCTCATAACTCTCTTACCAACCATCAAATGATTCTCCTTGGGATTTGCAAAAAACCTTGCGACAATCCCAATAGCTAATGCAATAATAGGTATTCTATGCACTATATATTGTAACTTTCCAATCATAGACCTATACAATGTTTGATTTACTTTAGCAGAATCATCAGTCTTTGAAAGTTTATGTCTTGTGACCATAGGAGTGCTAATTGGTTTCAAACCTTCCATGCCAAAAGTTTTCAGTATTTCCTTTACATACTTATATTGAGTGATGTAAATACCATATTTCATTTGATATACTTGCAAAACAAAAATTTTTTTTATCTCTCCAAACATAGACATCTCAAATTCTTCTTCATTTAGTTTGAAAATGTTTTACATAACACATTTGGTCCACCAAATATGATATCATCAAAAAATATTTCAGCTAGTGAATTTTTTTTACCTCATTCAATCTTCAAGTATTTGTTTTTATCATCAATCTTCTCAAAACCAATCATCACAAGATAATTGCCTTTCATACCATGCTTTTGGGGATTTCTTCAAACCATGTAAAGCTTTGTTTAATCTACATACCATGTTCTTGTTGTTTGAATCAACAAATCATATAAACCTCTTCCTCTAATATGTCATTCAAAAATGTTGACTTCATATCCATTTGATACAATTTGAAATCTTTGTATGTCGAGTAAGCAACTAGTGTTATCACTCCTTCCAATCTTGCAACAAGGGGGAAATGTCTCTCCATAGTCAATTCCCTCTTCTTGTGCATACCCTTTGCAAACTAATCTCGCCTTATTCCTTGTGACTTCACTATTCTCATCTAATTTTTTCCTGAATACCCACTTGGTTCCAATAACATTCTTGTTCTCTAGTCTAGGTACCAATGTCCAAGTTTTATTCTTCTCAAACTAGTCAATCTCTTCTTTCATGGCTTGATTCCAGTCTTCATTCTCCAAATCATCTTTCATGGACTTAGGTTCATGCTTTCTTAATAGGCATGATTCATTTCTCAACCTATTCATTATCATAGGTATGTCTTCTTTATCTCCAATGATTTTCTTAGTAGGGTGATATCTTCTTACATACTTTGATAGTCTTGGCTCTATTCTCCTTTCCTCAACATTAGATCTTTCATTTAGTTCAATCTCAGAATCATTGTGCCCTTCTCTATTAGGTAACTCAACATTCCTTTCATGCAAATTGATCTTTGTATCAGAATGTATCTCAACTTCTAATTGCAACTTGACTCCTAAAGACAACTTGGCTCTTGAATGGAATACAACATTCATTGTATGTGACTCGATAATTATTGATACTTGTTGTTGTTGATTTGTAACTTGGTTCACAACATCTTCATCAACATGCATATCTTCATAAAAGTATGTTAGAGTGGGGTTGTTGTTGCACCAAAAGACCAATCTATCAATGCCTAATACAACTACTCAACTTATAGTACACAAGAGGTGGTTAGACCCTTGTCACAAATCCTAAGGGGAGCACTGAACAAAATTCTAATAATCTCCCCCTTAGTGTTACTTAAGGGTTTGATAATTTGAACCTATGACCAAGCTTTGATACCACTTGTTAGAGTGGATTTTTCATTGCACCAAAGGAACAATCTATCAATGCCTAATATAACCACTCAACTTATAGTACATAGGAGATAGTTAAGCCCTTGTCACAAATCCTGAGGGGAGCCCTAAACAAATTTCCAACAAAGTATAAAAAATATTTATACTCTTTAGGTTCCTTCATAGCTTGAACTTCATGTACCTCTTTCTTGACTTACACTTGGTTCAAGGTATAGATAGCTATACTTACAACTTCTCTATAGTATTTCAAAGAAACATTCTTCTCCATCATTAGTATTCTAGCACAGTCCATTATTGATATGTTTCTCCTTTTAGAAATCCCATTTTGTGGAGGGGTTATAGGTGAAGAAGTTTTTCTTTTGATTCCTCTATCATTATAGAATATCTCAAACTCATTTGATGTAAATTCTCCACCTCTGTCAGATCTCAAACATTTCAAGGTTTTGCTAGTCTCCTTTTCAACTCTTGCCAAGTACCACGTAAACATTTTAAAAGCATCAAATTTTTGTTTCAAAAATATAACTATCATCATCCTAGAATAATCATCAACAAGTAGGATAATGTACTTGTCACCTTTGTAGCTTTTCACATCAATTGGTTCACTCAAATTAGTATGAACTCATTCCAGAACATCTTTTGAGGTATGAGTCTTAATTTTAAAACTAGATTTTGTCATCTTTCCTAATTGACATTTTGTGCAAATCACATTATCATGTTTCTTCAATTTTGGCAAACCTTTGACTCTTTTCACGATACTGATACTAACTAAGTTATCAAAGTTAACATGACAGAACCTCTTGTGCCATAGCCATATATCATCAAATTCTACAATAAGACAAGTAGCATCATTCATGTTAAGATAAAAGAGATCACCTCTAGTTTGATCTCCATTTCCAATTAGTTTTCCATTACTATCATATATATTTTCTTTCTTGTTATCAAATTCAACTTTATAACCTAAACTATCCAATTGTGACACACTTAACAAGTTATAGTTAAGTCCTCCTACATAGTAAGCATTGTCACACATGATCTTTTCTGCCAATCTGATTAATCCTTTTCCTTTTATTAGACAAGGTGCATTATTACCAAATCTAAAACTATTTCCATTGCAATATTCAAGGGTCATGAACTTACTTTTGTCTCTTGTCATGTGATGTGAACATCTAGTGTCAATGATCCATCTATCACTCTTGTTCACATAAGACACCAATGCAATCACCTCATCTTCATTAGAAGCATCCTTCATAGTAACATACACAACTTCATCATCATGGTCATCAGATCCATCATTTTATTTCTCCTAAGAAATGTAGCAAGATTTCTTTCCTTTGTCTTTATAATCTTTGTTGTTCTCATATCTTTCACCTCTATATTTGTCTCCACTTCTATTGTTCTTCTTCTTTGGACACCTTACAGAAATATGACCAACCTCATTACAATTAAAACACATGATAGGTAGCTTACCTTTTTATTTGCCTTTTGCTTTGTGAAATCTCCTAGCCAACAATGCTTCAAGATCTTCTACATCATCTTCATCTATATCACTACCACTAGAAACATGCTTAACCTTTTTCTTCTTCTTATCTTTAGGTTCTTTCAATGTTAGTTTAGCTTTGAAAGAATAATCAATACTCTCGGATTTTAAGTTATCAAAATTATAAATTTCAAAAGCAGCGAGTCTACCAACCAAACCTTCAAGAGTTGGATTTCTACTAGGGGGAGACCTCAATTCTTGAAATGTAGAGGCTCTAATAGCATAGATAGGTAGTATTGTTTTGAATACTTTTCTTATTATAGTCTCATCATCAATGGTTCCATTTTCTTCTCTAATTGCATTAACAATTTCCTTGAGTCTTGTAGAATACTAAATGATGGTCTCACCTTCTTGCATTCTCATTTCATCAAACTTACCTCTTAAACTTTTAGCTTTGGCTCTCAAAATATTTTTATCTCCTCCATAAATTGTTTGTATAGAATCCCGCATCTTCTTTGTAGAATCAAATACTTCGATGTCATCAAACTCTGAGTAGTTGAGGGAAGAGGCAAGCTTTAACATTTCTTGATTGTGTTCTTTCTTCTTTTTTAAATCATCAATAGTAAGGGCTCTAGCAGGATCAATATGTTCAGTAGTGATGGTTAACTAAGAATAATCTGCAAGTCCTCCTAGGTGCAACTTAATCAAACTTTTCCATGTAGGAAATTTTTCTATGTTAAGCTTGGGTACCTTCTTTTTGTACATCTTGATCTTTAGCTTTTAGTACCTTCAACCTGTTCACTCACAAGAACTTAGCTCTGATACCAATTGTTTTAATTCTCTAGAATAAATGAGAGTGGGGGGGGCAATTAGTTGTCCAAGGTCTAAATGTATAAATAAACATTTTTAGCACTTAACAGATTCATATCCATATTATCATCCATGCATCCATTACATCATCAAATACCTTAAACATTTGCAAATTTTTGTCCTAGGTCAAAATAACTTTGAAGTATTATAAACATAAAACACCACAAACTCATTCACATATTTTTACATAAGGATTTTATGTGGAAACCCAATTTGGGAAAAACAACCAGTAACATGCTACCAAATTTTACTCCTCTAAAGTGATGCTCTATGAAAGGCCAACCCTGTTAAAGGTTACAATTCACAATGTTAAATGTGACCTTGCTAAAGGATTTTAATCACCCTAATAGGAGTAAGCCTTCTTAGAGGACTTTAGACCATTCCATTAGAGTGTCACCTCTTTATTTACAAGTGACTATTAGGTCAACTTTAATCCAAAGGATTTATCCAAGTTGATAAAATGGTTAGAAAGTAATAGTAGGAATTGATTTGATAACAAAAATACAACTCACTTATAGATTATAGATCTTTTTTTTAGTCCTCCATTTTTCTTGGCATTCATCCTCTTCATCTTTGATAGCTTGTTCACCCTTCAAGCATTCAACTCCTTAATCCTTCTTGCTTTGTATGCCAATTACAACCTCTTCAATTCGGCCACCAAATGAAGCAACACCTTAGACTTCTTATTTTCCTTAGGTTCTCACACATGACAACCTTTTCTTCTGGCTTGCTATCTCTACAAATAAATAATTTAGGTCTTTTGCCACTTCACCACAATCGACCATTCTAGGGTTAGGTAAGATTCAATGAATCTACCCATTTTTCCATTTTGGTCCCTTCTATGAACTTCCTCTCCAATCTTCTTTCAATTCACCTCAAAATAATTTATCTTAAATTTTGTGCCTCTATCTTATGAAGCTTATCTTCCACATGCTTTACATAATTCAAGAAATCAACTTTTTAAGCTTAAATTTGTCAAATCCTTGATTTAGCACATTTTATTGTCACTCGACACTTACAATATTTTGTCACTCGGACAATACTAGTTAACTTGACACATACTAAAGTTTACTGGTTCTCACCATCAACTCAATTTCTCTTGGCTTCCACTATTTTTCTTCTTTTCCTGACACCTATTGATTTTCACTCGGCTTACACTATTTTATGCCTGACTTGAACTATTTTCTCGGCAAGGCTTGGTAGACACATTTCTTTACTTGATCTTCTTCCAATATTTTCTTGAGTAACCTTTCATTATAGACTTAAGTATATCAAGAAAAAATCACATCATCCATGTCTTACTTAGTCTTAGTGCTCCTTTTATACACTAAATAACTCAACCTTTCACTAGGTTCTCTTGATATATTTTCTTCTCAAATCCTCTTCATCAATCAGACAAATGATAACATTCAAACCAAAAAACAATTATCTCACTGGCAAGTAGTAGGTTTGACATCATTGAAAAAATAATAATTTTTCCATGGTAGGTTCCATCAATCTGATCTCAATAGTCTCCCTCATTATTAATATCTTTTCTCAACAATATTGCATTGAACAATGTGAACTCAACACTTTCAACACATTAACAATCGTAGAACACACTAATGTATCATAAGGGGTGTTAATGTCTAATAAGGGGTCATAACTAGTCCTAACTAGTTTCATTACCCATTATGATTTTTTAAGATCCCTTAAGATGCATTAGGATGAATTAGAACCCATTAATACCCATTAGACCACCTCAGGGGGCTTAGAACACACCAATGTGTTATAATATGTCCTAATGGATCCTAATGTGTTGTAAGGGGTTCTAATGTTATCAAGTGATCCCATGACACCTTATGGAAAATTATAACCCATTAGGTTCCATTTAGACACATTAGAATCAACTATAACCCCTTAGAATGCATTAACCATCATGACACACACTAATTTATCCTAAGGAATTATGATCGATTCTAAGTAGTTATAATTAATCATAATGTGTCATATTTGACTTTAATGGTCCTAATTAATCATCTGGGGTCCTAATGGGTCCTAAATGGTCCTAAGACCCCTTATAACATATTAACCACTGTAGGACACGTGAATAGGATGTGAGTGATTCTAATGTATCATAAGGTGTAATCATGGATCGTAAGTGGCCCTAAGACCTCTTATGGCCCTTTATAAACACTTAGGACACATTACCACCAATTAGGACATACTATAATCCATTAATACCCCTTATAACACCTTAAAGGGTGCTTGACATACTAGGATACATCTGTATGCTAGTATATGGTAACATGTCTAAATGGGCCATAGGGGGTCCTAGAATACATCAATGTGTCCTATGATCCCAAATAACCCATTAGGACCCCTTAAAATTTATATTATGGTTTTAAAATGGTCTAAAGAGGCTACAAGGGACCCTAGGACTTGTTACCATACACTTATGTATCCACTAAGGGGCTGTGAGGGGTCCTAGAATACATTCATGTGTCATATGAACCCTTAAAACCCATTACAACCCATTAAGAACCCTTATTATACATTAGTGGATGGTAAGGGGCCTAAGGGGTCTTAAGTAGTCCTATAATACATTAATGTGATCAAATAGCCCTTGGAACCCTTTAGGACTGTATATTATAAACCAATACATTGTAAATGGTCTTAATGGGTTGTAAAGGGTCTTATGGGGTTGTAAAAGTTATTAATGTGACTTAGGACCCCTTAAAACCCCTTACCATAAATTTTAAGGGCTCCTAAGGGAACTTAGGACATATTAATGTGTCCTAAGACCCGTTTCCATGTACTAATATATGATAAGGGGTCCTATAATGTCGTAGGGGTATGTATATCAAATAAATGTTTTGTAAGATACCTTATGACATGTTAGCACCAATCCCTTTGAATTATAGGGTTCTTATGAGTTGTTAAGGAGCCTTAGGATCCCTTGTAACTCGTAGGAACCCATACCACATGCTAATGTATAGAAATGGGTCCTAAGGTGTCGTAAGGGGCCTTAAGGGTTCTAAGACATATTATTGTGTTGTAAGAGCCTTTACATTTTCTTATTATACACTAATTCATAATAGAATTCATATGATGTCCTATGGAACATTAATGTGTCCTAGTACATCTTAAGAGTCCTTACCATACAATGGTTTTCAAGGGTCTGATGAGGTCTCAATGGGTCATAAGACACATTAATGTGTTCTTGGAACACTCAAGACCCCTTACCATACATTAGTGTATGGTAAGGGGTCCTAGGATACCTTATGACCTCTTTGGGCTCTTTAGGAACCTTAAGATATATAGTAAGGTGTCCTAAGGTAGAGAGAGAGAGAGAGAGAGAGAGAGAGAGAGAGAGAGAGAGAGAGAGAGAGAGGTATGATAAATAATACAATGCGAAATAATCTTAAAATGATCATGCATAAGTGAAGGGATCAAGGTAATAATAATACTTTGTTATAATAGTCCACAAATATAACTGAGAGAAGTGGGGGGTGAATCACTTATCCAAATATTATCACAATTATCAATCTTAATCAAACTTAACTATGTGAGAAATATAATTAGAAATCACAACAAGATACTCATGCACAATAACACCAGATATGTTAACTAGGGAAACCCTTAATCAGAGGGAAAACCCCAGTGGGGATGGTACCCACAAGATGATGTAGAAATACAAATGTTCCTTATTAGAGGATGGACCTTGTTAGGAGTCTATAACAAAATTCAGTACATATCAGTCCCTATTAGGAGACTTTAAATCCCTATTAGGAGATTCCAATCCTATTAGGAGTTGTAGAAGATAGATAGACCCACTATCCAAATAGCTTTAGGGGCAAGACCAATGAACCCACTATCCAAATGATCTCTATATTATTCCTTGCATAATAATAGAAATGAATAATACTTTTCCTTCATCTCTCTCTATCCTATCAACCAAAGTTTTTCTCCTTATCTTGTAACTAGATCACAACTCTCGCATCCAATAATCCCTTGGATTGCTTACTTGCATTCACTAAACACTTTTCTCCTTTTCGCACTTCACATTCAATACAATGATTAATTCCACATTAAAAATAAGGAAAACATCTTGCCTTTATACTGTATCTTCAAAATAGTTCCTTGAGTCAGCCTTGTGGCTTTCCCAATTAAATATAATAAGATAATTAATTAATTCAAAATTACAATAGCACTGTTAGTTCACAATCTATACAACTTCTTACTTGTGTGACACTAGGGCTTGCACATTTGTTGACATCATCATAAAATTGTCTTATGTCATTGGTTGACTACACATCTCCAAATTATATCTTTGTTAGAAGATATAATACAAACATCAAAAATTGCTTGTTAGGTACTATGTATTTGTAAATTAGGCATATCTTTTGTACATCTTTGACTTAGGTACTGTCCATTGAACCTTAACATTAGGAAAATATATAGAAACATGTCCATGAACACGCATCACTAGAAAATTAAAAGATTGTCTATACATCTAAGGTCTCTATCTTCTGCTTTATCAGTCTTCATAGACTTATTGCTATGTTGTCATCAATGACAAAAATTATCATGAATGCAAAATGTCAATCATGCTAACAATCTCCCCAAGTATTATAGAAATTTTTAGGATACTCCCCCAAAAGGAATACCACTAGTATTCATGCTAACATAGTCCACTAGAAATTATGCTAAGGATAATGTGTAGATTCCTGAAATTTGGCTAAGTCTATTTTTTTTAAACCTTCAAAATCTAGAATCTTTATCTTAATTACTATGAATTTGAAACCACTCTCAAACATCTTGGAACTATATATATAAAATTTAACTTATACTCAAATATTATATTTTATGTATATGATCCTAGTGTTGAGATTGATATCAATGTGCCATATTTTGAAGGGCTCTCTAATTTTTCTTTATTTCCTCATAACGCATACACACTACACTACAGGAACCCTATAGTATACACACACTATTTAATCCACAACATTTTGGTAGTGAGCTCACGCTTTAGGGCAAGCACAATTTTTAATGCATTCAAATTCACCAGGCCCAAGGTTTGGTTTTGAATTAGAGATCCAACCCAAAGGATTGGTGGTCTCATTTAATGGGTCGGAGAGATGATTTCTAACAAACATATGAAAAATGCTTAATTTTTGTTGTGATCTCTCCATCAAGTTTTTTCATGGTTGAATATCGATGAAATTAGGTGACATGATATTGTAGATCTCTATTTTAGCTATATAACCATTAGATTTATATTTTGAATTAAAACTAATTTAAGCCTTTCAACTATAATTTATTTTCAATGTATGCCCATTTTTCTCAAATACCAATGTTTACTATTCATGGGTTAGATTTTGGCACGTTCATCAAATTTTGAAACAAGTTAGATTTTGAGAAACTACAGTCCATTCTACCCATTTAATTTTATTTATTTATTATTAGTTTTTAATGATTTCTTAGGGGAGCACACATATATTTCACGTATTTGAGATGTGTCCACTTACAAAATTTGTATTAAACAAATATACATTAAAAATTACCCTAAAAATATGAGATAAACTACATGGTGTTGGGTAACTTCTGGCAAGAAGAATTAAAGAATTTCAAGAAATAATTAGTACTTTAGGGGGACCAAACCTGACACTATATTATATTTTTATTTTACAAATAGTACCACTTTGTGTGGCCCACTTTTTGGAGGGCCTTAATCTCCACCATTTTAACAAAAAATAGTAGTTTAGAAAGTAAATTTAGAGAACTATGGATTTTTGTTTTTGTCATATCCTAAAATGTTGAGTGTAACTATCTTCAAAATCTTGTTGAAGTTTACAAATTGTCGATTTTAGAAAAAAAAAATTGGTATCTTATACCCCCTTCTTAGTAGCACAACTTTGTGAACTTACCCATATGGTCTTGCAGGTTGTGACCAATACAATAAATTACAGCATCAATGTTCAAATCTCACAATTTTGAGACTTTCTTCTACCTCAAAACTTCCTACTTCATACTTGATGATAAATTTCTAAATCTAATTCAAGTTCTTATATAGCCAACATGACCACAAGTCAGCCTATAAGGCATTTAATTACAAAATAGGTCCTACCTTCAAGGAGAAAATAAATGAACTATCTAATGATCAAAATAGAATCTTCACTCTTAAGGATAGGTCTATGCATGATCCAATAGATGTCCTTTAACCATGCAAGATGCCATGTCATCATAGGAAACCACACAAAAAAAAACTCTATGGTATGCTAGATGAAACAAGAGCAAAGAAAGAGGCATGAAATTCCAAGTACAAGCAACATTAAATTTTGTGCACTTAGCATAAGGATCACTAGTGGTTGGACAATGTGGAGATCAATGATCACATTCTTATCTAAAACATCAAAAAAATCATTTGAGGCTAGCTTTAGCTCCATGGAGGTGGGTGAACCCACAATCATGAGTTGTGGCTTTTTAACTAAATGGACATGTTGGAATGTACATTCTCAAAAAGGGTAAGTGCACAAAGATGAGGGACCAAAAATTTGCCAATTTTTGGTTTTCCCCCATCTTTTCCATAGGGAGAATTTCTTATAGGGCATACACCCTATGGCTTATATTTTTTGAGCCTTGGGCCAGAGTAATGAAAACCACATTACATGCATGCTATTTGACATACACACTATTTAAAATGTCATAAATTGAATAAAAGTTCTATATTTTATGTTTTTTTGTCCTTCACATAGGGCATATGCACCATTTGGTGTACACCAAATATGATGTATGCCCTATTAGAGCCATTGGAAATCACCATTCCTAAGGGCTTTATGTTCCTTGGATATCCAACTTAAAGGCTTGGACATCTCAGACATGTCTGAGATGTGTTTTCCAACAAGTTTACAAAAAAAATGTATATTTGGTTGTGTGGAATCCATCAAGTTTATTCATAGTTATATAATGAGAGAATTTGGTTACATGTGATTATTCATCTCTTTTCTAACTATCTAAGAATATAATTTTTTTTGAATTTAGTTTATGTTAAGCCTTTCATCACTAATTTTATTTCAATGTATGCCCATTTTTTTGTCAAAAACCAATGCGTAGTATTTTGGGGATAGATTTTTTTTCTCTTTCATCATTTCTTGCAACAAGTTACTTTTGTAGAAACTAGACTCCATTCTACACACTTTTAAAAAATATAAGTTTTTCTTTCATTTAGTCTTTAATGAATTCTAAGGGTGGCACAAGAAATTCTCATATTTTTGAGATGAATCCACTATAAAAATTCATAATAAATTAAATATAGAGTAAAATAATTACCAAAAAATTCTAGGATAAACTATGTAGTATTAGCTATCTTGTCACTAGAGTGGTTTAAATTTTTTTTAAAATTAGGATTTTAAGGGGAGCAAACCTAGCACTATGTTATAAATTTATTAAAAAAAAAGACTACTTTGTGTGCTCCTCCCTTTTGAGGCCCTTAAACTCCACCATTTAACAAGAAATTTAGTAGTTTAGAAACTAGATTCAAAGGGCTACTATTTTTGTTTTTGTCATATCTTCAACTATTGAGTCTTATTACTTTTAATTTCTTGTTGAAGTTCAAATTTGTCTGATTTTAGGAAAAAAAAAAGCGACAACTTATGCCCCCTTTAAGGTCCCCCATCTTTGTGAACATACCCAAAGAGAAAATTACTTTTAGATGCATACTTTTTATAAACCATTATGAATTTGAAGATGAGGTAAATTATAGTCTTTTAGAATCTTCTGTCTAGATTGTAATTATAGTTTTTAATTTTTCTTCCTAATTGATTTTAATTATTTTCCTTACCCCTACAAAAATAGGCACATTTCTAAAAAATAACATTTTAAAATAGTGGCACTAACTTCATATGGTATACTTTTTTTTCTAAAATATATATAAAGTTGATTATTTTGAATGTAGTTTTATAATTTCTATATCTAGTGACTGTAATTGGTTTCATGACAATGTCATAAGTATTTTATATTTTTATTAATGTTTTACTTGTAGTTAACCATAATTTGTAACTCTCTTTTTTTAATGGAAAGAAGACTTCACTATGTAGTGTAAAGATTCTTTTGTAATTTCTTCTCTCTCATTTACTATTTTTCCATGAATGCCAAACATAGAGGTTGATATATGGTGAAATATCTATGTTTAGTAAAACTGAAAAATATGAGTTATAATAAAAGTAATTTATATTGACATTCTAATCATTGTAAATATTTTCTTAAATAGTACCATACTAAATAGACAATTTTGTGAAATCAAATCATTTGATTCTCCAAAAGATAAAGTGATTTTTTCCAACATTTTAATAGGTGTAAAGCAGACTCCATTGCAAGTATGATTGATGAGTATAGAGGTTATACCAAATATTATTTTATCTAAGAGGCTTTGATCTAACCATTTTTAATTAATTCCATAAAATGGGACCTCTCAAGGCTTACACATTTTCTTAAAAAATGTGTTATTTTAGCACAAATGAGCATGCTCAAAAAAGTGTAACCCACTATTGTGGTATCGCCAAGGTCTCAAATATATAGACCCATTCCTTAATATATTCTTTTCAAGTATGATGATGTTATTTTTTGTATTGGGTTTAGTTAATATCTAAATCTTTGAACAAGCCTTGGATGAAGAAGTACTTGGATCATTTTTTCTTTCTTTTACTCATATTTTGTATTTGTTCAATCTCCTCAGTCGATGAATTCCCAATTGTCCTTTCCTCATTTCATTGACAATTGTTCTCATACATTTTCTTGGGGAAGTGTCTATTTATTGAAGAATAAATTTTGCAAATATTACTAAGATGCCATTTTCAATTGTAATCTTTTGAATTTTCATATTCTATAGTTTGGTTCCAAGTTCCAAAAATAGAGTGGAGGATAATAGAAGATGAAACGACATTGTTAACCACCATGTTAACATAGGTTATAGAAAAGATGATTCTAGTTTTTTTTTGTGTTATCATATCCATAGTTAAAAGTCTTTGAAATAGATAATACTGAGTGGGGGGGGGGGGGTGGGGGTGGGGGTGTGAATCAATATTCTACAAACTTTTGCCTACAACTGAATATTGATAATTACTTTACACCTTGCCTATGAAAGTAAACCAACAATGTTGAATAGTAAATATAACCATGCAAAAAGAGAACTCATAACAACATTATTTGTTAACTAGGGAAACCTTGGTGGGGATGATAACCACAAGATGATCCACTAAACAAAAGAATCCTCTTAAGGATATTGACCCTTTTAGGAGTCTATGAAATACATATCGTGTGATGAGTCCTTGGTAGAGGACTAGGCCCTGTTAAAAGCCACAACCTTGTTAGGAGTTGCTTCAACCCTATTAAGAGTTGGTAGACCAAATACAATGTATGCAAGAAGAGTCCACTACCCTAACATGCGATTATACAATAAAGTTTCTTCACAAGAGTAGGTATACATACAATACTATCTTACTATTGTATCTCACACTTGCTTTAATCATATATCATATTTCACATCACATAAGGATCACATATCATATAATATTTCTTCACAATAGTTTGCATCACTTCTACACTTCACATTATTTGTGCAAGATAAGATCTTTACTTATATCTCGCAAATTAATAAAACTCTACTTAGTTGACCTTAGGTTCTTTCACACATTTGACTAAATATAAATATATCTTAGGGTAAACATCTAGGATGCTGACACATCATGAATTAGTAATTATTTTGTCACCAAAATAATTCCTTAAGTTGTACAATCCAATTCTCTAATATGCTCTATTCTATTCTATTAAATACCATAATTGGTAAATCAACTGTAACATGTGTCATACCATCCATACAAGTCTATGCACTGACATAAATCATCAACATATTTTAATCTATCGGTCCTAAACTGTGCATGTCCTAACTTGATCTCTGATTACCATACACATTGTATTTGTCTCTATACTACTACAATTTGTCTAACACTTGGACAATTTTTGATATGTGATTGCATAAATGAAATACTAAATACATGTTGCCATAAATGACAATACATTAGATATCTATCTAGCCATATTACCAACAATCTCCCCCTTTGGAATTGATGGAAACATTTGCAAAAATTGGCTAAGTCCCAAAATGATGTCATACAAAAATGAATACAAAAAAAAGTAGCTACACAAAAATTTCCTTCAAAACATAAAATATTTTATTCATGTGTTTTGATGGATCATTACATTCCTTATCAGTGCTTAAAATCATATATAAGTGTACTCCCCCTTACATATACATATATACTTCTCCTTTGAAAATAAAACATATACAATTTTCCTTACATTTACTTTCCCCCCCTTTGACATCAATGGAAAAGGTGTCAAAAACTGTATACAAAATTGTGTTGTCTTACACTAATCAAATTTTCATTCTAGAAAAACAATCTGCAAAACAATGTTTTAGTTGCTCTAGATCTTTCTTCACTTTCTCCTTGACTATGTCACATATAATAATGAGTGTGCAAAGTGCATATGGTGTCACTTCTACTGTGTTTAAGTTAGCATATGCACACTTTTCATAGGAGGCCTTAGCTACAAGACACTCCTCCAATTGCCTTTGCAAAATGTTGAGTTTGGGTGACAAAATTTCTATAAGAGTAGAGAACTTTCTGATTACCTATTCCTTTTTAGCTTCAATGCCTTTGATATCATTGTGAATCTTCTCCATTTATATTCTAATATCATCAATTCTTACCTCAAGTTGCTACAATCTAGTAGTGAGTGTATGAAGCTCACTCATTTGACCCTTGATCTTATTCTCAATTTTTGATAGGTAATTACATGATAGTATACATTATCCATACAACTTCTTATCTTCATCAATGTTCTTCCTCAATTCCTTGATGCATACATGTAATGATTTTATATCATTTATCACATTAGTGCATACTGTATCAAATAGTGAAGCATCATGCTTGGCTTGTGCTTACATTGAAGAAATTTTAGACAAGGTTGTGAATTCTTCATCAAATGACTTTGCCAATTATTTTTCCTTAGCCTACAAGTTTGGATTTGTTATAGTTGTGTGAACTGTCCTCTGCATTCTATACAAGACTTCTGCCAGTGTTCTCTCCAAATGCCTAACTAAATTGTTCTTTTGAAATAATTCTTTCAAAGAGCTCATTAGTCCTTTTTGATCATCATTGTCATTAGATAGTATAGATAATAGTTTGACTAATGATGATGGGCTAGTTGTCAATGATGCAATATTTGTAACTTCTGGTACAACATAGGGTATATCAGCTTCATGCTGAAATTTTACCCTCCCAGATCCTATTTCCACATGTTTTAAATTGGGCAATAATGGCCACTCTTACATCACAATCTTCCATCTCTGTTTTAATTCAAAAATTTCTTCAGCTTTCTTCCTTTCCTCTTCCACTTGCTTCTTCTTTCTTTCCTCTTTTTCTCTCTTTACTTCTTCTTCTTATTTCTTCATTTCTTCTTCTTTCCACTTCTCTTCTTCTATTTGTTTCTTCCTTTCCTCATCTTTCTTCTTCTCCTCTTCTCTTAGTTTCTTCCTTTCCTCTAACCTTTTCTTTTCTTCATTCCTTTTTCTTTCTTCTTCTTCTTCATTTTCTTCATCAGAACCAATAAATGAAATAATATTGCCAACAATGGGTGTTCCATATATTGCAAAAGGGTTCTCTTTCGTATCCATTGTTATATGTGTACTATCCACTTACATGGATTTAGTACCTATAAATATGTGAGGAGGTGAGTGTTCTTATTATCTTTGAGTCTCCTCAACATCTTGTTCACCATTAGATGGTGTATTGGCTTCCATGTAGACTATATTGTCTGATTGTGGCGGCACACTCTCCTTTGTGACTTGAGGTACAAAAGTAATGTTTCTTCACTATGGTTTCCTCAGTTTCTTTCCTAACCTCTTCATAATTTCTTCCCATTAGAAGAATAAATCTTCTTTTGTTCCTCAACAAGGGTTCAATGCCCTTCAAAATTCTAATCAAATCTTCCTTTGTGTTTACTTTGCATAATTTTTTAATCATGCTCTCTCTTAGCTTAGTGTCTTCTTCTACCACTCTCCTCTTTCTATTTAGTAGCTTTTTGTGAAGATCTTATGTGATCTTACCTTGTATGCTATCAAACCTTTTATTTCTTAATATCATATTCCTTACAATACCATTCTCTACTTGTCTTCTATCCATATTTTTATACAAGCTATAATACTTATTCAATTATACAAAATTATCATCATTAATAATCTACATGTTCAAATTCTCTACCTTTGGTTTCAATACTTTCTTTCATGTTGGTGCCCTTCCTTCTTCTACTTCTTGTCAATTGGTCTCTCCCTAGATTAATCACTAGATTCCTTAAAATCGCTGATTTGTAATGTCTTTCTTCTTTTCCTAGGTCCATTGCCAGTCTGCTTCACCCTTTTCTTGGAGGTTGGTGTAGATTCTTGCATGAATTTCACCAATCTCTCATATTTTATCTATGAAATTGGAGTTACATCCTCTAATTTATTCTTAGGTTGATCATGACATATTATAATTGGTTGTACTTACACAACTATTGCATAGGATGTAGTGGGTATCTATGCTCTAGGTCCTGTAGTTGTTATACCTACAGATGGCACTACAACAACATTTGGTGTTGCTTCTATCACCTAACTCTTTCCAATGGCTTTCATCTCTAGCATAATGCCTTTAATCTCATTAAAATCTTCTCTAGTCATACCTAATTCCTTGAGAATGGAATCTATCTTCTTCTCCACATTCTTCTTGATTCCCTTACTGTAAAGTTCAGAATGTACTTTCCTTACCTTTTCTTCATATGTACCCCATCTAGGACATTCAACATCCTTTTTTTACTATATTATGATCTATGCATACCCTTCTATGAGTTCGTTACTCATTTCATATCCCATAGGTTCAATGAATTTCACCCTAGGTTCTACTACTTCCATATAGGTAGTATCAGTTTCCACCATGAAACATATCTCCTCTTTAAACTTTTCCACCATGGAAGGAGGCATTCTATATCTCTATCTTATTTTAGTCTAAAATTTCTTCATCATTCTATCAATGTCACTGTCTCTAACATTCTCTAATCTAGCCCTGTAACATTACATTACAAACTTCATAGAACATTCATCACTTTCCCAAATAGTCATTGTTGGAAATAATTCATTAATTGTGTATTGTCTTTGATCTTACAAAGAATATCATATCATTTCCAGTCAGTTTTTCTCAAGCTCACTTAGGTGATGAAGATAATTCCCCATGTTTGCTAAGCATTCCAGAGTTTTCTTAGTTCATAAGATAGTTGTTAGTGTAAATTATTATTATTTACACTTAAGTTTACTTAGGATAAATGCATTTATTTATTAGTTGTCATCTATGATTAGCATACTTTTACATATTGACTTGTTGACAACATAGGAGTTTGTTCCTACCTTGTCATACTTATCCTCTTGTCTACGTAGAGGATAATCGACCTTTTGTGGATGTATGTTGAGCTGCCATGCTTATCTCCTAACACTTTCTAGCTCATTCTAGAAGCTTCCTAGAGGTCTTTATAAATATGATCTCCTAGTGCATTTGCATATCATATTGTAAACAATTTATATTTTATTTTAGAATACAATTTCCTCATTTTTTAGACCAAACCCTTACCTCTTCTTGTCTTTTTCTTCTTTGTGACAAGTTTTCTATGTGCAGGTGATTCAAGGGCTTGTGGATTTGATTTGCATATTTTCTCAAATCCAACATGGTATCAGAGCTAGGTCTGTTGTAGCTTGTTTAATATTTGGAGAAAAATGAGAAAGAGGGTTTGACATAATAGATCTGAAATTTTTTGGGCTTTTTTCTTTGTTTTTTGGAGGTGCAATGATGACAATTCAAAAAAAAAAACTATAGAGGTAATTTTCAAATAGTGATATCTCCCTCATATAGAATCCTTTTCTTGAGCATTTTTTTTGTTTTGGGGTAGGATTTCGTGATCTACATAGTGGTTCAAGTTGTTTGAGATCTCTATTCCTAAATTTATCTACAAATCACAAATCCTATTTTTTGCAACTTCAAAGGCTTCATTCGGGCTCATATGGACACATATTTCAATGTTATTTTTTAAAAAAAGTGCATGATTTATTGTTTACTTTCTAGATCTGGAATCTGTTTGGAGTAATATTGAGCTCCTATTTTTGTCATTGAAGTAGAGGCTTCAGTTTCCTCCCTCTCTACATCTGAAATCCAAGTTCTTTTCTTAGTTTTGTGCTTTCTATAGTTGTTTCTTTGGTATTTGAGGAATATCTTTATATGTTGTGGGGGGAGCATTTTCTTTTCTATAATTTACTTCAGAATAGACTCTTCTGCTTCATCTTCTTCTCTCAATGTCAGACCCTTATGTGACCTGGCTCATGCCATACAACTATAACACTTAGAAACTACAAATGGCTAGGCTTCTCATGTCATCAGGCTTATGGTCATGTCTAGATGAGAACCAACCTATTTTGTAGTGCCCCTTTAAGGTTCTTTAGCACAAAAAAAAAATGGATGAAGCCATGGGATTGATTGCACTGAACATCTCAGATATTCTTCTATTTCACTTGGATGGTTTGACCACTCCTTGTGCTATTTGGACCAAGTTTCACAACTTGTTTGGCATAGTGAATGAGTTTTGGGTACTATAGCTTGATGTAGAGTTGACTTCTTTGACACCTACTAGCTTCCCACCATTGAAGACTTCTTGATGAAGTTCAAATCTCTGCATACAATTTTATAGGGATGTGGGAAAAAAAAAAAGATAATAAGTGTATCTTTTTTATACTCTCAAAGTTACGAGGATAGTATCATATCTTCTCTTCTACTTTCTACTCCACATGGATGCCTTGGGTAACAGACATCAGATGCCCTCTTTTGAGACATTTTGTGAGAGGCTAACTCATGAGCAATCCAAGCTCACTTAGATGGATTCACTTAAAAGTTTATAGTCATAGGCATTGCTTGCCAATGATACACAGGAGCAGAAGCCAAAGAAGATATCAGATTCCTCTTAGCACTCTACTAGTCCATCATCTTCTTCTACAAAGAAGGTGAAGGAGAAGATTGAGATTCCTACCTATTCCTATTTTTAGAAGGGACCTCATGATGAGTCATATTATTTTCAAAAGAGATTTGATGGCTATGAGAAATATATTACAAATTTGCAAGCTCTTCTTTAGAAGAGCACCATTTCCTCTCCATCCTCTACTACCTCATAGGGGTTTTCCTTTTAGTCTTCTTCTATCTCTTCAACATCTACACTAGATTTTGGATAGGGTCATGCATTATGGGCATCCATTGCATTCCCTTCCTAGGTCTCTTGGATACTAGATTCAGGTGCTTCTCACCATATGACATCTTCTCATGGTGTCTTCTCTGCTCTTAAGGCTTCTCCCATTCCTCAAATTCTCATGGGGAATAACACTACCCTAATAGTCTATGGGAAAGGTTCAGTTAGCATTCAAGATGGCACCTTCAATGATGTATTGTATGTTCCATCTCTATCTGCAAACCTTCTCTCAATTTCTCAAATTACACACAGTGGATCAGGGAAGACAATTGAGTTCGCTATAGATTTAGTCTTCATTTGGGATCATTCAATAAGAGGTCTTATTGCTATAGGGATAGTTGATCATTCCATTTGTCTCTACACCTTCTCACACTTTGGTCCACTATCTCCATTATCAAAGTACACTTCTTCTCTTCTACAAGAGCATCATGTGGTGTAGTTAGGACACTTGAACCTTTGTATTGTTCCTGAGATCACCACACCACATCCAATTGAAGTTTTTTCTCTTCAGCAGGGTTCCTCTTCAGCTCTGTCTAACCCTCCAGCTACACCTATTGTGGATTCTATAGAGGACATTCATCTCCTCTTTCATGACAATGTCAGTGCACCTGCCTTGGGGATTCCCATTCAGGATCCTCATGTTTTCTCCTTTTAGCATTAGTTAGGCCTTCCAATTTCACCTCTCCTTTTGGGGTTTCCTTGTTCTATGCCTTTGTTTCTTTTGCATTGGAGTTTCATTGGTTCAATTATTTCTATATAGACTCCATTATTCTAGGGGGCTTTGGTGTCTCTTCTCATGGGGGCATTGGTTGTACTTATAGTTTTGAGAGAGTCTCTTGAGCCATTTCTAGTCATTGTCCTTGAGGGGTCTTGTTGAGGCCTTCCTTCCTTAATTTTTTTTTCAACATATTGTTACCTCTTTTTGGGGGAGAGTTTCTCCCATGAGGTTTTCCCTCTTTTCCTATTTTCAAAGGTTGCATTTCTTTGCATTTGTACATGGGTACCTAACATGGCCTAGTTGTCAGGACCCATTCTGCATTTCATCTCAGCTTTTTTGAGTTTAAGTGAATTCCTCCAAGTTGCACTTAAGGGGGGGTGTTAGTGTAAATTATTATTATTTACACTTTACTTAAGTTTACTTAGGATAAATGCATTTATTTATTAGTTGTCATCTAGGAGTTAGCATACTTTTACATATTGACTTATTAACAACACAAGAGTTTTTTCCTTCCTTGTCATACTTGTCCTCTCATCTACATGGAGGATAATCCACCTTTTGTGGATGTATGCTGAGTTATCATGCTTATCTCCTAATGCTTTCTAGCTCATTCTAGAAGCTTTCTAGAGGTCTTTATAAATAGGCTCTCCTAGTGTATTTGCATATCATATTGTACAAAAATTTACATTTCATTTGAGAATATAATTTCCTTATTTTTTAGACCAAACCCTTGCCTCTTCTTATCTTTTTCTTCTTTGTGATAGGTTTTATATGTGAAGGTGATTTGAGGGCTTGTGGATTTAATTTGTATATTTTCTCAAATCCTACAATAGTGTCTACCGAGTTTACTCGATCGTCAAAGGAAAGTTTGCAGAAGTTGAGTGTTAACCGAGCTCACTTGGTTACAAAAGGAACTTTTTGAATATGCAGTGTTAACCAAGTTCACTTGGTTAACATAGGAAAATCATTTTTGAGTTAGTTTCTACTAAGCATGGTCGACTAATGAAGGATTTTCTTGTTTTGGCATATTAAGTTCAATTGATTTAGTTGTTGGTTCTAGCCAACTGAGAAGATGAATATTAATTATTCTAAATTGTATTCAAGCCAACTTGACAATGTGTAAGATATAAATATAAGGTCAAGTTGATAATTAGAAAGACAAGCATAAGTTCAAGTGATTAGAAGATTTGATGATTCCTGGAGGAAGAAAATTAGAAGGATAAGCAAATTATCCTTGTTGAGATGCAAAGGTATATTTGATCAAGAAGGATCAAGTATACAAGCCAGAATTGAGATTTTTAATCAACAATTTAATTGTATTAGGAATCAGGTCATCTCATGGTTACTCTCTAACCATTGTGGCAGTGATCTAAATATCTTAATCGAGTTGGCTTAAGAACTATTTGTAAATCCTCTAACAAAGTGGAATTTCTAATTGAATTATCTAAAGAACTCTAGCAATGCGACTCTTAACAAGGTGATTAAATCCTCTAACAAGTCACACCTAATAGTGTGTTTTGTAACCTTTAATCGGGTTGGCTCCTAACAGGGCTCACTTTAGAAGAGTGTAAATCATAAACTAGTTGCAATTGGTGGTTTTTCCCAAATTTGGTTTCCACATTAAATCTTGGTGTCAATTGTGTTCATTCTATTTATCTTATGTGTATACAACTAAGTTAATTAAGATTAATCTTAGATAATATCTTAAATATTTTCATGTTAAGAAGTTATCGAGTTATTTTTGTGTTTACCGAGTTACAACATTTGTTAGTGTAAATTGAGTCCATGTGTTTTTTTTGTGTTACAAAATAATATAGTTTAATTAGAGTTTTGATTTGTACTAACATCTAAGGTATATAGGATTTATTTTAGTGGTAATTGATTCACCCCTCCCCTCTTAGTTACTCCTCTTATAATATTTACAATAATTGGTATTAGAGGTTGTCTTATAGAAGGGAGATTCCAAAGTTGAACAAAGATAATTTTTTTGTATGCAAAGAACTCATGAGGCTACACTTGGAAACCATTGGAGATGCAAGGCTAAAGAATCTTGACAATGAATACAAGGCTCCTACTAGAACAATGACTATTGAAGAAATTATAGAGAAGAAGAATCATAATATCATGATGATTGATATTGCTTCATCTCTCAGCTGTGTTGAATTTGATGAAGTCAAAGATTGTGGATTTGCTCATGAAATGTAGACAAAACTAAAGGATATCTGTGGAGGCAATTAAAATGTAAGGAGAACCAAAGCTGAAATTCTCAGAGGATAGTTTGATAAAATGAAAATGACAAAAGATGAAAATATTGTGAAATATGTTGATAGAGTCAAAGCCAATGTCAATGCTATCAAATCCTTCAGTGGAACAATTGATTATGTAACAGTGGTAAGAAAGGTACTCAGAACCCTTCTTCTTATCTATGCAATCAAAGTGTTTTTTATTCAAGAGATGAGATGTAATCCAAATAATACTATAACTTTAGATTCTCTATTTGGAAGATTGATGGAATTTAACTAGACAACTATGATAATTATACTCCTACTTCTAACAATCTTGACTTTTCATTTGAAGCTAAGGTATCACTCAAGAAGAAAGCTAAAAAGTCTAAAAGAAAACAATTTGAAAGTGAAGAGGAAGAAAATTATGACAGTGATCTTGAAGTCATTGAAGCATTGCTTGAAAGCAGGTATCCCAAAGGCAAAGGAAAGTATAAAGGTAAGATTCCTCTAATCTATTTCTCTTGTGAAGAAGTTGGACATATTGCTACAAGATGCCCAAATAGAGAAGACAAGGATGAAAAGAAGCACAGTTAGTTCAAAGGAAAGAAGGATTTTAAGAAATTCAAGGACTAAAAGGAAAAAGGTAAGAAATGTTATTTTATTGCTAAATATTCAGATAGTAGAGAAGATGATAAAATGGTTTACATTGCTATAAAAGATGAATCTAATGATGAAGGAGATAAAATGACACTTATCTCTCATTTTAGAAAAAATGATACATGTATTATTGATAGTGACTACTCATATCATATGAATGGAGATAAAATAAAATTTGAACATATGGAGCATTATGGTGGTGGTATTGTGAGATTTGAAAATAATGAACCTTGCTGCATAAAGGAAAAAAGTTGTATTTCACTAACCAATGAACTTAGATGTGATAATGCTTACTAGGTTGAAGGTATAAAGCATAATCTACTAAGTGTGTCATAGTTGAATAAAATTGGATTCAAGGTAGAATTCATGAATGGGAAGGCCAAACTACTAGATAGAAAAGGAAATATGGTTGGTTTTGGGAAACAAACAAAAGGTAACCTATTCTACCTAGATCTTAGTGAAAGTTCATGTTTTAATTTGGTTATGGCATAAAAGGTTGGGTCATGTGAACTTTGATGATCTTTTCAAGATAAGGAAAAAAAGAGAGTAATAGGTATTCCTAGTTTAAGGAAACCTAATATGGGTCTATGCAAAAATTGTCAAATTGGTAAAATGGGCAAGACAAGTTTTAGAACAAAAGAATATCATTCAGAAAAAGTCTTGGAGCTAGTACATACATACTTATGTGGACCTATTGGAATAGGGAGCTATAGTGGAGATAAGTATTTTATTCTATTTATTGATGATTATTCTATAATGATGACTGTAATGTATCTTAAAGAAAAATCTGAAGCTTTTCAAAAGTTTAAGTTGTATCTAGCAAGAGTAGAGAAAGAAACTAGAAAGAAGCTTAAATGTTTGAGATTAGATAGAGGTGGTGAATTCATTTCTAATGAGTTCAATGAATTCTACATTGAAAAAGGAATTAAGAGACAAGTATTAGCCCCTGGTAGACCTCAAAAAAATGGTATAGTTAAAGGAAGGAACAAATCCATCATGGATTGTGCAAGAACCTTAATGATAGAAAAGAGTGTTACAATCAAATACTGGAAGGAAGCAATCAATATTGTATTACATAGATTGAACGAAGTAGAGTTAAAGAAATATTCAAATCAAACTCCTTATGAAATATGGTATGGGTACAAACCCAATGTAAGTTACTTGAAAGTATTTGGTAGAAAATGTTATATCTTGAAGGAATCTAGGAAGGGTAAATTTGATGTCAAAGGTGATGAAGTAATATTCCTAGGATACTCTTGTAGAAGTAAAGCATAAATTTTTTTGAATCTAAATACTCATAAGATCATAGAAAGTGCATATGTGAGGATTGATGAATTTGCAGAAAAGAGTGAAGAGGAAAGAAACAAAGAACCTAAGGATTATAGAAAGTTTGTTTATCATGAACATGATACTGTACCAAATCTACTTAGAAGTCAGGAGATTTCACCTCCTGAGTCCCAAAATATCCTAAAGCTACTGAGTTGAATCTAATGCAAATCGAGTCACAGTATGAAGGACTCGAGTCATAGTTAGATGCTACTGAGCTAGGACCTGAGAAAATTGAGTCAAATGGACCCAAGTCACAGATAGTGGGACTTGAGCTTGACATAGAAGATCATGAAGAGGTTAATGGAACATGTTCTAAATCCAAAGTACCTATGTTAGCAAGCTATGTCAGAAAGCATCTTGCACTTGATCCTGGATAATTGGAGATAAGTCAAATGAAATAATGACAAGAAACAAATTAAAAGGTAAATTTTTGCTTGCTGAATTTGAACCTAGAAATGTTAAAGATGCTTTGGATAATGAAAGTTGGATTAAAGCTATGAATGAAGAAATAGAATAGATAGAGAAGAATAAGACTTGGACTCTTGTTCCTAGACCCAAGGATAAAAATGTAATTGGTACAAAGTGGGTATTCAGAAATAAGCTAAATGAAGATGGAGAAGTTTAAAGAAACAAGGCAAGGTTAGTTTGTTAATGTTATTCTAAAGAAGAAGGTATTGATTATGGTGAAACTTTTGCTCCTATTGCAATATTAGAAGGTGTTAGGACTTTACTAGCATATGCAACATAGAGAGGATTTAAATTTTATCAAATGGATGTAAAATCTACATTCTTGAATGGAATTCTTGATGAGGAAGTCTACATTGAACAACCTAAAGGTTTTGTAGATCCTTGCAAGAGAGATATGGTCTATAAATTACACAAAGGTTTGTATGATCTCAAGCAAGATCCCAAAGATTGGTAAGAAAGACTTCATAACTACTTGATAAAAATTGGTTTTCAAAGAATAAATGATAACAACAATTTGTACATCAAAGAAGGACTAGACAAGAAGATTGTATTGGTAGAAATATTTTTGAATGACACTTTATTTATGGGAAATGATGGCTTATGCAAGGCATTTTCAATAGAGATGAGTAAATAATTTGAGATGTCCATGTTTGGAGAGATAAAATTCTTTGTTGGATTGTAGATTCAATAGAAACTAGATGGTATCTATATTACTCAATCCAAATATATCAAGGAGATACTAAATAAGTTCGGGATGGCAGACTCAAAATTTTTAGGAACACCTATGTCTATTGGACATAAGCTTTCCAAAAATGATGATTCAAAAGACGTAGATCAAACTACATATAGATAAATGATTGGAAAATTGTAGTATGTAGTACACACAAGGCCTGATATTGCATTAGCAGTTGGTATGGTGGCATGATTCTCATCAAATCCCAAAGAAAATCACATGATGGAAATTAAGAGAATCATGAGATATCTAAAAGGTACTAAGAATATGGACTATGGTACAAAAAAGGAGGCAATTTGGATTTGAAAACATTCATAGATGTTGATTGGGTAGGAATTGTTGATTATAGGAAGAGCACAAGTGGTGGAGCATTTTTTCTTGGTAAAAGACTAGTACCTTGGACAAGCAAGATGAAAAATTGTATTTCTTAGTCAACAACAAAGGCATAATATGTGGCAGCAATAGTTAATTGTTCTAATATTTTTTGGTTCAAGAAAATATTGGAAAGTATGAAGATATAGATCAAGGATCCAGTGGTTATCTTTTGTGATAACACTAGTGCGATTAATATATCAAAGAATCTTGTGATGCATACTGAAACCAAGCACATTGTTATCAAATATCATTTTTTAATATAATTGGTACAAGATAAAGAGGTAAGATTGTAATATGTGAATACAAGAGAGAAAATTGTAGATATATTCACTAAGCCATTACCTAAGGATGCATTTTTGTATGTAAGAGGTAAGTTAGGGGTCATTCCTCTATCTAAAGCTCACTAAATGTAGTTTACTGATGCATCGACCAAAGCATGTTGAAGATTAGACAATTGATGTAGTATTGAAAAGGCACATTACAAATGAATTAGTACATAAGGTACATTGATATTTACTAAACATTTTCTTTGGCATGAGATGTCAAAGAGGGAGAGTTTGGTTATCATAATAAAATAAAATAAAATTGGCGATATCAATGAGGAAGAACTTGGTCTGATATCAAAGAAGGAGAGTTTTCTATCAGAAGAAGATTTTGAAGCTAGAGTTTTGCTGATAGAGGTAGAAACTGAAGGCAAAGGGAGTTGAGTTCTCATGGATGAGAATCAAGATGAAACTAAGGATATTTTTCTTAATTTATTGTTTCTCTAAAATTTTTATTGTATTATGACATGTTATGTTGCCATTAATGCCAAAGAGGGAGATTGTTAGAAACAATTGATTAATTGTGTATTTTCTTTGATGTTATGCAAAATTTCATATCATTTCCAGTCAGTGTATGCTAAGCTCACTCAGGCGATGAAGATAGTTTCTTGTGTTTGTCAAGCATTCCATAGTTTTCCTAGTTCACAAGATAGTGTCTACTAAGTTCAAAAGAAAATCATTTCTGAGTTAGTGTCTGCCAAGCATGGTCAGCTAACAAAGGATTTTCTTGTTTTGACATATTAAGTACAATTGATTTAGTTGTTAGTTCTAGTTGACTAAGAAGATGAATATTAATTATTCTAAGTTTTATTCAAGTCAACATGAAAATGTGTAAGATATAGATATAAGGCCAAGTTGAGAATTAGAAACACAAGCATAAGTGCAAGTGATTAGAAGATTTATTGATGCTTAGAGGAAGCAAATTAGAAGGCTAAGAAGAATATCCTTGTTGAGTTGCAAAGATACATTTGATTAGGAAGGATCAAGTATACAAGCCAAAATTGAGATTATGTAATCAACAATTTAGTTGCATTAGAAATCAGGTCATCTTATTGTTACTCTCTAACCATTGTAGTAGTTATCTAAATCTCTTAACTGAGTTAGCTTAACAATTATTTGTAAATCCTCTAATAAGGTTGCATTTCTAATTGAATTTTATAAAGACCTCTAACAAGGCTACTCCTAATAGGGTGATTAAATCCTCTAATAGGGTCACACCTAACAATGTGTTTCATAACTTTTAATTGGGTTGGCTCCTATCAGGGCTCACTTTAGAAGAGTGAAAATCTGTATCTAGTTGAAATTGGTGGTTTTTTCCCAAATTAGGTTTCTATGTTAAATCTTGGTGTCAATTGTGTTCATGATATTTCTCTTATGTGTATGCAACTAAGTAAGATTAATCTTAGATAATATTTTAAATATTTTCATGTTAAGCCGTTACCAAGTTATTTTAGTGTTTATCGAGTTACAACATTTGCTAGTGTAAATAAAGTGCATGTGTGTTTGCCGAGTTACAATAGAATATAGTTTAATCAGAGTTTTGATTTGTACTGAAAGCTAAGGGATATGGGATTTACTTTTGTGGTAACTGATTCACCCCTCCCCTCTTAGTTACTCATCTTATATTTCCAACAATCATACTAGGGAACTACTTGCTTGTATAGAAGAATATATGAGTTAACAAAGACTCAAAACTAGATACTACATTCTTGGTCTTTTTCAACTTTGCAATGTTGTCCAATAGCTATGTTTTGACTATCTCACATAAGTTTACTTTCCTTCTCTATATTTCCATAACATATGTTGCATGCATAAACCATATTGTCACTGAGTTTACCCAAGAATTGTGGTTAAACTTGTACCCTAAGAGTTTACTGAACAACTTGACTCATTTATCTTGACTCATGTCTACCTTCATGTTTCTTCCATCAAACCTAGTATGTAGGTTTTTCTCAACTATCTTTCTTACATTCCTATCATTTACTGGATTGAATCCCTCATTTCTCAGACCTATGACCTTGTGAATTAGATCATTGTCAATTGCAACTAGTACATCACCTATCCAAAACATCTCATCATGAACTCTACTTAGGATAATCCTAGTTCATTCATGATTTTCAAACTCCATATTGAACATATACTTGATCAAATTCAACTCATTTAGGTGTGTGTACTTAGGTTTGAGGGTTAGGTCACTATTGCACATAACTTCTAAATCCTTATGTGATTTTTCCATCTCCAATGCTTTCAAATTTACAATGAATGTAGCTTCAAACATCTTCTATGTGAAGCAAATTCAATGAGATTTGGGAAAATTCTCCTAGCATATCATCCATAAGAGAAACAAATTGGTGTTTCTTGAACTTATACCTCGGTCTCTCACTTACATCATACACAGTTTGACTTGCCATGATTCTTAAGTGTATGCATTGAACAATTCAAATTTGAGCTCCATATAATACCTTAAATGTTGCATTTTAGGGCTTTTGCAATTCACACACCAATTACCTATCTCTGCACTTGAATTCTCTATCAAAACACTCTTAAATTTGTCATGGCCAAAATACAGGGCAAAAATGTACGTAAATTTTTCTTCTTTTTTTAAAGATAATTAATTTACTATTTTAATACATGCTACACTAATTAGGTTAAGGAAGGATTACCTAGAATTTAAAGTGAGATTCGAATACAGATCATTAAGATGCAATGTTGACATCTCCACATATTGTATGGGTATGGACCCCTAAATTCCTAACACTATAGAAACACTTAGTCCTAGCTTGAATGAGTCAATCGATTAACAATTAGGTTCAATTTAAAAGGTTAAAACTTCCAATTTCATAAGTCAACTATGATGCTATCCCTTCTGACACTATACTAGATCAATCCTTAGGAGAATCTATTTCTACATTTAAAGGTTAATCCATCATAGCATATTAATACTTAATCTAGATATTATCATGACTCATTTTGAACTAATTATAATATTAAAACATTTATCAATAAACTATTTACAATGTCTAACTCATCTTCTATCATAACCCAACCCATCATTGTGTTACCTATTCAATTTGAGTTATAATACTTCTTGATCCACTAACTACCTTCTAGGTTTAAAGTCCAAAAGTAAACTAACCCAATACTATAATCATCACATAAATTTAAATCACAAAAAAAGACTAATAACATAAAATTTTCTAACTGATTCATTTCCAATCCTACCCTTCACTTAATTATTAAGAGAATGTTTATTCATTAACATCTAATACTAGCCTTTGACATAAGAGCTTTTAACCCTATTGCAAATTCAATGTCCAACACTATAGTCAAATTTAAAAATCACTTACCATTAAAATATATTACTCAAAGAATTCTAATACACATAGTTTAAATCTTCATCCTAAGTACTAAGCATTAATAAAAATAGAATTAAAAAATCATCTATTCACTAATCATTAAACTTGATTTACATATCTTTTGAATTAATCATTCCTTTAAGAAAAGGAAATAAACACTATTTAAATACTATTTATTATTATGAAATTTAATAAAACTATCATTTAATAACATGTAATATTATCTAATTTATAAGTCTAAGAATCAAAACTAAAAAAAAACTTCAATCACACTTTACTAAATACTAGAAAAATTAATTATTAATCCAACATTAACAATTAACACTATAAGATATAATCATTTATTAAACTAAGACATAACAAAAACCTAAATACTTACTAACATAAACAAACAATTAACCAAAACTTTAATACTACTACTCAAAAATAAACTTTATCTAAAATATTAAAATAGAATAATACACTAACTAATTTCTAATATCTAACATATTCTACCCCTAACTCTTACTAAGATCTAACATATAACAACTACCTTTAACACTAAGTAAGCCCTTTATCTCTAACTAACCTAACCATACTAATCGTAACTAACCCCCACCCAAACTTACCCACCTCTCCCTTACTCCCTTTCCCAAGGTCTTTGGGCAGCTCCCAATACACCTCATGTGGACCAAGGTCTATCCCATGTGACTCTCATGTAGGCCCTGTCCAAGGTATGTGAGGGCAGCTCAAGAACATTGCATCAAGTTAGTGCCTCCCTTGGATGGGATTGGTGGATGGTTGGATATGATATGATTTTATTTTTTTCCTTAAACTTTATGAAATCCACTTTCCATTCAATGCTCAACTTGGCATAGCGGTATGCATAGATAGGAACCATTAGAAGGATGGTGAAGTAAATATTTAAAGTTTAGTGGTTGGGGGTTCTAGGATAGGATAGTCTCCCCTCTTTTTTTAATTTTAGTTTTAATGATTTCTATAATTACATAACTTCATGCTTAAGAGAACATTTATAAGATACTAAAGGGAATATGCCTTGTTGTAAATGGGATTTAAATCTTCCCATACAAAACGCAGAGAGCCTTTTGCACTAAGGGGATAAATTTTTCTCAAGTATCCCTTTTTTTCTACAAGTATTAAATTTCCTAATTTATTTACATAGCCAAGGAGGATTTTTGTTTTGAAAAATAATTCTAGGAAAAATAATAACATAATGTTGATGTTATTTTTATTTATTAACAAGGCATTTTTTTTTATTTTTAACTATTATGAAAATACAAAGTGATACACTAATCATATGACTTGCATTTCCTCTAATCCATTTTCGAGATCAAATTTGTAAAACTTAAGTAACATCATTTCTCCTAATTATCATTTAAACATATGCGTACACATTTAAATCATAAAGAATATCATATGAAGGGAAATTTCTCATTTTTGTCAATCATTTGATTCAAGGACTCCCTCAAGAAAGAACTAGGGAAGAAAACTTGAGATCATAATCATTTCAACAATAAGTTTAACAATAACATTTTTTTACACGGGATCATCATCCCAAGGAGAAATCTCCCAACATTTTTTGAATTGAAACAACAACTTTGAATTCCTGCTTGGCTTCATAATAGGGTAGCCACTACAAAATCTATAAATACATCAAGGTAACCATGGAGAGAACTAAACTAACTGGGAGAGAAACAAATTTAATAGGATGACATAGTCAGCCCATTCACTCCCATCCTAGGTTTGCACAATAGGTTCATCATTGAACCAAACTAGGGAAAATGTGGATTTTTCTAGACAGGAGACATTGATCACAACACCATAATAGATGCCCTTTCAGGGCTATAATCTCAAGAACTTCTATTCTTCCACAGATGGCCTTTTGAGGCTGATTTACAAGAACTTTCATTCTTTCACTTCACAATTTTCCAAAAACACAAACATTGTACTGACAAGTAGGGGCTCATAACACCCTACTCTCTCCCTCTCCTCATCATGAGGAGAGACTCTGCACTGTTGGAGTCCAACTGAAGCCCTCCTCTTGTACATGGCCACTTCTGCCCTATTTAAAGGTGAGTAATGCCAACACAACCATATAATACCCTTAAAAATAAAAAGTAAAATACGAAAGAAAACATTTAAAGAAAACCCATTACAACCCATCCCAAACATGTTCATCAAACACATGAAACTACATATACAAAATAAACTACTTAAGAATGAAAAACAACATGGACACATGAGCTTGAAGGATTCCTACCTTCACAATATGGTTATGGCAACTAGAATTTGAGAAGAGCTATCCTTCCTTCTCCCTCAATCCTGAATTTTCTCTCTAAATCTAGAGGTTGGGTGAACAATCTTTCACTCTTAAATCTACCACTAAAATAGGCTCCTAACTCAACCACTTACAAAATGTAATAACTCCCCCACTTTACTAAAGTTTCTAGAGTCTTCTAACTTAAACTCACCACTAAAGATAAATTCAAGGTGGAGTTTACTTATCAAACTCATGATGAAGCTCCAATTTTCCTAATAAAGCAAAAATGAGATATTTGGGTGGTCACCAAAGTCAACGAAAGGGGCTAGAGGGGTGGAAAATGCCCCCAACCCATACATATACCCCCTGGGTACTTAGTTTTCATAATTTTTGGCCTCTAGGACTATTTAATGACCTATTAAAATGCTTGAAATATTTTGACTTCCTAAAAACCCTAAAAATGAAAAATTATCACTAAACCCTAATTAGGGTAATTAATTCTTGATTACCTACTAATTAGCATTAGGTCACTAATCTAGTCCAACTCAAATTCTTATGTTACTCGGCTAACCCTAATTATCATGCTGAAATGCATATACGAATCACAAGTGTTAAGAAACACTATAAAAAAATAGTTACAAAATATTAACACTTAATGATTACAAAATATTACATTCATTCAACTCATGATACAAATAAAATATGAACAATGGGGTCTGCATCTTTTATTAGACTCAACCCTGGTTTTCACAAACAGTACATAAGGTCTAGTTTTGATTCTCTATTAGATTTCCTGGCTAATAATCCTACACACTTCATTCCACACATCAACAATTCAAGAAAAATCACACGTATATATTTAAAACACATTTGGAAAAATCACATTAATCAAAACATCAATTTTTATTTAAATTACCCTTTTTTCATTTCTACATACATTTAATCATCAGTAATTACAAAATCAATATAACATAACTTATTCATTAATTTAGATTAAAATACTAGAATAATCATCATTAGGCATCCATATATCTAAATATCATAAACATCGCCAATAAGGAATACTAAACTATCTGAATGCATATAGCCTAATCATTGAAGTACCATAATCAACATCATCATCATTAGGTGAAACACCTCGTATTATTGTTAGTGCAAATTAAAGTTTAAACAATAGAGATAATGTAGTAGTTCTTGAATCATGGAGTATTTGAAACATGCATGTATCAATTGATCTCAATTTTCCTTAGGACATCTAAACCATAAAACATTACTTTACATCCATTCTAATCCCCTATAACGGATTTAACAGAGAAATTCATATTTAAAAAGTACATGTGAGGAGGGACCTTACAAAATCACTCTAAACAATTTGCACGATCAAATGATACTTACAATATTTCTCACACTCCTTAAATCATGTCAAAACTTGCTTCACATTAAATGCACACATGCTTCTACTACAAAAAGTTGTCATTGCATACCAATAAACTTATTTTATTCTGTATGACTTATTGTCATCACACAAATTCTTGTGCACTTGATCATAGCTTCATCTCTATGTCCTCTACCATTTATTAACTACACAACATCTAATTCTCTTTCTAACATCATTTTTTATCAATTGACACTATGCTTGTACTGCAAATGGTTAATTCAAATAAGATGAGTTAACAACAATTTTTGACTTTAATTTCTCATTAGGTGCATCAAAATACTATTCCTCCAAAACTATATAAGAACTTTTTGGATCCTTGGCTTTTATGAATGCTTCTTTAAATTCATTAACATGCTCTTTTACTACTTCTTTCTAACTGTTATCATTGTTGTTGTTATTCCTTCTGACATTCTTGTTATTGTTCTTTCTATAATTGGGATTCATATTGAAGTTCCTTTTATCCATTATAAAGAATCTTGTCGTGTGTCCAAAATTATTACATAATTGACATACATGTGCATCTCTTCTCTGATTAGTTCCATTGTGATTTTTAGGTGCTCTACAATTCCTTGCAATATGTCCACAATTGTTACATTTGTTACATACAAACTATTTCCTTTCACCATCATATATTCCTCCATCATTAGATCTTCTTTGTGATATTCCTCTTTCATTACATCCATGGCTAGTATCCCTAAACATTCTACTATTTGCATTATTACCATCAAACTTAGGTTTCTTACAATCTACTACTTTGTGTCCATAACCATGACAATTATAACAATAGAAATTAGTGATGGGTTTGAAAGACTTACATGTGAAATCTCTTTTCATATTACCAACTTCATTGCATATGAAACATCTACCTTTGAATTCATGTCTAACTTCCTTGGGTGGTTCATCTTTCCTAGGTTTATCAACTTTCTCCATTTTCTTAGGTTCATCATGTTTCACATACAAATCAGCTAGTTCAATCTCTTTAGATACTTCAGTAGAAGTGCTTGATTCAATATTAGATTATATTCTTTAGGGGACTCAACAACTAGATTTGGTTCTTTTCTAATTTCAGCTTTCTTTGTAGACTTTTCTCCAACAAGATATCCAAGACCTGTCATGTCATATGAAGGTCTCTAGTGAAACATCTATTCATTAATTTTCTAACTACTAGAGTAAAGATTTTCTAACTGCTGCTTAGCTTGTGTCAATTCTCCTTTTACAATGATATTGTATTTTTCTAATTCTGCATGCTCTATTTTAATATAAGCTAATTCAAATGTTACTTAACTCAATTGGGATCTAAGGTTCACATTCTCAGATTTTAGATTAGGTTCATTCTTACTACCATCTTTCTTAAGACTCAAGTTCAACAATTTTCAACTCATGTTTCAAAATATCATTTTCTTTCTTGAGAATTTCCACTTCATCATTGTTACTAATATGCACATTTGATTCCTTACCAGATTTTAGATCATCAATCTTGTCTTTCAGTTTACCAATGTAGACTTTTGCATCCTCATACCTATCTTTCAGGTTGTCTCTTTCTTCTATAAGAAGATTAATTTATTCAAGAGCTTCTTCAAGGTTTCTCTTCAACTATTACATATCTATAGGGATCTTACTCAATTTGTTAAGCCTCTTTAGAGTAACTATGCTCTTATACCAATTGTTAGAAATATATAATACAAGGGGTGGGGGGGGTAGGTGAATCATTATTTTACAAAGTTTTACTCACAACTGAATATTGTTAATTACTTTATAACCAACAATGTTGAACAGTAAATATAACCATGCACAAAGAGAACTCATAACGCCATTATTTGTTAACTAGAGAAACCTTGGCCAAGGAAAAACCTTCATGGGGATAATACCCACAAGATGATCCACTAAACAAAATAATCTTGTTAAGGATATTGACCCTGTTAGGAGTCTATGAAATACATATAGTGTCTCAAGTCCTTGTTAAAGGACTAGGCCCTATTAAAAGCCTTAACCCTGCCAGGAGTTGGTAGATCAAATACAATGTATGCAAGAAGAGCCCACTACCCTAACATGCAATTATTAGAATTGCTTTAGAATAACTGAGAGGGGGGGGGGGGGGGGGGGGGTGAATTAGTTATTCAAGGTCCAGATGTCCTATTCAAACTTTTCTCTTAATATAGTGAACTAATCCAAGCATTCACTCTTCCAAACTTTAACTTGTCTAATTAGCAAGTTATTGTAAATCAACATGCAAGTGCAACACACAGGAAATCAACACATGACATAGTGATTTACATAGAAACCCAATTTGGGAAAAACCACTAGTAACATGCTACTCAATTCTCACCCTTCTAAAGTGATGCCCTATGAAAGGACTGCCTTGTTAAAGGCTTACAACACACACTATTAAATGTGACCTTGTTAGAGGATTTAACCACCCTGTTAGAAGTGGCCCTGGTAAAAGGACTTTAGAACATTCACTTGGAATGCCACCCTATTAAAGGATTTACAAATGGCTATTAGGCCAACCTAAGTCCATAGGATTTTTAGATCTAATACAATTTCTAGAGAGTATTAGAAAGTCTTGACCTTACTACAACATACAACTTATCTTGCAGATTTCAGATCGCTTCTCAGCTCATATCCTTGCCTGGCCTTGTATCTCTACAACTCTTAACTGCTTGCCTTTTCTTTCAAGCTTTGTATTTTTGAGTCTTCATAATCAATGTTCCAGTGCAATCATCTCTTCATGATGACTTTTAGCAGTTGAGCCTCTGTGCTCTTCTCCTAGTTGTCTCCTTCTTGACCCCCTTTCATTCACTTCGCAGATTTTGGCACTTCTGTAGCAACAGGATCAACAGCTCCTTGCTTCTTGGTATAAGACTTTTTAAATAGAAGTCTTGGAGTTTCTTTTCCCACTCAATTCTTCCATTTTTCAATTTCAATTCGCATGGATTAGGTAGGATACATTGTATCTATTCCATATTCTATTTCCTCTAGAAACTTCTTGAATAATCCTTTAGAATTTGCCCAAAAATGGTTCACATAAGATTCTATGCCAACAACTCATCATCTTTATCTTCCAACTTGTTCACAAAATTCAATGCAACCACTATGTCAGCTTAGATTTGGTGAATCTTCATCATTTGAAATAATGCACTAGCTCGACACTATTGAAATACTGGTGCTCGGCATATACTATGTTATTCGACATTAACTATGTTTTTCCTGATGCTCGGCACCTAAAGATTACTCGATACATACTAAATTTTTTTTATGCTTGGCACTTGATCTTTACTCAGCACTTGAAGATCACTTGGAATCAACTAAGAACTTTGTTACTCGGCTTCTATTAAGAATTTTCTTGGCTTCAACTGACTTACTTGGCACCTTTTGATGATCAAAGTTAAAGCTTTGCAGTCAACCTTGTTACAACTTCTTCCTCCAATTTATTGAAGTGTGACCAACCTCTATATCTTTGAGTTTGTCATCAATACATTACTTGACCATTGTCTTAACTGATTCTTGTACTTCATTACAACATCATAACTCAACTTTTCCCTTAGGTGCTCTTGTTACATCTTGTTGATAAATCCTCTTCATCAATCAACTAAGTGATAGTGCATGAATCTTATAAGAAAATATCATCCCTACAAATAGTAGGTTTGACATCAATGGAAAAACAATGATTGAAAACAATCTTTCAGAAAAATCTTCCTCTTTGATCTTCAACAACAATGAGCTTTTCAGTTAGATTTCCAACAACAATTATATGATAAAGTTTCTTCACAAGAGTAGGTATACATACAATATCGTCTTACTATTGTATCTTTCACTTGCTTTGATCATATATCACATTTCACATCACATAAGGATCACATTCTCATATCATATAAGATTTCTTCATAATAGTTTGCATCACTTCTACACTTCAGATTATTTGCTCAAGATCATATCTTTACTTATATCTCGCAAATTAATAAAACTCTGCTCAGTCAGCCTTGGGTGCTTTCACATGCTTGATTGAATATAAAATTGACTTAGGGTAAACATCTACGATGTCAACCTATCATGACTTAGTAGTTATTTTGTTACCAAAATAATTTTTTAAGTCGTACAATCCAATTCTCTAATATGCTATGTTCTATTCTGTTAAGTACTAGAATTGGTAAATCAACTGTAACTTGTGTCATACCATTTGTACAAGTCTACGCACTAACATATGTCATCACCACATTTTCATTCGTCAATCCTCAACTGCACATGTCCTAACTTGATCTCTGATGACTGTACACATTGTATTTTTCTCTGTACTACTGCAATTAGTCTAACACTTAGATTTTTTTAAAATTTGTGATTGCATAAATGAAATACTAAATACATGTTATCATAAATGCCAATACATCAAATATCTATCTAGCCATATTCCCAACAAAAAGAAACCCAAAGTTATCAACAACACTCCTTAAAGTCCCATAGTTCTATTATTATAAAGGGAAAATGGTGAGGTGGATCCAAGTAAGAAAGAGTACCCCTAGATCTATCCAAGAGTCCATTCCACTTTCAAATGGATAAATAAATATGAAAATTATTACCATAAGTCTAATTCTCTACAAGGGATCAAAAAATAGGTCTTCCACACTAAGAAAATGAAAAATAAAGAGGCCTTTAGTTGTAGCAATGATCTTCGTACTTCCTTTAACATTCCATTATGAAGTCACCCATTTTTTGATTTGATCAATGTTAGGAGGAAAGAACTCACTAACAAGAGGCATATTGAGCTTAGTTATGACTTCATTCATCAACTTGTCTAAGAATTCCAGATAGTTAATCCATTTAATTACTCTTGCAAAAACTATCTTTTTCAAATAATCAGGTGTGATTGCCCATTTAAGTAGGGTTTATACCCAAAAGCTTAAGCTTGCCAACATATGAAGTTGGTTCCTCTTCTACAAAAAAAACTCTATATGAAGAGAGGAAGATCTAAAGGATGAGACTTGATCTTCTTGTCCCATGGTATTAGTTTCCAACATTCTAACTGAAAATATTAGGGATCATACAAATACCCCCAATATTGGGAGGGGGAAAATGTGGGGATGTTTGATTGGGGGACCCATCCATATCTATCTTATTAAGGATCACTGACAAATAACACCCACAACAAACAACATCTAAACATGAGAAAGGTAGTACGTGCATGATCTCTCATCTATTATTTGATAATTGGATAAGAATGTTTGTATACTTCTAGAAACACATGGAACATGCTATATTCATATACCTTACAAAAGTAGGAAAAAGTAATGGTGAAATGAGCATAACAATGCCAATTTTCATTTAAGTTTGCTCTATTGTGATGGATTGAATCAATAAAATTACATATTAATGAGAAGTTGACTCTTGTGCTATGTTTAGTTCATATAACAATCCTTACCCATCCTTCATTACTTGAACTTTTATATTTCCATATATTCCACCTTATTGTAGATCCATTTACACACATTTTCATACATTCATCTTTTTATCAATTCACATTTCCATGGCCATGTTCCTAATACAAAAAATGATATTCCCTTGTCTTAGGCCAATACCATGGTGCCATGGTTCAATATTAAGATGTTGAACCCAAATTCAAGTTCTCAAGTTCATATCCCTTTCACTAGCTATTAAAAACCAATTGATACACACTTCATGAATTAATCTCATGTCTTCACACATAAAAAAAATCAATAATACAACTAGTTCATAAATAACAACATTTTAGAAATTTAAAAATAGAAACAACATTCATTCTAGAAATATTTCAATTTAAATTATTAAAAATGATTAAAATTTAAATATTTAATATTTGTATGCTTGTAAATGATAACTTTGAATATTCACCCAAGATTACAACGTTGGTCCATAAAAAAAAATCCATCCAAAAGAAAATGGTTTCCTTTCAAATTCCTTAACTTGTTATAAACTATATACTATATTAATTATATCTCTACCAAACCACATCTTTTTCATTCCCTTACATCTAGGTGCATACTTGGTCAATGCAACCCAGTCATTCAGATCACACCAACTAAATTCGGTGTTATGTCCATCATAAGACCATTGTCACTGATTTGGTCTAATGTCCATCATTTACCTAGATTACACCTTTCTTGACTCTAATTTTATTCTTTCCCAACTGGCATCTACCTTCCAAAATAGTGATGGACACCTTTTGTCTTTGTAGGTAAGAAAAGAATAAGATCAAAACAAGAATGGAGTGATGGAGTAATATTTGACGCAATTCAAAATTTCCTATTGAAGGTCACAGATAACGTATATATCAAAAAAAATTTAAAAACCCAAGATTATTGTCATTATTTGTTCAGTGACTCTCTGGCTATATATTGATTCTTTTTGTACTTAACATGGCACGAGAAGAGCTGAGATCCTAAGTTCTTTGTTGAGCTAAACAACTGATAAGTTTTGCAGCAAAATATATTCATACATTATGGATAAAAAGAGCAGAGTTATGATAGTGGGTGGCACTGGTTATATAGGCAAGAGAATAGTGAAGGCCAGTATATCTCTTGGCCATCCCACTTACGTTTTGTTCAGACCAGAAGCTGTGTCTAACATTGACAAGGTGCAGATGCTGTTATCCTTCAAACAGCTTGGGGCCAAACTTGTTGAGGTAAAAGAAAACAAATTTGAGTTTTTTTTTTAATGATATAGTTTTCTTATTTACATATATGTCCAATTCAATTTCATCTGTTGAAAATTTCCAGTTTTATTTCATTCAAATAGTTTTCACAGTATAGTTTTCGTAGTTACATAAATGTCCATATGAAAACCAAAACTGTTGATACAAGCATTGTCTTATGGTGGTTTAATTAGTACAACTAGATGATGATCATTTCTGCTTGGAAATCATGCAAGACGGTGATAAGTTTTGAGCATATAGCCAGAATTTCATCCTTGGGCAAATTTAAATGAGCTCGAAACAGTAAGATCTACATTAACTTCATATTACTTAAGGAAATTTTGAGTAAATGGTGTATAAACCTCTGCAAGAGTGAGTGAGACCTTTCTTATAAAATTATTATGTAATATAGAATAGTGACATACGTTAAATATGACATTAGATGATTAATAAGGTCATGTTTGCATTATATAATGAAACTTTAGGTGCCTCATAACCCATTGTGCATGGATATGTATAGAATTAATGGAATGTTCATTTTTATTTCATTCATTTGATTTTGTATTTCCTCTTTCTTAATTATATGTTATTGTTTGTAAAGTAGCTATCTAGAACCTAGATTAGATAACTTATATTAAGTAGAGGAAGGAAAGCGACATGACAACTGGAAACAATTGTAGTGAATACGATTTATAGGAGGTTAAGTATATAGGATTGGAGATTTATTTGATTATTTAAGACAAGGATTATGAAATTGAATGTGCAAATGGATTAAGTTGGTAGTAGTTGGTATCATAATAGTAGAGGAAAATATAATAGAGCCATGTGTTACATCATTTTTATGATAGTAATTTTACGAGAGTTACATAGTGTTGGAAATAGTCATGGATATTCAAGACATGGATTATGAAAGTGAGCATGGAAATGGGTTGGAGATATTTATGAGTATTCAAACCATGGATTATGAAAGTGGCTATGGAAATGCATTAAGTTGGTACTAGTTGGTCTCATAGTAGAAGAGGATTGTAAAATAGAGGTTTGTGTTGCATCATTTCCATGATGAAAATTTTAGAAGAGCTAGAGAGAGGGAGATAGATGATGTAGTGATTGCACAAAATTAGGGTATTGAAAGTGGCCTTGGAGATGACTTATCTATGATAAATACGAGTGAAAGTAAATGCCTTAGATGTGAAAAATTTAGCAATAAAGAATTGTAAGAAATATAGTCTATATGGCTTATTAGTGAACATTTTATGAGTTATATGAATTAGTCATCTATTATTGTTTGAACAAACAAAAGATAGTTATTTGAAAATCTCATGTAAGAAGCACCTAATAAACATGAGAAACAAGTGTGTGTGTGTGTGTGTTCCATTCAAGCCATTAGTTCATAAAAAGAACAAACTTGGGTGCTTGAATTTTGGAGTCAATTAATATTTTTGACACATCATAACATGCACCATCAATTGCCCAATAAGTGTAATTCTCTATTATAACTCTCTTTTTTTTGTGTTGAATAGATGTTTATATTCCCAATGTATAGTAATCTACTTTTGAAAGCCATAACTTTTGTTGTAAACAACATCGTGGGCTCTTTTTCTTATTTTAGAGATCAGAGTCACTCATGCATCTTGAATCCTATAAGTAATATAGAATCATCCATAATTATTATTTTGCCTGAAGATAATCTATTTATCTCAACATTTTTTTTTAACTCTACTTTTTTTAATGCATAACGCTATGAGCAAGATCAAGCCACCATTTCTTAATAAACATACAAATAGGAGGAAAATAAAGAAATATAGAATTATGTTAATAATGAAATATAATTTATAAATTCAAACCTAAAAACAAGGTATAAATATAAAATACTAGTACTTAAAAAATTGTTGATAAGAATGGGAATCTCGATATGAAAACCAAGTTTATAGAATTAATCAAGTTGACCAAAGTCAAAATAAAAATAAAATAACATTGGATCTTAATGCTAGGTACATGAATAGAATGAGAGAATGGAAGCATGCACTAGACTAGAGATGGAGATTTCATGACTATATGTATATTAAAAAAAAAAGAGGATTCATAGAGTTAGTTGTATGACCAGATATTATAGACCATTAATGAAGTTCTAGAATATTCATTTTTGTATATAAAATTGATATAAATGGTTATATAATGTCCTATTCTACTTGCTAGAACTATGTCCTCTCGAATAAAATGTTTATAATTACAATTTTGTCATCTTAGAAAAAACTTGTTCCTAAGCACAATGATATTCTACTTTCTACTTGCCTAAAGAATTTTTGTATATTTTAGTTTCTTTGAAGACATGGAGACTAGTATTAATTATAAATACCTTAAAATGTGCAATTGCATCACAAGGGAAAAAAAATTATAGACAAAATCATAGCTATATATGAAGATAAAAGACAATAGGTTGAATATATGAGCTTCTCTGGTGTAGTGATTGAGCTTGAGATCGTGGGTTACCCCCATGGTCTTGGGTTTGAGACTACCCTAGGTTTGAATGGTGCACATGTGCTATGGGCGTACCCCAAGGGGAACTATTTTTGCCTCGCTTGCCCCAAAATGGGTTGTTGGGTGGGTAACGGAGGCACCCCTTCAGTTAAAAAGAAAAAGAAAATATCAAGACAATAATCAAGGACCTTAGAATACACACACACACACACACACACACACACACACACACACACACACACAGATAGATAAATATACATACATAAATACATACATACATACATAAATGTATATTCAATCCGCTTACATATGTTTCTTGTTTATATTATTATTTTTGGCTTGTGAATTTTTTGTTTGTTTTTTATTTATTGTTATTGGTTCTTTTATTTTATTTCTTGTGTTTGCATTTTCTTAATTTGTGTTAGATAACTAGGGGGGTTGAATCAGTTATCCTCAAGCCCTTTTAAACAATTCCAACAATTTATCAACTTAAACTTTTAATATAAAAACTCGGTAACTTGATTAAAACTTCACAATTTAATAACCAATTTAATCTTTATCAGTAAAGTATTAGTTTATACTGAGTATTAGAGAAATTTACTATTAACTATCTTCTACATAAACTGATTTGCAACATTCAACAATAAACATCAAATAACATGCTTGACACAAGTATTTTTAACATGGAGACCCTGTTAAGGGAAAAAACACCTAGGACTAGTAACCTCAAATTTTCACTCATTTGAAATAAGCTTGGTTAGGAGCCAACCTGGTTAAAGGTTACATGCACATTGTTAATGTGATCCTATTAGGGGATTTTCACCAAAGATCATCTAGACCTTATTCCCTTAATTAAGTGGTTGTATCTAAAGGACTTACAAACATTGAAAGGAATGCCACCTTAAAGATATTTACAAATAAGACTGTTAAGTCCACCCGATTAAGATATTTATTTTCTATAATTACTTAGAAGTAACAAAGAAATGATATGATAAAAATGCAACCATGTTTTTTGTTTCAGATCTCCATTTTTCTCATTCTTCATCCCACTTTATTCCTCCTTGCCTGATTCACTCAAACACATCAAATTTTCACTTCACCTGCTTGATCTTACAATGCAATTTTACTTGGTATCCACTTCTTTTTTCTCCTTTACAAATGACTGTAATCAGCATTTGTAAACATCTTATTCATCTCTTAAATAGATAGATTATTGTCACTTGACCAAATTATCCAATGTTTGGCCATTTAATCATAACCATCTGATCATCTCCCAACTTGGATTAATTGAATCTAGTCACTTGGGTTACACATTTTGTCCTTGAACTTTGAACTCCATGATTGATCATTAAATAGCCACCATAAGATGTTCTTTCAATTTCTCCAATTGTAGATCTCTCAATAAACTTCATCCTCTTAGAAGCTTCTCCATTAATCCATTTTTTCATAAAATGTAGCCCTGAAATTGATTCTTCTATTCATCCTCCCCTCACTCGGTTAACACTATTCATTTTTATTCACTTAACATACACTTGGTGACTATTGTGGTAGCTCAATGACCATTAGTCCTTTATTTGGTAACCTCATTGATTGGCTTGGTGTAACTCACTCTTTCTTTATATTTCCACATGATGTAGGGGCATCTGAGGGTCAAGGTTTTTGACTCAAATGTGGGTTTTGGTCAAGATTTACTTCCAGGGGTCATAACTTTTGACTTGAATGTGGGTTTTGGCTGAAATTTTATAGGCAGTTGCATGAGGAGGAGTTATATTTGACATTTTATGGGAGCCTGAAATATCATCTTGAACTCTGAAATCAGCTTTTTGTGTTTTTTTCCAATTTTTTAGAAAGTCGCTTTTGTATAAATCCAAAACTTAATTGAATCATGTAAAATAATCAAATCCACATCATACTATGAAATTCTAACACATCAAGTGTCTATTGGAGTCCATATCCTTTATCAAAACTTTCTTCAATTCCATTTTTTTCTTCAACATTATTTTTACAAATCCTCTTCATCCATCAACATTGCATCCTTCAGATGATATGGCACCTTACTAAATTAGCATAATGTCTTACCTTTTCATGCTTGACATCAATGACAACATAACAACTGATATAACACTTTCACATAAATTATCTTCAACATGATCAGTTGGGGATAAACATATGCCCCTTTGTATTTGATGGATACTCATTATTAAGAAAACCATCTAATACCAAACATCAACATCTACATGGCAACACATCAGTTCTACTAAACTTGATCTTTATCTTCTACTCTGTCTTCATCAAGTTCTTTGTTCGGTTTGCAACTTATAAATCCATTCATGTTCTCCATATACTCCCTCTTAGGATATACCTCATCTTCTATTCAACATCTTCTTCAATTAATTGTGTCTTTTTATTCTCCTCATTAACTTATTCTCTCCCCTATGATTCATATAATCTCTCCAACATGTTTCATATACATATCTCCCCTTTTATGTTCATTCTCTTCCCCTTTGACAACAATGCTAAAGGTCACTATAAGCTTCAATTAAAGACTTATAAAACCTTTTAGTTATACCTTGCACCTTTCATTTATTGATCACTTCTTTGCATTGCATCCTTTTCACAACTCTAGGGTAGTTCCTAAAGAGTGAACTTGTGCATGAACTCCATAAAGATATTCTAATAAACCATGAGTTGATGCAATCATACATCTTCATTTAGTGAACATTGGATAGGTGAATAAGCCATAGTTTACCTCTTAGAAATTCAAATGCATCCTTAGGCTTGGTAAATATATATGCCATATGTCCTTTATACTTTGCAAACTTACGTTTGACTTATTTTTCTTGAACTTATTTTCTCAAATAGTGATACTTGATAGATACATTCTTTTTCTTTGTATACATATCTAGATTCTTTGATATGTTAATAAAACTATTGTTGTTACAATACATTTTAGTAAGATGGAAACTCATTACAAAACAAACCATCCAATACCAAAAATCAACATCTACATGGCAACACATTAGTTTTACTCAACTTGATCTTTATCTTCTACTCTATCTTCATCAAGTTCTTTGTTCGGTCTACAACTTATAAATCCATTCACATTCTCCATATACTCCCTCTTAGGATATACCTCATCTTCTATTTGTCATCTTCTTCAATTAATTGTGTCTTTTTATTCTCCTTGTTAACTTATTCTCTCCCCTATGATTCATACAATCTCTCCAACATGTTTCATATACATATCTCCCCTTTTATGTTCATTCTCTTCCCCTTTGACAACAATGCCAAAGGTCACTATAAGCTTCAATTAAAGACTTATAAAACCTTTTAGTTATACCTTGCACCTTCATTTATTGATCACTTCTTTGCATTGCATCCTTTTCAAAACTCTTGGGTAGTTCCTAAAGAGTGAACTAATGCATGAACTCCATAATGATATTCTAATAAACCATGTATTGATGCAATCATACATCTTCATTTAGTGAACATTGGATAGGTGAATAAGCCCTAGTTTACCTCTTAGATATTCAAATGCATCCTTAGGCTTGGTAAATATATATGCAAAATGTTCTTTATACTTTGCAAACTTACATCTGACTTGTTTTTCTTGAACTTATTTTCTCAAATAGTGATACTTGATAGACATGTGCTTTTTCTTTGCATAAATCACTAGATTCTTTGATATGTTAATAAAACTATTGTTGTCACAATAGATTTTAGCAAGATCAGTGACTTTCTCTTTCACACATTCCAATGGTTGTTTGATCCATACAATGTGTTAATATTTGGTAGCTTTAGTTGGATAAACTATAGTACAAATATATATATTATATATAATTGTGAGATTATATATATATATATATATATATATATATATATATATATATATATATATATATATATATATATATATATATATATATATATATATATATGAGATATTTATTTTCCATTATATTAATTAAATACTAATTAATAGACATGTTTTGTGAAGGGACATGCCAATCAATACTTCATCGTATATTAGAGTGATGACTTCTATTCGAAAAGCATATACCTTACATGCAATGTCATTATACTTGTAGTGATCCAAAACCAATATGGTATCAGAACCAATCTGCAAGCTTCTATGTGATAGTTATTTGAAAAATATTTTTTAATAAGATTAGCACATGAATCCCTATATTAGAAAATGACACACATAAATTTAGAGAAAGCAATGGATTCATATTATCCCTACTACAAGAGGAAAAAAGTCCACCAAAGATTGCAAGGAATAGGAATGTGATGGATCCCTCATCCAATAAATTCTTTTCATAAAACATTTGAAGAGTAAAAGTGTATATTAGGAGAATTAAGGAAGACCTTGGGTACCAATCCCATAATCAAGGGGACCTAATCTTAGTGAAGATGAGATGAGAACATCCACCCATTTACAGAGATGATATACATTAAAAAATGAAGAATCATACTTGGAGGTGGGACCCTTGTTACTGAAGATATAGAATTCCAAAATAATAAAGCAACACACACAAACAAAGGCAACAAATCACAACAAGGACATGCAAATATATTAAATGTAAGGAAGAAAAGTCATTTTGGGGTATGAAAGGATGACCTCTTTAATTAAAATGACATGCTTGGACATGGACAAAGGGATAAAGGAGTAAAATTAAAACCACCTGTCTATAATCACATGCTTCCCAAATACAAGTGGACCACCACCAATGAAGAGAGTATGAAGGACACCATTGTTGAAAGATGTACCAAGGTAACTACACCCAATTGGAATGAATGTGGTAGTCAAAGTCAACAAGCTCCTTTTAAATGTAGAACGAGATAAGATCTACAACTAGGCAATAGAAGTGATGTGGGACAATGGTCATTGATCCCACACATGAAGGGGACATGATAATTTCCATTCAAAATCCACTAAAGACAAAACAAAGTCAAACTTTCTTTTTTTCCAGATTCATGAAAACGTGGTGATTTTTTTCCCATTTTTGTTGTTGTTTTCAACTACAAACTATGTAGATCATGAAGATCAAATGCTAAAATTTTCAAAAAAATCCATGATATTTTTTATTTTTTGAAAATTGGTCAAGTATACAGTTTGGATGGAGGATAGCCATGTCCCACACAAAGAAGGGTGAAGTAAGAAGCAATATGTTGTGGTTTCACAATGCATGCCCCATTTCGCATAGAAATGGGGACCCCCTACTTTCTTTTTCAGCTTTCTGGAGCCCTAGTCTAGGGTCTAAGTCTTTTTTAGGGTTTTTCATAATGTCTTTGGCTAATTTGGGTTTTGGCCTAAAAACCCAAATTTTGAAAACTAGAATTCTAAGCAAGAAAGTCATTTTTTACAAGTTCAAATGCACACTAGTGCACCTCACTAGGTGCGCTAGTGCACTAAGGCAGTGAATAGAGGACTTCCTTCTTGGAAGTGCACAACTACACACCTCCAAGAGGTGCATTACTGCACCTCCCCACCTCCTTCGCTCCTCCTACACTTAACAACAAACACAAAAAGAATTCAAAACACTAAGTTAAGGTGCATAACCTATTTGCAAAATGTTCAAAACCTTGACTAAAAACTTAAAAGCTTTAAAAACATAAACCATATCCAACATTAAGGTGCGCAGTAGCACACCTAATCAAGTGTGGCTGGTGCGCAATTTTTTGCATTCTAGGGTTGTAATTAGGTTTTTAGGGTTTTGTTTGTATTAGTTATAGGGTTTTAATTAATTGATTTTCAACTCTCTGGACTAATGTTTTCTTCTTTTTGTAGATAAAAAAGGCATCATCAACTTGTCAGGGTCATAACTTTTGACCTAGAGCTTAGAATTTTGAACCGTTTACACTGTTGGAAAGAAGAACTAAAAACATAAGTTTGGTCCCTAAAACAATGAGCCTTTGGCTATCTAGTTTTAGGGACCAAGGAAAGTTTCAACTTGAAATTTTGTGTAGAAGGCCTCCAAAAAAGCCAACTAAAAGGACCTAGAAAAACTTGTAAAAGAAGTATGAAAATGTTTCAAACATTTGATCATTTTAGATAATCTAGATCACTTGGTCTTTGGTCGGTAAGGATTAGGAAGTTGGAGAGAAGAAAAGATCAAAGATATAGATGCTAGATACATGAACCAGAATAGGTTCTTCATCTTATGCAACTATTAATGACAAGATTCAACACAAGTGCCTTGTGATTATAGAAATAGAAGGAGTTGAGGTCTATGAATGTTTTTTGGCTATAAAGAGGGTATAAATCATCAAAAGGATCAAAGTAAGTACACAAAAGTGAACTAAAATCCCATTTGAGAAAAAAATAGAAACTATTTTTAAAATCAAGAATTTTGATTTTTTGGTGAATTAAGAACCTTGCATAAATTTCTTCGAGGTGCATTGGTGCACTGGTGCATGAGTGCACTTTTTCAAATGGTGTTTTGGAATATTTTGAGAATTTAGAGGTGCGTTGATAGTTAACTGCCAGGTCTAAATTTATAGCTTTCCATGCATCAAAAGGTAACTCCTACAAACATCTAGAGAAGGTTGAGCTTCTTTTTGTGGCACTTCCAGACACTTCTACATCAACTGAAGGCTTTCTTCTTCCAATTCTTTCATGCTTTCTTTGTTTTATGACATGTAAAGGCTCATGCATCTAATTAATGATATAAATATGGATGGAGTCCTACTAAGCACCAGTCAGATAGTTAGTTTGTATATAAATAGATTTATTTTATTAGTTTAGAGGCATATAAATTCACTAAGATATCTCTCACTCTCAACAAAAATTGAGGAGAATATTTCTTATTAATTTGGGAATATAACATGTCTTCTAGGCTGCCATTATTTTGCAATAATATATGCTTTTGGTGCTTTCATTTGGAGTGTAGTGATTATTTCCTAAGTGTGTTATATTTCATGGATCTATGTTCATGGAATGTAATTGAGAAATTTTTTTATTGCATTGTTTCTAGTTGTGTGATCTTTTAATTCCAATGTTTGCTATGGTTTTACGAATTCTGCTAACATACTTAGTTCGAGAAGAGATCATCATCTTGTACCTACATAGCTTTTTGTCTCACATGAGTGCACTTTCTTTGGCCTTGCAATTTGATGAAAAGTAAAACATGTTATGGTTACTGAATTCCCATCGACAATTGCATCAGTGAAATTAAGGAAGTGCTACTCCTATTTTCATTGGTTATCTATTGATCTTTTCAAAGGCTTAACTCATAGATGCATTTTTTCTGTGGCTTATGTCTATTAGGATTTTACTTTTGATGTTATTTTCTTAAACTTCTTGTTACCCTATCTTCATTATTTGTTTTACTAACCCCTTGGTTAAATTAGGAATTCATATAGTTGCATTGTTAGATTGCATTCATCATAAAATAGAAAAATATAGTTCTTTTTGTGTGTTTGACTCTTTTGAAGTAGCAAATAGATTCTGCATCTTATCCAAAGTTATTAGAACCAGAAAAGGCCTCCTCATGAACATTCACATTTATCTTCAACTAAGGGGATTGTAGTAGGTCACAAGATCACTAGGAAACTTGGAGTTGATCCTTGGATTGGCTTTTCAAGAGAGGAGTTCAAAAGGATTCCTATCATTAAGCATCATGAAAAATGATAGCTCAAAACAATACATCCATAAAGTAGGGAGTTTTACCTTCATGAAGAAATCCCTGTGTAAAGGCAAGTACCATTAGGCATCAGTGTATGAGAGTAGAAGGAATTAAAAAGAAATCATGTAATGATTGAACCACATGAGGATTGTAGGGTAACCATGTAAGTTTCCCTTCAATAGTTTGTGGAAAACTATAATAAGAAGACAAGCATTAGGGGAATGAAGCATGGACTCATTAAAGGTGGGTACACACACACACACACACACACACACACACACACACACACACACACACACACACACACACACACAATATATATTATAGTAATATTTAGACTAGTGAATAATATGAAAGTTATGTTAGTAATAATTGACATCATGTGAAATCAATCAAATTTTTCATGTTCTTATAGTTAAAATATAATTATTGAGATTAATTAATTATAATAAAAGTAAATTTTATTACTATAAAATCCATTTTTCTTGATCTTCTCTTGAGAATGTATTCTAGGAAAAACGAAGATCATTTTCCAACTTAGAGGAAGATTGAGATTCAAAGGAAGCTTGACATTTAATTAGATGCAACCTTGAAAGAGAGGGGAAAATAGAGGATATGGTTCCATCAAACTTTAGTGATGTCAAACGTATTGACTAGGAGTAGATGATGTTGACATGGATTCTCCAATGATCAATTAATTGTAAACAATTAAGAGGACTACAATTTATGAACATTGTTTATAACTACATGGCCCTATCCCCTGTGTACATAGTGAGGAAGTGATGACATCCAAATGATTATCTCTTGTAGATGTAGGATTTATTGTAAGGTGGTGATCTTATAATAACTTCATTAAAATGTCAAATGAGTTGACATTCTAGAAACCATTTTTTACATTGAGGTAACATGTTATTCATATTGTGAATGAATTGTGTTTATCCTCCCTAGATAAGAGGGAAATGTTAATGTTTGGTAGCTTTATTTGTATAAACTATAGTGTATATGTATATATATATAATATAAGTGTGAGATATTATTTATATATAATATATGAGATATTTATTTGTCATTATATTAATTAAATACTAATCAAATGACATGTTACGTAAAGGATGTGTCCATCAATACTTCATCCTACATTAGAGAGATGGACGCCATTTGGAAGGCATATACCTTACATACAATTTCATTACACTTGAAGTGATCCAAAACCAATACAATGCTTTAGTAATTGATTACAACAACTATGTATTCTTCCTCAGTAGTCAACTATGAGATACAACTCTATTTCTTACTTATCCATGTCAAAAGTATTTCTCCAAAAAGAAATCTCATCCACTAGTAATTTTTCTATTGTCAACATTTCCTTCCTAATCAGAATCAATGTACACTCTTAACTCAAAATATCCATCTTTCTTATACCATAATCTATAATATGCAGTTCCCTTTAGATATCTAAATATTCTCTTGAAAATCATAAATTGTGTCTCATTAGGATTGGATGAAAATATTACTACTATTCCAACTACAAATGCAATATTAGGTTTTCTACATGAACTACATACTGTAACTTACCAATCATAGATCTATATAGTGTCTCATTCACTATTGTCAGGTTATAGTCCTTAGACAATTTACATATAGTGACCATTGGTGTACCTACTATTAGAGACTACAAATGAGATAACTGTTATCTTGTGATTGATGTCAAACCTTAATGGTAAGACAATTGCTATCTGATTTGAGTGCCATATCAAGATGATTGATGAAGAGGATTTGTGAAGGACATAACAAAAGGACCTAGAGGAAAGGTTGAATTATGAGGAACTACAATGGACACTTGATTAAGTTAGAATTTGAAAAGATAATATGATTATTTAATCATAACCTATGTGAAGAAGACAAATGTAATGAATCCTAGAAGAAGTGATCAACAAATGAACATATGCATAGGCTTGACTGAGAATATGATTATTTAATCATAACCTATGTGAAGAAGACAAATGTAATGAATCCTAGAAGAAGTGATCAAAAAATGAACATATGCATAGGCTTGACTGAGAAAAAGAGCAGAAGGTTAAGGAGCTTGAAGTTTATGATGAGTAATGCTAGTGTCAAACAAGCACTAGTATAAGCTGAGAAAATATAGTCATGACTGAGCTTTAGTATATGTGTTGAACAAAACATTTAGTTGCAATCGAGTAATCTAGTGATGATCGAGTGTCAAAAAGTAGTGTTGGTTGAGGGACATCATTTGATAGATTATGAGGAAATCATGATTTCCAGCTGACATAGTTGATAAGAATGGATGATTTGGAACATTTAAATCAAGGTAAATCTTGTTTGAGTATTTTTATGCAAGAATTCAAGGAGAATCTTGGAGAAGTTTCTAGAACAGAAAGAGGAGACACAATGATGGAAGGATTCGATGAATTTGACTAAACCCTAAGATCTACGGTGATGTTTAAGAGGAAAAAGGTCTATATTACCTATTTAAGGAGGTACAAGGGCTAAGATTATAGAGGTTAGTAGAGTTAGTGAAGACCTAATAATGTTGGAGTTATTGTTGATGTTATTGATTGGTGAACTTGAGTAGGAGACTAGGAAGAGTTGTGAAGAGGTGAAGTGTGATTTCTTGTGTTGGATACAGTTGTTCAATTGTGTGTTGTCTTTGATGTTACACATGTTAGGATAAACCACGGACAGAAAAAAAAAAAAAAAAACTACATGCAAATATAACCAATAACAGAAAATAATAGAACACACAGAAATGAACACAAGGCACCAAGATTTAACGTGGTTCACCCAATTCCTGGGCTACGTCCACCAAACAGCAAGTCCGATCTTATTACAATCTAGTGATTACAACCTGATTACAATCCGTAATCCATTATAGCTCAATACCACCGCAAGAACCAATTTCATATCACAACATAACCCTAAGCCCTTTTATACAAGTATTAAACCGCTTTAGGGTTATAACATGTCGGCCATATGTTGGCCATAATATGTTGGCTACCATGTCGGCTACTGCCCAAATTTTTTTTTATGAAGTATGTACAGTACTTTCCTGATCAGTCACCACAATCTAACAATCTCCCACTTGGGGACTGATCAGGCTCCACACTAAACAACAATCTCCCACTTGGAGACTGATCTTGTAGCAATACCACTATCACATGGGGCTCCCACTAGATCAAACCATCCTGGACTCTACTGTTCTTTTATTCATGTTCAGTCTAAAAGACCAACCGAAGCTGAAGAGGAGTTCAACTTCTCCCTTGTTACAACCTTTGTCAACATATCTGCTGGATTATCATTGGTATGTATCTTCTCCAGCTTTAACTGCCCATCCTCCAAAACTGACCAAATGAAATGGTATCGCAACTGTATGTGTTTGGTCTTAGAATGCAGAGCTGAATTCTTAGCAAGATGAATGGCACTCTGACTATCTGTGAACAAATAATTATCCTTCTAAGGATGTCCCAATTCTTCCAAGAAGAATTGAAGCCATATCATCTCCTTGGCTTCCTCTATAGCAGCAACATACTTTGCCTCTGTAGTGGATAAAGCATTAATCTTCTGTAACCTAGAAACCCAGCTCACGGCTGCCCCACCAACAGTAAAGACATAACCTGTAGTACTCCACCTGGTATCAATATCCCCAGCCAAATCTGAGTCAACATAGCCCTGTAAATCAGTAGTAGAGCCCCCAAAGTGTAAACACTTATTGGATGTTCCTCTCAAATATCTGAGAATCCACTTGACAGCATTCCAATGCTCAAATCCTGGATGACTCATATACCTGCTAATGACTCCCACTGCATGTGCAATATCTAGCCTAGTGCATACCATAGCATACATCAAACTTCCTACAGCTGAAGCATAGGGTACCTTGGACATCTTATCCTCCTCTTCCTATGTCTTGGGACATGTCTCCTTAGTCGATTTCAAATGACCAGGTAAAGGTGTGCTGACAGCTTTAGCATTCTCCATAGAGAAATAGTGCAACACCTTCTCAACATAATCAGCTTGAGATAGTGTCAATGTTCTGTTCTTCCTATCTCTACAAATCTTCATACCAAGGATTTTTTTTGCTGCCCCCAAATCCTTCATAGCAAATGCATGTGCTAATTGGCATTTTAGCCCCTTAATATGATCCATGTTAGACCCATCTACAAGAATATCATCAACATATAAACATAAAATAATGTAGCTATCATCATCTAACCTCTTAAAATAAACATAGTAATCTGAATGACACCTATTATATCCATGCTCATGCATAAAACTATCAAATTTCAGATACCATTGCTGAGGTGCTTGCTTCAAGCCATATAAACTTTTCTTCAATTTCACACTAAGTTCTCCTTACCTTTGACCTCAAAACCCTGTGGCTGAGCCATATATATTTCTTCATCCAAATCACCATGAAGAAAGGTTGTTTTAACATCCATCTGCTCTAAATGCAAATCTTCAGTAGCCACAAGACTTAAAATAGTACGAATAGAAGTCATTTTAACAACAGGAGAAAATATCTCATCAAAATCAATTCCCTTTTTCTGTACAAATCCTTTTACAACTAACCTGGCCTTAAATATTTTCTTACCTCCTTCCTCTTCTTTCAACCTGTAAACCCATTTATTCTGTAAAGCCTTTTTACCTGCAGAAAACTTGCACAAATCCCATGTCTTATTTTTCATCAAAGAGTCCATTTCATCTTTCATTGCAGACTCCCACTGAATCTTAGTATCCACCTGCACAGCTTCATCATAACTTTCAGGTTCACCAGCATCAGTAAGTAAAATAGAATACAAAGAGGGAGAAAACATTTGTGGAGGTCTAATTTGCCCTTTTGACCGTCTAACATTCACTGGTGTATGTGGTATTTGTTGTTGCGGTTGTTGCACATCATGAGGAATGGCTAGAACATCAGCTTTTGGATTATCATCCAGCACTACATAATCATCTTCTTTCTTCTCATGTTGCTACAACAGATCTTTGTACAACACTTTTTCATTGAATATGACATCCCGGCTTCTTATAATTTTATGATTTTCAAAATCCCAAAGCCTATAACCAAATTCATTAATGCCATATCCAAAAAAGACACATTTCTTTGATTTAGCTTTGAGCTTGGTTCTATTTTTAGAGTCTATATGAGCAAAAGCTTCACAACCGAAGGTCTTGAGAAAAGAATAAGTCACCTTCTTACCAGTCCATGCTTCCTCTGGAATACCACAGCCCAAAGGAGTAGAGGGACCTCTATTAATCAAATATACTACAGTATTGATAGCCTCCACCCACATGTGTAAGGGCAACCTAGCATGCAACCTCATGCTCCTTGCATGCTCCTTTATAGTCTTGTTCATGCGTTCAGCCACTCCATTTTCCTGTGGAGTCCTTGGAACAGTTTTTTGTCTACGAATACCATTAGTGGAGCAATAATCTCCAAATTCATGACTGCAATACTCACCACCATTATCAGATCTGAGACATTTTAATTTCTTACCAGTCTCATTTTCAACCAAGCATTTCCATTTCTTAAAAGTTTGAAATACATCAGATTTTTGTGTAAGGAAATAAACCCATACTTTTCTAGTTGCATAATCAATAAATGTAACATAATAATGAGAGCCACAAAGGGAAGATACCTGAGTCGGTCCCCATACATCTGTATGCACAAGCTCTAATTTCTCCTTTTTGTTTTCCTTCCCAGTCTTTACAAAACTCACTCTCTTTTGTTTTCCATACACACAACTTTCACAAAAATCCATATTCACACATTTTAGACCTGGTAAAACTTTCTTTGAATGAAGTACTTTCATACCTTTCTCACTCATGTGCCCAAGTCTATTGTGCCACAACGTTGTATCAGAATCTACAGCAGCTACTTGTTCTCCCTGCTCAACTGCAGTAATTGTTCCTGAATATTCATTTTTCTTTGAAACAATCAAAGTAGAAGGAACAATATGACCTGTACAAAGATATAAGGTTCCTACTTTCACACCTTTTGCTACTACAAGGGAACCTTTTGAAACCTTCCAATTTTTATCATTAAAAGTAACTATTAAAAGTAACTACACAACCCTCATCACCGAGTTTCCCTGCTGAAATTAAATTTCTACTTAGTTTTGGAACATGTCTTACCTCATGTAGTAGCCAATGATTCCCATTCTGCATCTTAATCTTAATTTTTCCCTTTCCAACAATCTGACAGGGTTCATTATCCCCCAAATAAACAAGCCAAAAATCCCCTTGGACATAATCAATGAAATAACCTCTATGAGGTGTAGCATGAAATGAAGCACCAGAATCTAAAACCCATGAATCATCAACACTCTCTAAAGACAGAAACAAAGCATCCTCTTCGGATTTGTTACTTACCACATTTGCCTCCTTGTCTCCATCTGATTTATCTCCTTCATTTTTCTTTCGATTCTAGCAATCTTTCTTTTTGTGCCCTGGTTTCCCACAGTACCAGCAATCATTTGGTCCTCTCGATTGAGACCTCCTCCCCTTTGACTTTCCTCTTGATTTCCCATGATTTCCAGAGTTACTTCCTCTTTTAGTCGTTCTGTCCCTGCTTTGTGCTTTTAAAGCACTTCCTGATGTAGATCCACTTGAGGATTTTCTACGAGTTTCCTCACTTAAAATAACACCGATTACATCATCATATTTTAGGGTACTAGATCCAGGAACAAAATTACTCACCGCCATTACCAAGCCATTCCAGCTTTTAGGAAAAGAACACAAAATCAAGAGAGCCCTAATTTCTTCATCAAAATTGATACCCACAGAAGATAATTGACTAGTAATAGTATTAAACTCATTTAAATGATCTGCAACAGATCCACCTTCTGCCATTTTCATATTAAATAAACGCTTCATGAGAAATACCTTATTAGAAGCGAATGGCTTTTCATACAGTGTCGCTAGGGTTTTCATCAAATCTTCTGTCGTCTTTGCTTTTGTAATATTAAATGCCACCGATGGTGCCAAGCATAATCGAATGCTTCCAAGTGCCTTTCTGTCCAAAAGATCCCATTCAACCTCTGACATAGTTCCCTGATTCTTGGCTTTTTCTTCCAACGGCTTCCATAAATCCTTCTGATATAAATAGTCTTCCATTTGCATCTTCCATAACTAGAAATTCTGCCCATTAAACCTGTCAACCCTCAACTTACCCTCATCTGCCATCGCTCCCACTCAACCGTGAGACTCCCACTTAACTGTGAGACTTTCCTGTAGAGGATAACTGAAAGACAACCTCGCTCTGATACCACTTGTTAGGATAAACCACGGACAAAAATTTAAAAAAAAAAAAACTACATGCAAATATAACCAATAACAGAAAATAATAGAACACATAGAAATGAACACAAGGCACCAAGATTTAACGTGGTTCACCCAATCCCTAGGCTAGGTCCACCAAACAGCAAGTCCGATCTTATTACAATCCAGTGATTACAACCTGATTACAATCCGTATTCCCCTACAGCTCAATACTGCTGCAAAAACCAATTTCGTATCACAACATAATGAAAATACCCAACCCTAAGCCCTTTTATACAAGTATTAAACTGCTTTAGGGTTATAACATGTCGGCCATATGTCGGCCATAATATGTCGGCTACCATGTCGACTACTGCCCAAATTTTTTTTTCCAGGCGATGCCCTAAACCCGACTATTTATGAAGTATGTATAGTACTTTCCTGATCAGTCACCACAATCTAACAACACAAATGTCCTATCAATAATCAGATAGAGTCTATTGAACTTAGAAGGTCAGCAAGGCAAAGGAGAGAGTCTACCGAGCTCAAAAGGTCAGCAAGGTAACGGATAGAGTCTATTGAGCTCAGATGGTTAGCAAGGCAAAGGATAGTGTCTACTAAGCTCAGAAGGTTAGCAAGGCAATAGATAATCCTTACCGAGCTCACTCGATCATCATAGGAAATGTGGCAGAAATAGTTTTTACCGAGCTCACTCGATCATCAAAGGGAATATGGCAGAAGCAGTTCTTACCAAGCTCTTATGAAGGAATTTAGTTCTTAACGAGTAAACTCGGTAGCCAAAGGATTTTATGGATATTGCAATGTTAACCGAGTCAAGAAGGTTAACTTAGGAAATTTTTGGAAACAATATTTACTGAGCAGCGTCGGCCAGTAAAGGATTTCATTATTTTATGAAATAACATTTATTTGTTTAGAGTAATATCTATAGCCAACTAATGTATGGTTTATTGGTAAATGTAACATGTAAATGGGCTGACTTGACAATTTGAATGGTATAATTAAGAGGTCAAGTTGCAAATTCTAAGTGTGAAGTGGAAGTATGTGGAATTGATGAAATATGAGGACTGATTATTGTGGAAGTGAATTTGAATAATGATCAGAGATCATTGATGAGCAACATACCCATATTTGATCAAGAAGGATCTAATGATGTTGAACAGAGACCTGTAACTAGCAAATTCAGTTGCATCTTGTTCAGGTCAATTCATTGTTGCTTTCTAACCATTGTAGCAGTGATTTCAAATCTCTTAATAGAGTTGGTTTAACAGTTATTTTGTAAATCCTCTAACAAGGTGACAAATTAGTTGAATTGTTCTAAAGACCTCTAGCAAGGCCACTCCTAACAGGGTGATTAAATCCTCTAACAGGGTCACACCTAATAGTGTGTATTGTAACCTTTAATAGAGTTGGCTCCTAATAGGGCTCACTTCAGAAGAGTGAAAAATTGGTGACTAGTTGCTTGGTGGTTTTTTCCATATTGAGTTTCCATATTAAATCTAGTGTCTCTTGTGTTCATTTTTTTTCCAATTGCATGCATGTTTTCTTGAAGATAAGTGACAGTTTAATTACTGAGTTACAACATTTTTGTTATGTTTATCGAGTATCAACAATAACTAGATCTTTAAGACATCTAAGGGATTTGTGGATTAATTTTTGTAAGTAACTGATTCACCCCCCTCTCAATTACTCTACCTTTAATTCCAACAATTGGTATCAGAGCATTTGGTGCTTAAAGGAAAAGATTTTAAAGATCTAAGCTAAAGATCAAGATGTCTTACAAAAGAGAAATTTCAAGACTTAACAGGGACAACTTCTCAGCATGGCAAGGATTGATGAGGCTTCATTTGGCCTCTATTGGTGATACAGGGCTAAAGTACCTTGATGAAAAAATGAAGAACCTTCTAGTACATTATCTGTCAATGATATTGCTGAAAAAAAGACTCACAATAATATGATGATAGATATGCATCTGCTCTGAGTTATGAAGAATTTGATGACATCAAGGATTGCAAAATTGCCTTTGAAATGTGGAACAAGCTAAAAGAAATCTATGGAGGAGATGATAATGTGAGAAGAGCCAAAGAAAAAATTTTGAGAGGACAATTTGATCAAATGAGGATGAGAGAGGATGTAAACATTGCAAAGTATGTTGAAAGAGTTAAAGCATGTGTTAGTGCAATCAAAGTATCTGGAGGAGATATCAGTGAGGAGATAGTTATAAGTAAATTTCTTAGAACTCTACTTCCCATTTATGCAATCCGAGTCTCTACAATTAAAGAAAGAAGATGTGAGAAAAATCATAAAATAAATTTAGAGGCCATAGTTGGAAGATTGACTGCATTTGAGCTAGACAACTATGACAATTATTTTCCAGCTGCTAAGAACATTGAATCAGCATTTGAAGACAAGCTTTCACTCAAAGAAAAAGGGAAAAAAATGAAGAATCCATAATCAGATAGTGATGAAGAATCAGAAAAAAGTTCAGACAGTGATCTTGAAGTGGTTGAAGCTCTACTAGCAAGAAAATATTCAAGAGACAAAGGGAAATAGAATGGTAAGGTTCCTCTAATCTGCTTTTCTTATGAAGAAATTGGACATATTACAGCTAGGTGCCCAAATAAGCATAACAAAGATGAAAAGAAAGGTCACAAGTACAATGGCAAGAAAGACTTCAAATCATTCAAGGATAAAGGTAAGGAAACATGTTTGATGGCTAAAGATTCTAATGATTCTGATGAAGAAGAAGAAGATGAAATTGTCTACATTGGTGTGAAAGATGAATCTAATAATGATAAAGAAATGGCACTCATTTCTCATATGAGCAGAAATGATACATGGATCATAGATAGTGGTTGTTCTCATCACATGACTAGTGATAAAACTAAGTTTGAATACTTTGAAGACTATGATGGTGGCAGTGTAAGATTTGGTAACAATGAACCTTGTTGTATAAGATGAAAAGAAAAAATTTCACTAATCAATGAACTTGTATGTGATAATGCATATTGGGTAGAAGGACTAAAGAATAATTTTTTGAGTGTGGCATAGCTATTCAATAATGGATTCAAAGTAGAATTTATGAATGGAAAAGCAAGATTGCTGGATGGAAAAGGAAAGCTGATTGGATCAGGCACTCAAACAAAAGGTAACTTATTTTATCTTGAACTTGGTGAATGTTCATGTTCCATTTCTCAAATTAAAGAATGTTAGTTATGGCATAAGAGGTTATGTCATGTAAACTTTGATAACTTGATAAAGATCAGTAAATTCAGGAAAGTAAGAGGTATTCTTAACATAAAGAAACATGAGGTTGGTCTATGCAAGAATTGTCAAATTGGTAAAATGGGAAAGACTAGTTTTAAAAGCAAGAACTATCAGACTGAAGAAGTTCTAGAAATTATGCATATTGATTTGTGTGGATCTATTGGCATTGAAAGTTATACTGGTGAAAAAATCTTCATTCTGTTTGTTGATGATTATTCAAGAATGATGACTATCATATACCTAAGAGAGAAATCAGAAGCATTTGAAAAGTTGAAATGGTATTTGGCCAAAGTAGAAAAGGAAATAGGAAAAATATTGAAATGCTTAAGGTTTGACAGAGGTAGTGAATTCATTTCACATGAGTTCAATAACTTTTGCATTGAAAGGGGAATCAAAAGACATGTTTCAACACCTAGAACTCCTGAACAAAATGGAATAGTAGAAAGAAGGAATAGATCTATCATGGATTGTGCAAGAACCTTAATGATTGAGAAAGGCATTACTATCAAATACTAGAAGGAAGCTATCAGCACTGCAGTTCATACCTTGAACCGAGTATAGTTGAAAAAGGACTCATTCAAAACACCCTATGAGTTGTGGTGTGGCTACAAACCCAATGTAAGTTATCTAAAAGTATTTGGAAGAAAATGTTACATTTTGAAAGAATCTAGAAAAGGTAAATTTGATGTAAAAAGTGAGGAAGGAATATTTTTGGGATACTCTTGCAAAAGCAAAGCATATAGATGTTTGAACTTATCTACTCACAAAGTCATAGAAAGTGCACATATGAAAGTTGATGAGTTTGCAGAAAGAACAGAAGAAGAAAGCAAAAAGGAACCTAAAGACTACAGAAGATTTGTTTACATGGAACTTGATACAATGCTGAGTATACCTATTAATCAGGAATCCTCAACTCCAGAGTCTTCATTAACTGAGTCACAAGAAGCTCAAATCGAGTCAGTACCTACCGAGCTGCAAGAACTCGAGTTGCAAATAGAAGCTGCTAAGTTAGCATCTACTGAGCCTGAGCAACCAAAATCAAAACCAAAAGTTGAGACATAGAAGGATAACAATGCAAGTCATTTAGAAGGCAAGGAGCCTGTGTTAGCCAATTATGTCACAAAGCATCATGCACCAGATCAGATCATTGGAGATAAATTAGAAGGAACAATGACAAGAAGTAAGTTGAAAGGCACTTGTTTACTTGCTAATTTTGAACCTAGAAATGTCAAAGATGCATTAGACAATGAAAGTTGGATTGAAGCTATGAATGAAGAGATAGAACATATAGACAAAAAAAAAAACATGGACTCTTGTACCTAGACCGAAAGACAAAAATGTGATTGGAACAAAGTGGGTATTCAGAAACAAACTAAATGAAGATGGTAAGGTATCAAGGAACAAAGCTAGACTGGTATGCAAAGGATATTCACAAGAAGAAGGTGTAGACTATGGAGAAACTTTTGCTCCTGTTGCAAGATTGGAAGGTTTCAAAACCTTACTTGCATATGATGCATTCAAAGGATTCAAAGTTTATCAGATGGATGTCAAGTCAGCATTTCTCAATGGCATATTGGATGAAGAGGTTTACATTGAATAGCTTGAAGGTTTTGTTGATCCAGACAAGAAGGACATGGTCTAAAAATTGCATAAAGCATTATATGATCTAAAACAAGCCCCTAGAGCATGGTATGAAAGATTGCACAACTATCTTATTTAGATTGGTTTTCAAAGAACTAATGATAATAGTAGTTTGTACATAAAGGAAGGATTAGATAATAAGATTGTTTTGGCAGAAATATTTGTAGATGATACTTTGTTCATAGGAAATGATGATCTTTGCAAAGAATTTTTTTTAAAAATGAACAAAGAATTTGAAATGTCAATGTTTGGTGAAGTCAAATTCTTTGTTGGTCTTCAAATTCAATAGAATAAGAATGGCATCTACATCACTCAATCTAAATACATCAAGGAGATACTGAAAAAGTTTGGTATGGAAGACTGCAAACTAGTTAGGACTCCTATGTGTACTGATTAAAACTTACCAAGGATGATGAATCAAAGGAAGCGAATCAGACATTGTATAGATCCATGATTGGAAAGTTGCAATATGTAGTGCACACAAGACTAGACATTGCCCTTGTAGTAGGAATTGTAGCAAGATTCTCAACAAAACCAAAAGAAAATCACATGATGATAATCAAAAGGATCATGAGATACTTAAAAGGAACTGAAGATTATGGATTATGGTATAAATCTAGAGAAAATATGGATTTAAAGGTGTTCGCTGATGTAGATTGGGCAAGAAATATTGATGAAAGAAAAAGCACAAGTGGAGGAGCTTTCTTTCTTGGAAAAAGGTTGGTTTCTTGGACAAGCAAAAAGTAGAATTGTACATCTCAATCCATAGCAGATGCTGAATATGTTACAGTAGTAATAAATTGCTCAAACATTGTGTGGTTTAAGAAATTATTGAAAGGTATGAAGCAAGAAATCAAAGATTCTCTTGTTATGTTTTGTGATAACACAAGTGCAATTAACATATCCAAGAATCCAGTGATGCATTCAAAACCCAAGCATATTGCCATAAAGTATCACTTTGTTAGAGAATTGGTGCAAGATAAGGAAATAAGATTGGAATATGTCCATACAAAGGAAAAAATTGTTGACATATTCAAAAAGCCTTTACATAAGGATGCATTCTTGTATCTAAGAGGTAAGTTAGGGGTCATTCCCCTATCTAAAGCTCACTAAAATACAGTTCTAGTGATGCATCAACAGAAACAAAATTGAAGATCTATCAGTTGATGCAGCAAACCAATGAAGACATTGCATATAAATTAGTACATCAGGTACAATTCTATTCAGTTGTTTTGAGCTGTCTTTGGCATGTGTTGTCAAAGAGGGAGAGTATACTATCATATCTTTCTAAAATAATAAGAGTTTCTGTAAGGGGGAGAGATTATTATGAAAGAGGGAGTTTGATGTATTTGAAAAAGAAAGTGAAGTGTTCTATCAGTAAAAGGCTTGTTTTCAAATTTCATTCTACTATGACATGTTGTGTTGCCATCAATGCCAAAGAGGGAGATTGCTGGATACAATTGTTCAATTGTGTGTTGTCTTTGATATCACACAAATCTCATATCAGTCATCAGATAGAGTCTACTGAGCTCAGAAGGTCAGCAAGGCAAATGAGAGAGTCTACCGAGCTCATAAGGTTAGCAAGGCAAAGGATAAAGTTTGCCGAGCTTAGATGGTCAGCAAGGCAAAGGACAGTGTCTACCGAGCTCAAAAGGTCAGCAAGGCAATAGACAATTCTTACTGAGCTCACTCGGTCATCATAGGAAATGTGGTAGAAATAGTTCTTACCGAGCCCACTTGGTCATCAAAGGGAATATGGAAAAGGTAGTTCTTACCGAGCTCTCATGAAGGAATTCAGTTATTACCAAGTAAACTCGGTAGCCAAAGGATTTTATGGATATTGTAATGTTAGCTGAGTTAAGAAGGTTAACTTAGGAAATTTCTGGAAATAGTATTTACTGAGCAGGGTCGGCCAGTAAAGGATTTCATTATTTTATGAAATAACATTTATTTTTTTAGAGTAATATTTGTAGTCAATTGATGTATGGTTTATTGGTAAATGTAACATGTAAATGGGCTGACTTGACAATCTGAATAGTATAATTAAGAGGTCAAGTTGCAAATTCTAAGTGTGAAGTGGAAGTATGTGGAATTAATGAAATATGAGGAATGATTATTGTGGAAGAAAATTTGAAGAATGATCAGAGATCATTGAGGAGCAACAGAGCCATATTTGATCAAGGAGGATCTAATGATGCTGAATAGAGACCTGTAGCCAGCAAATTTAGTTGCATCTTGTTTAGGTTAGTTCATTGTTGCTTTCCAACCATTGTAGTAGTGATTTTAAATCTCTTAACAGAGTTGGTTTAACAACCATTTTGTAAATCCTCTAACAAGGTGACAGTTCAGTTGAATTGTTCTAAAGACCTCTAGCAAGGCCACTCCTAATAGGGTGATTAAATCCTCTAACAAGGTCACACCTAATAATGTGTATTGTAACCTTTAACAGGGTTGGCTCCTAACAGGGCTCAGTTCAAAAGAGTGAAAAATTGGTGACTAGTTACTTGGTGGTTTTTTCCATATTGGGTTTTCACGTTAAATCTGGTGTCTCTTGTGTTCATTTTGTTTTCAATTGCATGCATGTTTTCTTGAAGATAAGTGACAGTTTAATTATCGAGTTACAACATTTTTTTAATGTTTACTGAGTATCAGCAGTAACTAGATCTTTAAGACATCTAAGGGATCTGTGGATTAATTTTTGTAAGTAACTGATTCACCCCCCTCTCAGTTACTCTACCTTTAATTCCAACATTCTTGAAGGGTTTTCAAGTAGACCAAAGACATAGATGAAAATGTAGGCTGGTCAGTGGATCAACATTTGAGGAAATTTATGATATTTATTTGCAAAGTCAGAGTTGTATTTGTTCAATCAACTTGTTGTTACTTTCTAACCATTGTATCAGTATTGAAATCCTTTAATCAAGATTGAACTAATAGTCATATGTAAATCCTTTAATCAAGGTGGCATTCCAATGAAATTTTGTAAATTCCTCTAACAAGGCCACTTCTAATAGGGTGATTAAATCTTTTAACAAGGTCATATTATCAGTGTGTTTTGTAAAATTTAAAAAGGTTCGATCCTAATAGAGCTCACTTCATAAGAGTGAAAAATTGGTGACATGTTAGTGGTGTTTTTTTCCCAAATTAGGTGTCCACATTAAATCCTAGTGTCATACTTGTGTGCATATCATTTGAGATGTTTTATTGTTAATGTTTTACATTTTGCAAGTTTGTTACCATTAGGAAAGTGGATTGCAAGTTTATTTTATTGATTGTTTACTATAGAGATTGAAGTATTGAATGTTTAGATCTGAAGTATCTAAAATGATTAAAATTTCAATTGGTACATTAGAACCTGAGGATGACTCATTCACACCCCTCTTCATTATTGTAAATCATTCCAACACCTACTGGTCTTAAGTCTTCCATACACAATATTTTTAGTATCTCTTTGATGTATTTGGATCAAGTGATATATATTCCACCTTTAGTTCGATGAATGCACAAAGAAATGAAATTTTTTATCTTACCAAACATTGACATTTTAAAAATCTTTCCTCATTTTATTTGCAAATGACTTATGCATCAATTTATTTCCAAATATAATGAAATCAACAAATATTTCTACTATTAAGACCTCATATTAACCATCATTCTCTAACCACAAATTACTATTATCACTAGCTCTAATGAAACTAATTTTGATGAAATAAGAATGTAGTCTTTCATACCATGCTCATGTGCCTACTTCAATCCATGTAAAGCTTTGTGCAATTTTCATACAATGTTCCTCTGATATTTTTCTAAAAATCATTTAGGTTGTTTAATGTAGTTCTCACTTCTTTCATTATTGCAATGGGGGAAAATGCTTCACTATAGTCAATTCCTTCATCCTGAGAATATCATTTACATACTAATCATTCCTTTTTTTTCAAAATTTTTCCTTTTTCATTAAACTTGTTCCTAAAAATGTATTTTGGTCCAATCACATTCTTCTCTTTGGGTCTTTGTACCAATGTCCATGTTTTATTTTTCTCAATTTGATCAATCTCTTCATTCATTACATTGATCCAATCTTCATCTTCAAGTTCATATTTGATATTTCTAGGCTCAAATTGAAAAATTAGGCATGTATTATCTCTTAACTTACTTCTTGTCATGGCTCCACCATTCTTATCTTCAATTATATGATTCTATGAGTGGTGCCTTTTGACATACTTTGTTAAAATACAATCAGTTATAGGTTCTCCATCATTTTCAATATTTGGTTTAGGCTCAACATTTTTCTTGGTATGCTCTTATTGTGGCTCAAGTACTGTAGGTTATTGCTCACTAGCTTTCTACTATTGTTCAATTATTTTTTGTTGTGATGTAGTTTTCTAGTCGGGTAAAGTCTTAGGTGCTCCTTCCTAAACATAGAAAATCATATTGTTGTCTTTAGGTTTATTCTTTCTTTTCTAATCATTTTTATTTGTAAACTCATCAATTCTCACATTTCCACTTTTAGACATAGTGTCAGTAACTTTCTTCAAACACTTATATTCTTTTCTCCTAGTAGAGTATCCTATGAATATTCCTTCATCTCCTTTTGAATCAAACTTCACATTATAACATCCTTATGTATAGAACACCTACTTCCAAACATTTGGAAATTAATCACATTTAGTGCATGTCCATACCTGAGTTTATAAGGTATTTTTTTTGTACCTTTCTTCAATTGTACTTAGTTGAGGGTGTAGATAGAAATACTAATTACCTCTCTCTAGAACATTTGTACAACTCTTTTCTCAGTCAACAATGTCCTAGCACAATCAAGAATACATTGGTTTCTCATTTCAACACTACTATTATGTTGTAGTATACTTGATGGAGATACTTTCCTTTTGATTCCACTCTCATTACAAAGGTTAGAAAATTCATTAGACATAAACTCACCTCCTCTATTAGATCTTAAACATTTCAATTTCTTAATAGTTTCCTTATCAACTCTTGACTTGTACTATTTGAACATATCAAATGCGTCAAATTTAACTTTTACAAACATCACTTAACCATCATTCTTGAGTAATCATCAATAAATAGAATGAAGTATCTATCACCATAATAGCTTTCAAAATTAATAGGACCATAGATGATTTTCTTGAGAAACTTGACTTAGCCATTTTATCGAGTTGACATTCTTTACACTAACATTATCAGGATTATGCAAGTTTGGTAAACCTCTCACTCTTTTCTTCCTACTAACTTTAACATTACTATCAAATTTCACATGACATAACCTCTAATGCCATAACCACACATCTTCAACTCTAGTTAATAAGAATGTATCTATAGTGGAATCTAGGTGAAATAAATTACCTCTTGTTTGTTCATCTGTCCCAATTAATTCTCCATTAGCATCAAACATTTTCAGCTTTCTATTTTGAAACTCCAATTGGTAATATGTGTTATTTTTCTATGAAACACCAAAAAATTATATTTTAGACCTTGCAACCAATAATAATCATCACATGTAATCTTTTCATTCAACATTAGTGAGCCTCTTCCTTTTACAGGACATGAAACACCATTTCCAAATTTTTAACAAATCCGCCATCATATTGTTCTAGTTCAAAATTATCAATATCACCAGTCATATGATGTGAACAACTAGTATTAATAATCCAAGTATCATTTTTACTAACATGAGATATTAGGGATTTTTCTTTTTCATACCTTTCCTCCTGTGAATCTTCTTTCATAGCAATATACACAACTTCCTCACCTTCATTTCCATCATCCATTCTAACACAGTGTGTTCTTTCTTAGATACGTAACATGACTTCTTTACTTTATCTTTTTAATCCTTATTCCTTTGGTACTTTTTTTCTTCTTCTTATCATTCTTTCTCTTGTTATGACATCTGGATGCAATATGACCAATTTTTTCCTTTTGAAAAATATCAAGGGTAATTTGCCTTTTAACTTTCCTTTTCCTCTTAGTAGCCTTCTAGCCAATAGTTCTTCTAGCCCATCTTGTTCTTTCTCATCTAAATCATCATCACTTTCATCTCTTCTATAGTGGGTACTCTTATCTCTCCTTGAAATTCTAATAGTTAGTGATGACTTGAAATCATTTTCTACCTTAGGTAAACTATTACCAAAGTTACTCAACTCAAAAGTAGTTAATCTACCAAACAAAGCATCGAGAGTAAGGGCATTACAAGGATGGATCTCATTTCTTGAATAGTTGAAAATTTAATGGCATAAATAGGTAAAAAGGTTCTTAGCCTTACAACATATTAATTACTTATGATTCCTCCAACAACTTAAATGGTACTAACCACATCCTTGATTTGGTTATTCTATTGTGTAATGATCTCTCCTTTCACCTACATTTCATCGATATTTCCTCTTAAAATATTAGATTTTTGCCTCAACATATTTTTGATATCCTCCATAGACAAGTACAAGATTATCCCACATCTCTTTGGAAATAGCATAGTCCTTGACATCATCAAACTCAACATCATTCAAAGAAGAATCAATCTCTATCATTAGGATATTGTGTTCTTTCTTTTCTTTCATCCACTCAACTTTTTTTGGTCCAAGTGGTGGTGAACTATACTGATTATCTAGATAGTATAATACATCTTCAATTCCTGATGGGTACAATCTCATACCTCTTTTCCATGATGCAAATTTTTATCTATTCAACTTAGGTGCCTCTCTCCTATACATCTTCAGACCTTTAGCTTAAGTCCCTTTAAATTTCCTCCTTCTAGCACTCAACTCTGATACCAATTGTTAGATAATTGAGAGGTGAGAGGCAAATCAATAATCCTAGATTTTTTTTTTAAAATTCCAATAATTTATCAACTTAAACTTTCAATATGAAAACTTGGTAACTTGATACAAACTTCACAATAATAACCAATTCAATCTTTACCAATAAACCATTAACTTATACTACGTATCAAAGAAATTGACTATTAACTATGTTCTTCATAAACCAATTTGCAACATTCAACACTAAACATCAAATAAAAATGAAATAAAATCCAACACAAAATTCCATACATTTTGACAAAAGTATTTTTAACATAAAAACCTTGTTAAGGGAAAAACTACTTGGGACTGGTAAACCAAACTTTTTACTCTTCTAAAGGAAGCTCGGTTAGGAGCCAACCTAGTTAAAAGTTACATGCACATTGGTAATGTGACCCTATTAGGGGATTTCACTAAAGATCATCTAGAACTTATCATTCCTGAATTAAGTGGCCTATTGTAAATCACTTACAAACATTCAAAGGAATGCCACCTTAAAAATATTTACAAAAAAGAGTGTTAATTCCAATCGATTAAGAGATTTTTTGCTACAATTGCTAGAGAGTAACAATAAAATAGTCTCATTAAAATGAAATTATCTTTCCTATTTAAAATCTCCATTTCACTCATCCTTTATCTCTATTTAGTCCTCCATGGCTGATCCACTCACACATATCAACTTCACACTTTACTTTCTTGATCTTACTTTACAGTTCTACTTAATTTCCACTTCTTCTTCTTCTACTTCACAAATGAATCTTATTAGCATTTGTAAACATATTTTCATCTCTTAAATAGATATATTATTTCCTCTTAACCAAATCCTCTAATGTTTTACTACTTAATCACAACCATCTGATCATCTTCCATCTTGGATTCATTAAATCTAGACACTTGATTAACATGTTTTATCCTTCAACTTTGAGCTTCATAGTCGATCAGTAAATATCCACCATCAAATAAAATTTTAATTTCTCAAGCTATATATCTCTCAAAAAAATTCACCTTATCTTAGAAGCTTCTCGATCAATCCATATTTTCATCAAATGTTGGCCTCAAATTGATTCTTCCAGAAACTATTCATCTTTCCATTGCTTGGTTAACATACACTTTCACTCAGCTAACACTGTTAATTCTTTGGTCGCTTAACATGTAGTTGGTGACTACTATGACAACTTGGTGACCATTAGTCCTTTATTTACCAACTTCACTAACTAGCTTGGTGAAACTCAAAGTTTCTTTGTCTTTCCACTTCAACATTTAATCAAATCATGTAAAATAATCAAATCAACATCATATTGTCAAAGTCTAACTCATGAAATGGCCACTGGAATCAATATCCTTTATCAACACTTTCTTACATTCCATTTTCTTCTTCACCATTATCTTCATCAATCAACACTACATCCTTCTAACACTTTGGCACCTTATTGAATTAGCATAATATCTTACCTTTCTAGGCTTGACATCAATGACAATGTATAACAACTGATCTAACTCTTTCACATACATTACCTCCCTTATCCTTTGCATGATCAGTTAGAGCTACCAATTTTATTCTTGTGTGGCTAAGGATTTTTATTCCTTTTCTTTCTCTATCTTTTTTTTTTAATGTTTAGGTATTTTATTTTTTAGGTCTTGATGCTTATGGGTCATGTCAATATCATGTTGTGAACAATCTACCTCTCTTTTCTGCCCCACCCCCTTCTTATTTTGGTCTAGGTTTTTAATCTCTCTCTCTCTCTCTCTCTCTCTCTCTCTCTATTGTACCCTAATATTGGATCATGTTGTGCAATCCAAAATATTGATGATATAAGGCCTTTTACATAATCAAATCCATAAATCATTTTGAAAAATGTTTTTTTTACTTTTCTCTCTTTGAAGATATGGTGACTAGAATTAATTAGAACCATGTTAAAGGCTGTCATTGCATCACATGGAGACATACTCTCTAAGATAAAACTCTAAATTATATAGAAGGATTGATGATATTACATAAGAGCCTTAGGGTGAATATTTATTGCTCATTTTTAAACTTTAATTCATTACTATTGGTTGACACTTCAATGCTTGAAATTAATGCAATAAATATGTTTAAATAGTAACATGCATGACCCATAAAATTACTCAAACATAGTTTTAGTTAACTTTGGTTTATAAAGTTAAGGGGGTTGATTTGTCAAATTTTATTTTGAAATTCTATTGGGATAGGGATGATTATCTATTTATGAGGTTGCTAAGTTACATCTATAAGAATATCTCAACATGAATGAATACTCATTTCCAAGTACCTAATCACTATATGGAAGTTGATGAAGGAAAAGTTTTCATATATATGTGGGAGTTATGCAAACGTGTAGAAATATGTGCCAATAAGCACAAGGTGAAGCTTGATGCAAGATACTAAATTTATATAGGAATGAATAGAGTTTTAGATTGTTATATCTTTTTTCAACATATACATACATACATACATACATACATACATACATACATACATACATACATACATACATACATATATATATATATATAGATACACACACACACACACATATATCTATGTATGTATGTATGTATGTATGTATACATAGACACACACAAACATATTTTCTCAATATAATCACAAAATTAAATAAAAAATAACATGGATGTTCTAACTTCACCATCGCGTACATGCACATATTGTTGAGTTGTCATTTTGCACGATGCTTAATGACAGTAATCCTTTCAAACTTCTCTCTTGAAAATACAATCCAAGGATCAACTCCAAGGTTCTAGGTGATCTTGCAACCTACTAGAATCTGCTCAGTTGAAGATAAATGTGAATTTTCATGAGGAGGCCTTTGCTGGTTAAACAACTTTGGATAAAATGTAGAATCTGCTTACCATCAAAAAGAATAAAACACACACAAAAAGAATTATGTTTTTGTATGTTTCTATTTTTTAATGAAATCAATCTAACAATGCAACTATATATGAATTCCTAATTTAACCAAGTGTTTGTAAAAGAAAATAATGAAGATAGGGTGACAAGAAGTTTAAGCAAATAACATAAAAAGTAAATCCTAATGGGCATAAACTACGAAAACAACACATCTGCAAGTTAAGCTTTCAAAAAGATCGATAGGTAACCAATGAAAGTAGGAGCAACACTTTCTTAATTCCATTGATGCAATTTTTGATGGGGAAATTAGTAATCATACGATATTTCACCTTTCATCATATCGCAAGGCCATAGAAAGTGTACTCATGTGAGACAAAAATCTATGCAAGAACAAGATGGATGATCTCTTCTCAAACTAAGTATGTTAGTAGAATTTGTAAAACCATAGCAAACAACAAAATTAAAACATCACACAATAAGAAACAACACAATAAATGTTTTTCTCAATTACTTTCCATGAGCATACATCCACGAAATATAACACATTTAGGAAAGAATTACTACACTCCAAATGCGAGCACCAAAAGCATATATTATTGCAAAATAATGGCAACCTAGAATACATCTTACATTCTTGAATTTACAAGAAATATTCTCCTCAATTTGTGTTGAGAGTGAGATATATCAATATGCAATGCTTCTAAACCAATAAAACAAATCTATTTATGTTCAAACTCACTATCTAATTGGTCCTTAGTAGGACTCCATCCATTTTTATATCATTAATTGGATGCATGAGCATTTACATGTCATTAAACAAAGAAAGAATGAAAGAATTAGAAGAAGAAATCCCTTAGATGATGTAGAAGTGACTGGAAGTGGAAAAAATAGAAGCTCTATCTTCACTAGGCGTTCATAGGAGTTAAACTGCCATCAAATTGTATTTTTGATGCATGGAAAGCTCTAAATTTAAAACTGACATTTTACTATCAGTGCAGCTCTAAACTCTCAAAATATTCCAAAATACTATTGAAAAAGTGCACCAGCATACCTAGCACACCTGGCATAGTAGCACACCTTGGAGGCAAACTCAAAAAATAAAAAAATTCACCAAGTGTCAAAATTGAAATTCTAGCTTCTGGGTTTTGTTCCCCTTTATACTAGAGGTTTGTTAGGGTATTTTCCCTTGAATTTCTTGATTATCTTAGTGACTTGAGCCACATCTAGGAAATCTAAGGCATTATATTTATCTTTCACTTTCTACTTGTAGTTGCCCACTTCTATAAGAGTTTTCACAAAATCTCCGAGTTTTCCATCTAGCTCCAATAAAGCTTCTTCTATTCTAAATGATTGCCTCATGTCATCATCATTAATAGATTCCTCAAAAGTCTTCCAAAAATTTTCAACCAGTACCTCTAATGGTATTAACTTCTCCTATGCATCATCCTCAAAAATGTCCAAACATGCATCACTATAATGTTTCTCTACTTCCAAAATTTGCTCTTGGGCTTGGTCCATGAGCCTGTGAATCTCTACATGTAATGTCTCCATTACTTTATTACCCTCTCCAATTTTCTCTATCTAGTCATCTATCTTGTCTAAATCCATAGCTATATATACATCCATCAACATTTGATACCTTTGGCCTTTAATTGCCTATAATGCCTGTAAATCCTTGCCCCAGGTATGTACTTCAGCCATCAGACCAAAATCTTGATTCAAAATGGCTACTAGCCTATCTAAATTATCCTTCATGACATCTAATAGTTTTAGATTCCCTTGAATAATCAATACACCTTTCTCCTCAAAACTCTCTTGCCATTGCTAACAATCTCTCAAAAATGGATCTAATTGGGTTGTACCCCTATCTCTTCTCTTAATTATTGAATTCAAAGTGTCCTTCAGATTTGTAGGATCCAAGGGACCAAAAAATTCTCTTAGATATCCATTTAGGATTTCATTTTGTCACCAAAGTGTTATTAATTCTACCCCTTCCTACTCCAAGCTTCTGAATACTTCCTTCATTCACATTGTTACCATCAACTTCACAGTATTCAAGGTCAGATTCCCAAGCATAACCTCCTTGATTTGATAATCTCATGGAGTCAATTCTTCAACATTTGATTATGGAGGAGGGATAGCTACATGAGCAAAAAGGTCCTAATTCTAATCACTCATAATGAAGGCTAATGCCTATGCATCTTTTGGAGGTGATTTAGGTTTCCTAAAAAAATTAATTAATTCCATTCTATCCTCCTCTTTAGTGGTGAATTGATGCTTCTTATTCATTATTATTTCTTTCTTGAACCATGTTAGGACACATTCTAATAGATATTTTCTTTTTGAAGATGAAGGAGTCTGTTCTACAATGCCCTTTCCCTTATCTCCCCTTTCTGGAGTCCTCTTCTTTTGCAAGAGATCTGCCTTTGGGAGATCAAACACTTTTTCAATGTTCTTGGGTCTAAGGTCAAGAAAAATCTCTCTTGTAATGCTCTTGATTTCCCTTTCTTCAGGAACAAAATGCTCTGCAAGTGTCATGATTAATTCTGAGGACTATATTGACATCGGGTGTAATGCTACACTAACAAGCCTTGATCAAATCAATGTGGATATCATCTAAGAGCTCTCATTTGGTTTGTTACAGAGTTTTAGGAACTTTCCCAAATTTGTATGACCTAAATATATGTCTTGAATCTCTAAGTACTCATCCTGAAACCATAATTTTGTAGGAATGCCCTGAAACTTGAATACTACTTGTTTTGGTGGCATTTTCTCAGGAAGGGAGGATGATGAAGATGCCATTGTATCTGCAAAAAAAAAAATTTCATCAGTTTGAAGTCAAAGGAAAAATGATCAATCACATCCTACTATTAATACAAGAAAAATCCAAAAAACCTAGTTGTTTCAAAACACTAAAAAACTTGCTTTATAGCCTTGAGATGCAAAAAAAAATGACACACCTAGGGCACCTAATAGGTACACTTGGTGTGCCCTTTTAAAAGAAAAATTCATATTATGGGGTGTGAATTAGTGTACCTCATAGGGTGTGTTGATGTACACCTCATTTTTACTTGGGCACAAAAAGTTTTAAGTTTTTTCTGAGGGGGTATGTAGTAGCGCATCTGATTAGGTGCACTACTGCACACCCAAGTGCATGTTTTTATTTTCTTAAGATTTAAGTTCTTTAGATTTTCAACACTTTTGCAAAAAAGGGAGCATAGTAGCACACCTAATTAGGTGTTAGGTGTGCTACTGCACACCTTTTGAGGTCACATTATTTTTTTATGTTTATATGCAGGTGGTGGAGGGAGGATCCACAATGAAAGCTCTAAAGAAGAAGATAATGAGGAAATTATGAAGGAGAAGGGGGTGGGGGGTTATATGGACCCCACCTACCTTTGGTGCTATGTAGCTACACTGTTGCACATCTATGCATCACCAAAGGTGAAATTCCCTTTCTTAAACATTTTGGCACACTAACACATCTGGGGAGGTGAATTGGTGTGGCATATTGCTTTACAAATTGACTTTATCTCCCTCAAATGATCTTTGGAAATTGATTCTTGAACTGGGACCTAGAAATGAACTAGGACACTAGAGAAAACCTCAAAAGGACTTGGACCCTAGACTAGGGCTCCAAAAAACTAAAAAATAAAGTAGGGGGTCCCCATTTTTAGAAGAAATGCAACATGCATTGTGAAACCACAACAAATAGCCCTAACAAAAGGGAAGAAATGAAAAATGCATTTCTTCATCAACAAACATTTGTCTGACATGTGTCAAACACTAACTAAATCCCAAATACTCCAAGCATATTTTGAGTTACTTTATAGTCAAAACCTTAGGATCTTGAATCTCCAAGTTTAGTGTGTGTTTAGTGTATTCATTTCCTTTGACATCTTAGAATGCAGTCTATCAAAATTTTCAATAGCTTGGAAATAATCTTCCACCCCTATCTAATCCATTCTTTGGGAATCTTCACAAAAGCTATTTATCAATCATTTGTTTGACCAGAAAAGAGAATTAGTTTCGAGGCCTCTTGGTGGGTTGTCACTTGTCATCTGAAGTCCTAAGAAATCTTTTGAATATTTGCTCCATGAAGCTCATAATGTCACTATTTGATTTTTTGATGAAGCAATGTTTTCATATTGAATAGCTTATTTAGAGAGCACATCTAGATAATCAGATTACCTTTCTTAGACTTTGTAGAATCCCTCATTCTTAACACCATTCTTTTCTTTTTTATTTTCTTTATGTATGCTGACTATGCTTAGACTCTGTGGGCAAGACATTGGTGTCATTTCTTGGATTCAATATTTTGTGAACATCCCTTGTGTTCCTCTTTTAAGAACCTTTTAGAAACTTTCACACCAAAGAACAATCTTAGTAGTTCCTTCGAGAAGACCCTTATGTTTGAACCAATGGGGTTTGGATCATCCCTTGTTGTCTTCAATGTTGGTTTGACAAGACCTAAGATAACCAAACTTTAAATTTGCAAAGTGTCAAGAACTTGTTTATCTGCAATTCCAAATTCAAGAATAAAAGTCCCCTATTAGTAGAAGTAACATCCATTCTTCAGTTGGTATAAGAAAAAAAATCATCAAAATATTTTGACAAAGAAATACCTCTTCCCAAAAGTTGAAACCAAAAGAATGGTTAGTAAGATACCTCAAGATAAAATCTTGAGTGCACCTACCCCCTGGACTAACACAACTTTGAAAACAAACACACAACTAAAAGAAAACACACAACTGGAAAGAAACTCACTTGTGAAAATAAACACACTTGTAGAAAATAAACACTCTTGTAGAAAATAAACACACTTGCAAAAATGTTTTTTTTTTCTTTCTTTTTTTGCGATCTCTTAGGCCTCAAAGTAATGCTTTAGAAATTGCTCATTGACTGGCAATGTAACCAATTCTCCCTATAATAAACTCAACATAAACATGTTTCCTCCCAAAATTTTCATGATTTGATAGGGAAAAATCCACAAGCATCAAAACTTTGTGTTACTACCTGACTTTTCTTTCACCTTTTCCTAGAGTAGAACAAGGTCAGATATTCTAAAATACTTTATCATGGCCTTCTTGTCAAACCACATCTTGATGATAGCTTGATGTTTATCCATATGCTCCAAAGCAGCTATCCATTTTTCATCCATCTCTAAAAGATTCATTAATCTAATTTGTACTCTATTAACATATTCAACATATCCACTCATGAATTTCAAAATAGGAATTCTGAGGTTAAGTGGGAATATTGGGTCTTGTCCATGGACTAGTAGATATGGAGATATCCCAAATCATTCTTGACCCTTAGTTTTTCCACAGCACATATTTGAGCTGTGTATGCCAATCTTTAGGATTCTCCTTCAATAGACATCTTATTACCGTGATTAGGTTCTTATTTGTAGATTTGGCTACATCATTTCCTTGTGGGTAATAATTTGAAGAGAACTTGATAATAACCTAATTTTCTAGTGCCCATTGAGGTAAGAATACTGATGCAAAAGCTGATCCGTTATCACACACTAGAGAGAAAGGCATCTAAATCTAGTAATAATGTGTTCTTCTAAGGAATTTGTAACCACCTTAGCCATGAAATTTCTAAATGTCTCTACTTCTATCCATCATGTATAGTAATCAGTAGCTATGAGAATAAAAGTATGCCCAATTGGTGATGGTGGATTGAATGGACTAATAAAATCTAGCCCCCACTTTGCTAAGGGGTGTATTTTAAACACTGGTTGTAAGGGCATTGTAGGATGTCTTTCTCTTTTAGCACTAGTTTGGCAAATATGACAAGTACGCACATGCTCAAAATAATCTTTGAATATTGTGGGCTAGAAATAACTTGATCTTAAAATCATATGAGCAGTTGCTTTTTCCAAACCATGCCCTATACCATACTTTTTGTGAAATTGATCCAGAGCTTTTACTTCCTCATGACCCAAGAATTTTAGATAAATCCCTTCATAGTTCCTTTTGTATAATTTCTATCATTTAACATGTAGAATTTGCACTTCATTTTAAGTCCCCTATGCTATGAACTATTCATCTAATTGGGATACTAGTTTTGTAAAAGATAATAAACAATATCCTGGTACTGGACATCTATTACTAGACCCTGATCAATGTCAACTCGAGATACTACAATCTTCTTCTGATCTTCCATATCTATTTCACTATCAAATCTAAACTTCTTTTCATATTCTATTTGGTTATCTGCTATCATTTTTGATAATCCTTGACCTCTGACTAACCTCATGGGTTGAATTTGTAAGTCAAATTCTTTAAGGATTGTCATCCATTTCCATCATCTTTCACCATGTTCATTTTGCATCAAAATGTCTTAGTTGCTGGATCAGGCACAATCACATATACCTTGCTTCTCATTATATAATGACGAAACTTCTTTACCACTTTGATTCAGGAAAAAGACTATTTTTCAAGGTTGGAATAGTTTAACTCTTCATTTTTTAGAGGAAAACTCATAAAGGCAATGGCTCTTTCATCTTCTTTTTCTTTCCTCTGCATAATAATCCCAACACATGAATGTTCTAAAGTGAAAAAGTATATTTTGAAAGGTAGTCCATAGTCCAGACTCACTAGTATTGGGGCCATAGAAATGGCCACTTTGATATCCTCAAATAATTTCTTAATCTCTAAAACCCATTTTGTTTTAGCTCCCTTTTTTAGTAAATCATTAAGGGGATGAACTATTTTTGCAAATCCGCTTATGATTTTTTGCACAAAATTTATCTTCCCAAAGAAAGACTTAAGTTCCTTTAGACTATAAGGCAGTGATAACTTCATAATAGCTTTAATTCTATTAGGATTGATGGAGATTACTTCTTCAGAGATGATATGACCTAGGAGCTTTTCTTTAGTAACCCCAAACAAACATTTCTTGGGATTGAGGGATATGTCGTATTTATGACATATGTTGAATACTTGTATTAAATCGACAATATGAGTGCTTCAATCCTTTGAAAAGATAGTTAAGTCATCCATATAGATGAATATACACTTGTTTGTCAATCCCTTAAAAGTTTCATCCATGGCTCATTGAAATGTAGCCCCTATGTTAATCAGCTCAAAAGGCATTCTTCTATAAGAAAAAGTCCCCCATTTAGTCATGAAGGTTGTCTTTAGCCTATCTTCTTCATCAAACATTACCTGATTATACCCTAAATATCCATCCAAGAAAGACATCATCTTTGAACCATTCATAATTTGTAAAACCTCATCTAATGAAGGCAATGGATAATTGTCCTTTTGAGATGTAAGGTTCAAGTTATGAAAATCCACACAAAGATGAATCTCTCCGATATTTTTCTACACAAGAACCAAATTAGCCACCCATGTAGAATGGTGAATGGGGAAGATGATTTTGGAATTGATTAACTTCTTAACTTTCTTCATTATCAGTGGTTCAACGATAAGATTAATAGGTCTTTGCCTTTGACAAAAATGCTTTGCATCTAGTTTTAATGGAATATCGTGTGTAATGATCTTAGGATCATATGTTTTTAGTGCTTCATAACTCCAAGAAATGACATCCCTATACTCTAAATGTAATTTGAGCATATCTTGCCTTTCTTGTACATTGCATGCCTTCTTGATCCTTACCATTCTAGGATCTTCATCAGTACCTAAGTTGTATGAGTCACATTCCATGATTCTCTTTTCTTTGACTATTCTTTTGTTAAGTGTTGATTCATCACGATAAAAAATGACCTCCAACTCAACCATTCCCTTAGGAATAGTGTTGGTTTTTAAGTTTAGGATCCCATCTTCATCTTCAAGTTCATCATCATCAGGTTTATAGTCTTGAGTGTCATCAATTTCCTACCCTTTAAAGTGGTTTCTGCACATGATAAATTCAAGTATATGTTGATAATCCTAAAAGACTTGGAATTTTGTAATATTGTCCAAGATAGATGGGGCATCAACCAATTCTACTGAAAATCTTTTCAATTTAGTTCTTTCGACTGGTTGTAATGTGTTAGCTGAAATAGCTAGAGTGTCTGCTACCATTCTTTTCCTTCTTGGAATAGATTTTATGTTCAAAACTTCAAAATCATCCATTAAATCCCATACTCTTTTCCTATAAGCAAGGAACCTCTTATCATTGTAGGAGTATAATGATTTTACTTGTCTTATAACCAACTGAGAATCTCCCTCAACAATGAGAGTTGTGATTCCTTTCTCTAGTGAAAAAAGAAGTCCTTGGATCAATGATTCATACTCTACAACATTAGCCACTGTAGTCTTCTGCATGGTGGACTTGATGATTTTCCATTGTTATTCCTTGATACTAGGGGTGTATTTTTTCCTTGTTTATTCTAAATTTCCCCTATTAATTCCTTAATTGCACCCACTTTGGGTTTTGGATGGATGACTACTGAGGTCCATCCTTGACCTTTTACATATCATCTTCTTCTTTTAACTTTGATCATTCTTGTTGGAGGATAAGACAAACCCCCACCATCTAAAGAGGTATCACTATATGGAATATTTAGATCTTCAATCTCTTCTTCAACCTTTTCCATAGATTCAGAAATGTTTATAGGAATTTGATTTTCCATGGGTTTATCTTTTGGAATGTTACCACTCTTGACTTCTATCATCTTCAGTAATACTTTAGCAACAGTTTCTTGGAAATTTGGATACTCAAATTCAAAGTGACCAACTTTATGCAATCAAAAAAATCCTAGGAGAAGTAGGATACTAGGGTCTACTTCTTCTCCTAAACATTGTAAGTTAGCTACCATGTTGTCTATGAACTTTGTTATGGCCTCTTACTTTGGGATTGAAATCTTGGACTTTTCATTTTGATCATTTGATGTCTTGGTTGAAGTTGTATCAAAATCCATTACTTTGTATAAGCCCAAATCTGATGGTAAGAATGCTACTTAATTCAAAGAACTATATTATGTAATCATTGTTTTTAACTTTGGCTCTATAACTATCTTGATTTGACTGTTCAACGCTTTTCATGGTAACCATAACTAATTAAAATCTATAGAAAACCACCCCCTTAGGCATTTCATCCAGTCTTTTCTTAGTATCAATCCATATGTTTTAGGAATATCAACTACATGTATATCAATGATGTATTGAATTTGAGGGTCAATTGTCAACTGTATTCGAACATCTTTCAACATGCCAATGACTTTCACCTCTATTTTATCCAATTGTATCACTATCTAATTAGGAGGATGAGGAGTGATTCCCAACCTTTGTGCTATCAATAGTGGCATTACATTATAGGTGGTTCCTAAATCAATTTAGCAATCATGAAGATTCTTCCCATATATCCTGATGCTAAGCAAAAATGGGGACACCTCAATCTTGTCTTTAAACATAGTTGGCATTGCCTCCAAAGCATTGACTTGTTGAGATATTGTCTTTTGAGGAACAATATTCATATTATGGGGTACCTTTGTATGATCCAAATTTTTCATCAGTGCTTCTCATTGTTGAGGACAATTCTATAGCATGTCAAACATGGACATGTTGGCTTTTGTTCATTTCAAATCTTCCACCGCAATAAATTTTTCAATAGACCAAGCAGGATTTTTCAAGATTGTTGGCATAGTTCCTTAATTTTGATTTTTTTGTCCTCCTTAATTCTAAGTTGGTTGTAATATTGGAGGAATTCCATCAGTCATAGGTTCTTTTCTACTTTGCAAATTGTAAGCATTTTGATTGTCATTGCAAAAAGAAAACATCTTCTCAGGTTGAATGTATGGTTCTTGACTAAATGTAAAAGAGAATTCTTCATTGGTTGGTTGTTCTACCTATACATCTTGTGCAGAATCATAGGATTCAAGTAGCATAGCATTAAACTACATAGGAGGTACATTGTCATTTTCTTGTGAATTTTGACTCATGTCTTGATTTCCATTGTAGTATGAACCATCATTGTTAGATGTGTTTTGACCATTGTCATATTGATTGATATCAGCATATTGAACATTGTTGTTATTGTTATCTATAGGAATGCTTCCATTATTTAGACAAGTGTTCCATTTTCAATTTTGTCTTTGGAAGCTATTGTTATGATTAGGAGGATTGAAGTTGTTTCCTCCAATGTTGTTCCCACTGAAATTTCAATTGTTATTCTGATTATAATTGCTGTTGTTGTAAGGACCAGCATTGTTTCTTTGAAAGTTGTTATTCTATCCTTGTGACAATCTTAAGCAATTTAGCTCATTGTTCATTGGTGACATGGTCTTCTTCATTTGACCAAACTCGAAGGCAAAACTATTGTCTACCTTAGTGGAAGCTACTACCTTTTGTTTGAAGAAAGCAACTTTCAGAGGTTCATACCTTGGATATGTTAAAGCTAGGTTTTGAGGAGCGGGTGCCTATTGTAATGGAACTTGATTTATAGGTATGAACTAGCTAGGCATCACAAATTCTCTGATAGGATATGTTGTCATTGCTGTAATAGCTTGAGCTAGAACCATCAATCCTCCTCCATTAGGATTGGCTTGTTTTGTAAGGTAATCACTTCTATGATGACTTTATCCAATGTGTTGATATTCACTATAGAAAGTCTTCTTAGAAAAATAGTAGTAAGATGGTCCATAACATTTAGATAAATCTAAATAGTAGCTTCAACTGGTATAGTGTATGGCATTTCCAACTTGCAATATGACATATGAAAGAAATGGTTGAAGTGTGAAACTATCTTAGCTAGGTCCTTTTTGATTGATATGAATTGTTGATGTATCATAGTTGGATTAATGAAAGTTTTGAATTGTTCCAAGAATAATTTTTTGAAAGTAGCCGAATCTACAATACATCTAGGTGGCAAATTGACATACCAATTAAAAGAAACTTCCCCCAAAGAGTAGGGAAATAAGAGAAGAACCACATTCTCATTAGCAATTTGCTTTCAATTGTAAATTTCCTTCAATACCTTGACGTGATCTTCAGCAGTTTGTGTCTCTTCATAGATGAACCTTGGGAAAAAAATTCTCAGGATTCTTAGGAATATCATTGAGTACACCTATCAAGTTGATTGGTGAGTCTACAACATTTGCAAAAAAGGCCATTGGAGGATTTGGTGGACCTAGGGGTGGTTTTTGTGAAGGTGGAACTGAGGGAGATGATAAAAGGTTAAATGGAAGTGGTAGAATTTGAGGGATTCCCTTGTCACTATGAGGTTTATGGAAATGGCTAAGCTCGAGGAACTCATGTGCACTGGGTGAAGATCTTAGAGCTCACTGAAATAGGGATAATGGATCAAAATCCCCTAGTTTGCATCACTTCTAAAAAAAGTGCACCTCTGCAAAAGTACACTTTGTCACAAAGTAAGGCTCACCTCAGAATTTGGCACACCAATGCACTGGCACACCTACACACCTAGAGCACCTACGCAACTTAGAAAGTTAGAAACTTAGAGATGTTTTGAACTTGTGAAACAATGAAAAATTTTTAAGTTTGGAAATTTCTTCTTCTATTCTGAATGTTAAGAGGCCCTCCTTCTAATGCCACTTCTGTTGAGCTATCATTTTGCATGATGCTTAATGGAAAGAATCCTTTTGAACTCCTCTCTTGAAAACCAATCCAAGGATCAACTCCAAGATTCCATGTGATCTTGTGACCTAATAGAATTTTCTCATCTAAAGATAAATGTGAATGTTCACAAGAAGGCTTTTGTAGTTTAAAAACTTTGGATAAGATGTAGAATCTACTTACCATGAAAAAGAATAAAAGACACACAAAAGGAAGTATGTCTTTGTATTTTTCTATTTTTTAATGAATGCAATCTAACAATGCAACTATATATGAACCCCTAATTTAACCAAGTGTTTGTAAAAGAAAATAAAAAAGATAGGGTGACAAGAAGTTTAAGCAAATAACATAAAAAGTAAATCCTAATGGACATAAACTATGAAAACAATGCATTTGCAAGTTAAGCTTTCGTAAAGATTGGTAGGTAACTAATGAAAGTAGGAGCAATGCTTCCTTAATTCCATTGATGCAATTGTTGATGGGGGATTTAGTAACCGTACGATGTTCCACTTTTCATCAAATCACAAGGCTAGAGAAAGTGAACTCATGTGAGAGAAAAAGCTATGTAGAAACAAGATGGATGATCTCTTCTTGAACTAAGTACATCAATAGCATTCATAAAACCATAGAAAACACTAGAATTAAAAGATAACACAACCATAAACAACACAATAAAATTTTGGCTCAATTACATTCCATTAACATACATTCACAAAATATAACACACTTAGGCAAGAATCACTACACTCCAAATGGGAGCACCAAAAGCATATATTATTGCAAAATAACAATAGCCTGGAATACATGTTACATTCCAAAATTTATAGATAATCGTCTCCTTAATTTGTGTTGAGAGTGAGAGATATCTATATGCAATCATATGCTTCTAAACTAATAAAACAAATCTATTTACGTACAAACTAACTATCTAATTGGTTCTTAGTAGGACTCCATCCATTTTTATACCATTAATTGGATGCATGAGCCTTTACATGTCATAAAATAAATAAATCATGAAAGAATTAGAAGAACAAATTCCTCAGATGATGTAGAAGTGATTGGAAGTGGCAAAAATAGAAGCTCTATCTTCACTAGGCATTTGTAGGAGTTAAACTATTGTCAAAATGTGTTTCTGATGCATGGAAAGCTCTAAATTTAGAACTAGCAGTTAACTATTAGTACACCTCTAAACTCTCAAAATTTTCCAAAACTATACTAAAAAAGTGCACCAATGCACCTTGGAGGCAGACTCAAAAAAAAAATTCACTAAGTGTCAAAATTGAAATTCTAGCTTCTAGGTTTTGTTCCCCTTTATACCAAAGCTATGTTTGGGTATTTTCCCTTGAATTTCTTGATTATGTCAGTGACTTGGGCTACATCTAGAAAATCTAAGATGTTATATTTTTTTTTCAATTTTTGTCTAGAGTTGCCCACTTCTATATGAGTTTTCACAAAATCTCCAAGTTTTCAGCTCCAATAAAGCTTCTTCTATTCTAAATGCTTGCCTAATGCCATCATCATTAGAAAATTCCTCAAAAGTATTTCAAAATTTCTCAACTACTACCTCTACTGGTATTAACTACTCTCATGCATCATCCTCAAAAATGTCCAGACATGCATCACTATAATATTTCTCTGCTTCCAAAATTTTCTCTTGGGCTTAGTCCTTGAGCTTGTGAATCTCTTCATGTAATATCTCCATTACTCTATAACCATCCAAAATTTTCTCTATCTAATCATCTATTTTGTCTAAATCCTCAGCTGCATATACATCCATTAGCATCTAATACCTTTGGCCTTTAATTGCCTATAATGCCTACAAATTCTTGCCCCAGTTATGTACCTTGTCCATTTGACCAAAATCTTGATTCAAAATGGATACTAGCCTATCCACATTATCCTTCATGACATGTAATAGCTTTAGATTCCCTTGAATAATCAATACACCTTTGTCATCAACACTTTCTTGTCATTACTGATATGCTCTCAAAAATGGATCCAATTGGGCTATACCCCTATCTCTTCTCTCAATTTCTGCATACAAAGTGTCCTACAAATTTGTGGGATCCAAGGGACCAAAAAATTCACTTAGATATCCCTTTAGGAATTCATTTTGTTGTCAAAGTGTTATTAATTTTGTCACTTCCTACTCCAAGATTTTGAATACTTCCGTCATTCCTACTGTTACCATCAACTTCATAGTATCCAAGGTGGGCTTCCCAAGCATAACCTCCTTGATTTGATAATCTCATGGAGTCAATTCTTCAACATTTGATTGTAGACAAGGGATAGCTATGTGAGAAAAATGGTCATGATTCTAATCATTCATAATGAAGGCTAATCCCTATGCATCTTTTGGAGGTGATTTAGGTTTCCTCAGAACTTGAATTAATTCCATTCTATCCTCCTCTTCAGTGGTGAACTACTGCTTCTTATTTCTTATTATTTCTTTCTTAAACCATCTTGGGACACGTTCTAATGGAGATTTTCTTTTTGAGAATGAAGGAGTCTATTTTGTAATGCTCTTTCCCTTATCTCCCCTTTCTAGAGTCCTCTCCTTTTGCAAGAGATCTGCCCTTTGGAGATCAGACACTTTTTCAATGTTCTTGGGTCTAAGTTCAAGAATTATCTCTCTTGTAATTCTCTTGACTACCCTTTCTTCAGGAACAAAAGGCTTTGCAAGTGTCATGATTAATTCTGAGGACTGTATTAACATTGGGTGTGATGTTGCATTAACAAGTCCTAATTGAATCAATACAGAAATCATCTAAGACCTCTCAGTTGGTTTGTTACATAGTTTTAGGAACTTGCCCAAACTTGTGACCTAAATCTATGTCTTGAATCTCGAAGTACTCATCCTAAAACCATGATTTTGTAGGAACACCCTGAAACTTGAATACTACTAGTTTTGGTACCATTTTCTTAGGAAGTATGAATGATGAAGATGCAATTGTATCTATACAAGAAGACATTCATTAGTCCAAAGTCAAAGGAAAAATGATCAATCACATCCTAGTACTAATACAAGAAAAAACCCCAAAAACCTAGTTGTTTGTAAATACTAAAAAACTTGGTTTATAGCTTTGAGATGCAAAAAAAAATGGCACACTTGATGCACTTAATAGGTGCACCTTTTTAAAAGAAAAATTCATATTATGGGGTGCAAATTGATGCACCTCATAGGGTGTGCTAATGTGCACCTCATATTTTCTTGGGTGCTTAAGCTTTAAGTTCTTTAGATTTTCAACTCTTTTACGGAAAAGGGTGCATAGTAGCACACCTAATTAGGTGTGCTACTATGCACCTTTTGAGGTCACATTGTTTGTTTTTATTTATATGTAGGTGGTGGAGGGAGGATGCACACCTGATTAGTATGGGGGATGCACAATGAAAGCTCTAGAGAAGTAGAAAATGAGGAAAGTTTGAAGGAGAAGGGGGTGGGGGTTTTATGTAGACCTCACCCACCTTTGTTGTTGTGTAGCTACACTGTTGTGCATCTGTGGATCACCAAAGGTGAAATTCCCTTTCTTAAACATTTTGGCACACTAGCTCACCTAGGGAGGTGCATTGGTGTGCCATTTTTCTTTGCAAAATTACTTGATCTCCCTCAAATGATCTTCGGAATCTTATTCTTGAATTGAAACCTAGACATGAACTAGGACACTAGAGAAAACCATAAAAGGACTTGGACCAGACCTGATAAAGTAGGGGGTCCCCATTTCTGGATGAAATGGGGCATGCATTGTGAAACCACAACACATATATGTAGTGATATATTTATGAATAAAACAATAGAAAGAGGTTGATAAGAAGTTTTCCTTTTTAGATTAAAACTAAATCTTTAAATGAAGTGCAACCAATCTTATTAAATATAATAATTGAATTTAAAAAAAATAGTATAGAACATTATAGGAAAGATATTGGATATTAGGCTTATATACCATTGACTCTTTATCAATATCTTAGTAATGATTTGATTGATAATTTTGATAGGTTCATTTGAGATTTGATTTTTGATAGATAACTTGATAATTGATTTTATTGAAACTTTTCATAAAAAAATTAAGAGATCTTTACTAGATTTGTTTTTTAGTAGATAGTTTGATAATTTGACAATTGATATGGTTGGAGACATTAATATATTTAAAATAGGTCTTCAATACATTTTATTTTGTATAAAGAGCTTAGTAATTTATTTGACAGACAATTCACTAGTGGCTATTCCTCATTTTTCGAATAATTAGTCTTCCAAGGGGGATGTATCTTTGAACACCTATATGATGTCATTGATTATCTCATGCTATTAGAATTTGGGGAGTACACGATTGTTTTTTATTAATTAAACTTAAAAATTGTATTTACCATCATCACTTCCCCAAATCAATATATAATCAAAATCACACATTTAAAATCAATGCCCATCAAATCATTTAGACGTGAAGAAATTTGTGCCAGTCTCCTTGAAAAGAAAGCTCTAAAATTTTATTTTATTAGAAGAAAAATGGAGGATTGAAACTATAGACTTATTTTCATTTTACTAGCTAGTTCATAAGTGTTAGAGAAAATGAATAGCATTTTCAAAAGAAAAAACCCCCACAATTTGGTTATGAAAGCGGATGCCCATGAGAATATAGATAACAAGAGAAAAGTTCTAATGGTTGTTAAAAAAATTGCATTACCCCTTGAGTCAACCACCCACCTATCCATTAAAAACATGGAACTTGGTAGGCGAGTTCAAATCCAAAAATGAGTCAGAAAGTTTTTGAGAGAAGACAAAAAGGGGAGAATGCTCATTTGTTCAATAAGAAGAGAAAGGATAGAGATAAGCTAAAGAGAGAAGAGCTTTTAGAAAGTAGAAGGAAGGTTTAGGAAATCAAGAAGAAGATAAGAGGTTGTAGCAAAATAGGTCTTGATCTTTTGTTTTTTGTATGTTCATTTCTTTTGTCCTGTTGAAGCAGTGATTACTCCAGGCTTCATTATATGCAACCTTCTAGTGTTGTAAGTTTATATTACAAATAAAAGTTGTAGGTTAAATTATTTTGATTCTAGTTGAAGTTGTATGCTCCCAAATCTATAATGGTTGAGTCAGTTTATGAATAGAAAGAAAGTAAGTAGTCATATTAGTCAATCTCTAGTTGTTTGGCTTATTGTCATTTCTATTCCTATCTATTCTACATTGTGTTTAGTATTTGAGAAGAACAAAGTCATTAGTTCTTTGTTCTTATCTCTATGTTTTAATGGTGGAAGAAACCAGACCATAGGTTGGGCATGAAGTAACTTAGTATCCTTGTTAAACAAGTTCTCTACCCTAACTTAGTTCTAGTGTTGATCAAGTCCTTCACATGTTTACCAAATATTTTCGGTCTTAGTGTTGACCAAGATCACTCAATCATTGTATTATCTGAGCTCACTCAGCCCCTTCCTAACTGAGTTGATTGAGCTCAATTAGTTCCTTTGTAAACCGAGATCACTCGGTGTAGTATTTTTTGAGCCCTTTGTTGCTGAGCTCTTTCCCTTGGAGACCGAGTCACTCAAGTCCCACTACTACCAAGCAACTCAACATTGCTTGTTACATAGCTACTTAAGGTGCCTAGCAACTCAAAAATCATTGTGTCAATTGATTTCTGAGAAAAATTTGTTGTGAAGTTTCTACATGGTATCAGAGATTTAAGGCCCCACATCCTCACGAGTTTGGGAATTTGTTTTTTAGGTATTTGGCATGGTAGGAGATGCATGAAAGACATGGCAGCAACCACTATCCTTCAATGGACAAAATTATGACACTTGGGCAAAGCAAATGAGAACCAATATGGGTTCTAATAATTTTTGGGAGTCTATGATGAATGGGTTTAATGATATAACTAACCCAACACGGTCTGCTACACTCACCAATCCTCAAAAGACTCAGCTGAAGGAGTCAAGAAGAAGGGATGTAAAAGCACTAAGTTTGATTGAGGTAGCAATGATAGAGACTATTTTTCCTAAGATGGTAGCACCTAACTATTCAAAGGAAGCATGGGATATTCTTGAGACAAACTTCAAAAGAATTGATAAAGTCTAAGTAGTGAAGCTACAGATGATGAAAATAGAGTTTGAGAACCCTCAAATGAAGGATAATGAACCTATTGTAGATTTTAGCTTAAGAATCTCTCCTTTGATAAACCAACTCAAATAAAATGGGGAAGAGTATGAAGACAAAAGGATAGTGGAGAAGATATTTAGGAGTTTACCTCAAAAATATGACAATATTGTGATGACTATTAAGGAAGAAAATGACCTCACCACATTGACAATGGATGAGTTTATGGGAACTCTTCAAACCCATGAACACCAGATTAATAGGTCAACTACATCTTCCCATGACCAATCTTTCAAAGCTCAAGAAAATTCAAGAGGCAAGGGGAGAGGAAGAAATTCTTGAGCCTCTACCAAATATTAGAAAGATCAGGACAAGCAAACAATCAAGAGGAAGCAAGCAACTCTCAAAAAAACTCTAGAGGAGGTAAGAAGAACTACAACTCCAACAAGATTAATGTAGAATGCTATTACTATCATAAATTTAGGTATTACACAAATGAATGCTGGAAGAAGCAAGGTGATTAGTCAAGACATAAATTTGGGCATTATGCAAGTGAATGCAAATGTGGCTGGTGTGAATATGGGAAATGCAAACAATCCCACAACCTTTATCACATGTAACATTGGTGAAGAAGGAAACCCTGAGGTATGGTACATGTACAATAGTTGTAGCAACCACATGAGTGGTAATGAAAGTCTATTTTTATTCATTGATAGAAATTTCAAGTCTAAAATTAAAATGGTAAACAATGGAACCATTCCCATTGTGGGAAAAAGGATCTATCATGATCTACACCAAGCAAGGTGAGAAAAAGGAGATACAAAATGTTTATTTTTCACCAGGTATGAAGCACAATTTGATGAGTGTTGGACAACTCATTCAAAATGGTTACAAGGTGCTGATGGAAAATGACAAGTGTGTCATTCATGAAAAGGATGGGAGTAAGAAGATACTTGTAATTGTCCAAATGACAAAGAACTAGATGTTCCCCTTGAAGATAGAGATGTGCTTCTCTTCTCAAGTCATTTTTATACTTCACAAGAATGGATGCACAACATTACATAAACAATAAGCTCCTAGGAGCATGATTAAAGACCCCTTCAAGCTATGGCATCTCAGGTATGGACATCTTGGCTTTTCTAGTTTAAATGTATTGTCCAAGAAAAGAATGGTACATGGCTTTCCAAAAATTGTAGATTCATGTGACAAGTGTGAGGCTTGTATTTTAGGTAAGCAACATAGCCTTCCCTTTAATTTTGGTAATTCTAGAAGAGAAAGGGCACCATTAGAATTGGTGCATTATGATTTAGTTGGCTCTATGCAAGCCACTTCTATTCGGGGGAGTAATTATTTTATGGTATTCATAGATGATTTTAGTCGTAGGACATGGGTGTATTTTTTTAAAAGAAAAACTGAAGCATTTGATAAAAATTTTGAATTTAAAGTCATGGCTGAAAAATAATGTGGACACTATGTCAGAGTACTAAGGTCAGATAGAGGAGAAGAGTATACCTCCAGTTTGTTTGTAAATTTTTATAGGAAGAATGACATCAAGAAGGAGCTTATAGCCAATTATACTCCATAGAAAAATGAAGTGGCTAAGAGCAAGAATAGGAAAATTTTTGAGATGGCAAGGAGCATGATGAAAGCAAAGGGAGTCCCAAGTGAATATTGGGGAGAGGTTGTAGAAATAGTAGTATACTTGATAAATAGGTGTCCTACAATGGTAGTCCATGACAAGATTCCTCTTGAGGCATGATCAAGACATAGATAGACAGTTAAACACTTGAGGGAGTTTGGATGTGTAGCATATGCACATGTACCAAAGGAACAAAGGAAAAAGTTTGGTGACAAAGGAGTGAAGTGCATCTTCATAGGTTCCAACTCAGAATTGAAGGCTTATAGGTTGTATGTGTTGGCTCATGATTTAATAGTGGTTTTAACTACATTTATTGATGTGATAAAACCTAGGAACTAGCTAAAAACCATTATAGGCAATCTATAAATAAAAAGACGTCAAAGTCTTCTCCACTTCAAATTCTACAAGATTCAAGTGGGTTTACCTTAGGAATTCAACTTTAACTATTCTTTAAAAAAAACATGAATTCTAATGACAATAGATTATTAGTCCTTATTTCTTATAATTCAATGATCTTAGGAGATGATAACCAAATACTTTACCAAACCCTAAACACCATGAATCAATTATAAGCTGACATTTTCATACTTAGTTCAAAGAAATATAAAATATTGATTAATTATAGTATTCTGCATCATGCAAAATATTCCATTTAGATTAACTCACAAGGATGGCTAGTGCCTTATTCATTGGGATAAAATCACATAGACAATACACATACTTATCAATCTTATCTCACACATTGTGCAAAGATTTATCTTTATTCACTTCCAAATCTTATACTTATCATATCTTTACCCAAAATCGTTATGTTCTCTCAATTTGCACTAAGCATTTACATGATCCATTAGATCATTAGCAAAAGCAAAATGAAATATAACTCATATTAAATTACAACTAAAACTCAATAAAATTTGCTATCATAATTTCATAGAAAAAAATAGAGACAAGGAAAGAAACAAGGTCTAGAGTGAGATCAACCTTCAATATTTGTTTTCATTAGTTTTGAAGGGTATACAATTCAGTGATCATCTCCATTAAAAATAACACAATAGACTAGCAACTGCAACATTGTAATCAATTTTGGAATTAATTTACACTATTCATGGAGCAACTTAAAAATTACAAAGAATCATGTAATGAATGAAATTAGACCCTCCTCTAGCCTTGGGAACTCACTTATATAGTGTGAGTTGCAACAAGCTTCAGGCATAGAGGGAAAAGGATAGTTGTAATCAGAAAAAAGATTTATAGGACAAAAATTGTCATTATTACAAAGATTCTTGAGAAAAGACAATAATTGGTATTGGTTTTCCTTTTGTAACAAAATGGCTTTCTCATTGATTGTCTTATGTAGGGGCCAACTCTGTTGTAGAAATTTCTTGTATGTCCATTGTACTTGATGATTTGTCATGTTCTATCTATTGTTCTCTAGGTTGTAAGATCACTTGGCTTGGATGTGCTAAATTAGGCTCTGATATCTAGATATTTATAACAATTGGTTGCTCTTCTACCAGATCATCAGTTTGAGTGACCATGTCCACTATTGCAGTTTGCTACCTTTTTTATTCTTATTTTATTTGAATGCTCCATCAACTAGCTGTACTTTTTCTATGAAAATTGCTTTGTCCACATTCTCCTTTCCAACTATCATTTGTAATAGCTATATTGCTGGGGAATAACCTATCATCCACTTGTTAAAAAGTGTATCATTTGGCTAGTTGAAGCTCAATATTTCCTATTCTCTCTTCAGGATATCCTTACCAATCTACTTTATTTCAACAAAATCACCTTGTTTGAAAGAATCAAAAAAATTCTCACCTGTACAATTTCCTCAGTGGTTCTATCAACCCAGATGTAATTCTCTTTATTTATTACTTTGTTTAGATTGATGCTCATTAATTATTTCAATTCATTACCCCACTCTTCGTTATCTTTTATCCTACCTATTCCTTTTAGTGAATGACAAAAAAGATAAAAACTTGTGCCAAGATATTTCAAAATGTAATTAGTTATTCTCCTTTGCAACAAGTTCCTCTTATGATCAAAATCAAGGAGATCATTAGTCTAATCAAATATTTTCTCTATTTGATCATCAGAATGATCAATAACAAAGAAACATAAGGTTATGATGGCATTATCCCTTTTGATCCACTTACTCAAAATTAGTCTTAAGGTGACTTCATTATTATTCAAATAATTCCATATTTCCACTAGTCTTGACAAATCTAAGTAGAAAAGGACCCAACCTACCCTATCGACTAGATACATAATGATATTCATGATTCTATCTTCATGTTGAATTCCTAGTTCCACCTGTAGTGTCCATATTTTGGCCTTTTCTTCTTCAAGCTCCTTAGCTATGTAGAAATATAGCCTTTGAGGTGGGCTTGGAATTTCCACTATTGGCACAATGTTGAAAGGTGGCATAGGGGGAGGAGGAGCAACAATTCTAAGATGGCTTGACTTCTTGCTTGCTTTTTTGTTTACAAATTACTTTTCAAATTGTGGAATTTTATTTTCCAATTGGTAAATCTACCTACCCCTTTCATCATAAGCCTCTAGTACCTTTTAATTTTTTTTTATTTAATTCCAAAAATTTATTTTTTATCTTTGGAAGCAACCACCACCCCAAAATCTACCACTTCTTTATTAATCAAGGCCACCTTTTCATTGTAAGCCTCCTCAACCCTATACGCCATAAGACTGCCCGTGTGCTCAGAATCTGAGACTTTCTGAACTCTAGCCTTGTCTCTCATCTAGATGGACCACATGACCAAGGCTTTATGGTCATCATTTTAATTGAACCCTTTATGGGTTTGCATGAACTCATCTTTAGTTTTAAACTTTTTCTCTTTTTCTTTCCTTATTGTATCAAAAATCATTGCATTAGCAATGTCCCATTTAGACAATATCATGACCCCTGAGTCTTTCAACAATTGCCTTCCCCCTATAGGGGTTATCTATCCAAATTCCTCCATGAGGATATCTTTGACCTCCTCTTCAATATTAGAATCCTACCTATTAGTTTTCTCTACTTTGATATTTTTGCATCTTGCCTAGAAATTGTCAATATTATTTTTCCAAAGAAATTGAATGAAAGCTCTAGATTTAATGAAACTTTCATCATCCAAAAATTTATTTGATTTCAACTCCACCACATGATCAATTTCTTTTTTGCTGAAGTCCTCTGTAGTTAGGGCTAATAATGCTATGGTGATTATAACATCCCCTTGCCTCCTATCTTCCTTATGTGCTCCCTCAAGGAGTCTTCATCATCTATGTGGATAGGGGTTTGTGTAGGAGAATATTCCTTAACCTTTGATGAGGACCCCTATTCTAACTTCTTCCTTTTTCCAACAAGTGTTGTAGGGGGGCTCTTTCAGAGGTTTCTTTTGTAGAGGGGCACATGTTGTACACTTCTTACCACTACATATCCAACCTTTTCTGCAAAGTGTATTAACTTGGAGTTATGATGGCTCTACCAGCCAATCTTTTTCTTATTTCAATAGCCTGGTCTGGATAGGTTTGAGCCAAAATTTCTTTCTTCTTATTTAGGGTTTTCATAAACTCATCAAAATTATTTAGAAGCATGTTAATTTTATTACCCCAATATTTTACATTGGCTAAGGGGTCATATTTAGGCTCTAAAGAATTAATAATTTCAAGCACCCTACTATATACTTTCCATTTTTCTCTCCTAACCACCTAGTCTTGCAATAAAAATTCATTCCTAATTACATCTTTAGAAAAGTAAACAAAATGTTCATATGATTTAGCTTTTGTTCTATCTTTGAACATATCATAGAATCCTTTAGGATCAATTAAACATGAGTGGGACTGGGCCATCTAATACCTATTTAGAAATTTGCCTAAATGCTTCCATCCTCCCTTTGTGATGACAAAATTGTGGATTATAGTGAAAAAAGGAATACTAGTACCTCTAGATTTGCCCAGGAGCTCCTTCTCTTCAAGTCTTGCTATCTACCATAGGAATTCTACAATTCCAACCTTCAATGATACTTGATAGGGAAAGATATGGGGCTTTCCTTAGAAACCATATGCTCTGAACATAGTGGACACTGAGTATGGGATAATGCCTCCCCAATTGTGACTCACCTTCATTCCCTTGGTATGATTCTTAGGTCTGATCAGATCCAACAAGGGCTAAGGTATTATGGGATTATTTGTAGTAAATAGTATTCTTAGGTTAAAAGAAAAATATTTGTCAAATCTGACAAAGCTGGCATTGACCTCCCAGGCCATATCAACACTCCAAAATTGGATTGGTAGTTTCACTCCATCCTTCTCTAGCTCCAACTTCATCTCCTTTGAGAAAAAAGAAAATCCTTTTCTCAAGCATATGTACATTAACATAGGATACTAGTAGAAGGGTTTCTCCACTTTGGCCTTGTTGATACCTATTAATCCATTATGGATTTCTTCTCCTAGAAATGTTGCAAAATCAAAGATTGAACTCATGCCATATTGGAGTACCTAAGAAGTGATGAAAACTATGGATCCTTGGATGTGATCTTGCTCATCCATCCCAAAAATCTTGTAGAGGGAGAAGTACAAAGCCTGTTCACTAAGATTGAAATATTTCCTTAACAATGGCTCTGGGTATTGATTGTAACTAGAGGTAAATTCCCTATCTTAACAAAGTGCTCCTATAGTGGCCCTCTCCTTAGGTATACCCTTTGGGCATCATACCTGGCATGTAGATCCTCTAGATCAATTTTCTCATGTAATGCATGGTTTGGGTTTAAACTTAAAACTTCCCTAATCACCTTTGGTACCACCATAAAAAGATTGTCTCCTACATGGTTCTTGACTACCCTTAGCATGAGATCATATCTCTTGGCTATCATTGTTAATAAATTATCATAAAATAAGATGCCAGGGACAATCAATTTACCAATATTGAATTGCCAAACATTTCTCAAAGGAGTGTCATGTTTTCTCTTAAAGAACCATTTTTTGAACAACTCTAAACCACTAGTAGATGACTCTACATCTCTTTGCCAATTTTCTTTATTGTATAAACCCTCACTAACCTACAACCTAGGGTTTTTGGCACTAACTCTTTCCCCTTAGCTATTTCATTAGTGGATAAGGGAAATTGTTCTAGAAATTCATCATGTACATTCCTCTACATGTAATCTACTTTCTTAGAAAAATCCTATAATGGAGGCATCTTATCTAATTTATCACAATTCAGAGTGTAATTTCGAGATGATCGAGAGTTTCAAACACTTACCCACAAATTTGTTCACTCCACTAAAAGATTCTATGTGCAACAATTTACAGTCTAAGAAAATGCAATTTGAGCTCTAGTTCTTGATTCACTTTGAATTATTTATTGCTTGGTAATTGATAATGAATTCAATTACAAGTTTTATGCAAATTATCTTTGCACAAATTTGCATTGATCGACATTAATGTCCTAATAGTCAAATCTTAGGTAGTGCTGAAAACATGAAATCTAGTTATTGATTTGGCAAGATCGAATAGTCATGTTTTAAACTAAAATGGTTGCATTTCCCTTTTTTCAAGTTATACACATGTCATCACATCTATTTCTTTCTTTAGCTAAAGTTTGACCATCTTTAAAATGTGAGAAAGAGACAATCATCAATCTACTTTTGATCAACAATCTTGAAAGATCCTAGTTGTCATTATATTTCCTTTTAAGTTTTGGCCCACTAGGACATGTGTTGAATGCTCACATTCTCACTTTGGTTAATCTTCATGCAGCTTCAGAAAGTGAGAATGTGACAATCCTTTATCTTTTAAGATCTAATGGTTATGACAAAGCAATACTTTTCCTTATGTTATGTATCTGTAGCAAATCAAAAGTAGCCACCTAGAACCTGATATCGATAGAAACCTTTGGCAACTCATAAGACAAGTTAGCCCTACCATTTCCACATGTTTTCATGTCATATTCTTACTTTAGTTAATCTTTGGGCATCTCTAGAAAGCAATAATATGATAGCCATCAATCATCTAAGATCAAACAGTTTCTATAAACTAAAGTTCATTTTTTGCAGTTAGTGCCTTCAACCAACTAGAACATGACATTTGGAAAAATTACTCTGTTGTATTCTTTTTTGTGGCCCACAACTAGGTCTAGTTCCACTATGTCCATGTGTTGACTTATCACTTCCTTGTTTTGGTTAATTTTCATGTAACTTTAAAAAGAGACAATGTGAAAATTGTCGATCTTCATCTGATCTATGACTTGGAAAATGTACTACTTTATATTGTTTGAAAACCAAAAGAAGGGGCCCATAGGGAAAGGTTTCAACTTGTCACTTTCTCACTTTAGTTAAAATTCAAGCATCTTTAAAATGCGAGAAAGAGATGATCGTCGATCTACTTTTCATCAACAATCTTGAAAGATCCTAGTTGTCATTATATTTCTTTCTGAGTTTTGGCCCACTAATACATGTGTTGAATGCTCAAATTATTAGTTTGGTTAATCTTCATGCAGTTTTAGAAAGTGAGAATGTGACAATCCTTTATCTTTTAAGATTTGATGGTTATGACAAAGCAATACTTTTCCTTATGCTTTGTATCTATAGCAAATTAAAACTCACCACCTAGAACCTCATATCGATAGAAACCTATGGCAACTCATAAACCAAGTTGGACCTACCATTTCCACATATTTTCATGTCACATTCTCACTTTAGTTAATCTTTGTGCAGCTCCAGAAAGCAAGAATATAACAACCATCGATCATCTAAGATCAGACAGTTTCTATAAACTAAAGTTCATTTGTTGCTATCAGTGCCTTCAGCCAACTAGAACATGGCATGTAAACAACTTACTTTGATGCATTCCTTTTTGTGGCCCACAACTAAGTCTGGTTCCACTATGTCCATGTGTTGACTTATCACTTCCTTGCTTTGGTTAATTTTCACATAATTTTAAAAGGAGACAATGTGACAATTGTTGATCTTCATCTGATCTATGACTTGAAAAATGTACTACTTTATATTGTTTTAAAACCAAAAGAAGGGGCCCATAGGGAAAGGTGCCATCTTATCACTTTCTCACTTTAGGTAATCTTAATGCATCTTTTAAAAGTGAGAATTGACAATCGTCGATCTACCTTTGATTGACGATCATGGAAATGACTCACCCAGGGTAAAGAACTTAACACAAAATAAAGGGTGTGCTAACCAAGGGTAGACCTAAGGTTGAAAAAGATTCATGCACTAGGGTAAAAAAAAATTGCAAAAATATTTAAAATGTTTCACAAAAATTATATAATAAAAGGATTTTCAAAAGTTTTTAGGGCTTTGTGTAAAAACTTCCAGTGCATATTTGAAAATGTGAACAATGTAAACCAATTTTATAAACCTAGGGCACAAATGACATTAGGGAAATATAATTAGAGATTTTTCTAGGGCATAATCAATTAAAAGACACACAAACCTTAATTATAAAAGGATAACTAGTTTTTTCCTACAACAATTTCATAGAATTTTTTACATTTGAAAAACCAGTCTAATAGTGGCTCTATCCAGGGATGATGAATATAAAAAATTCATGCAAGGGCTCAAAATTTATGGTAGAAGAAGACCACATAATTTATTAAAATTGACAACTAGTTCAAACAGCAATGGTCATATCAAGGAAAATAACAAATATTTATAGAGAAAACAAATAGATATGTACAAGGATTTACAAAAAGTATAGACCTAACTACTATTCATGGAAAGAAAAGAACATTCAAAAAAATTACTTCTTCAAGAATGTTACTTGATAGTTCCTTTAAACAATAAATCTTCACCCCGTGTGGAATCAATCAAATGAGGGCCTAACCAAATATGATTAAATTCTCCATGTTTACCCTTATCCTCAATTCTTTCATTCCACATTAAAACTAGATCTTTAGGTTCAAATTTCCTTTCCATTTCTTTCTTGTCATATAAAGGTTTAGCTTGCAACTATAATTTGACATTCCTAGTAGAGGCTTCTTTTCTAGTTTCTGTCAATCCTACCAACTCATCCATTCTCTCCTACATGTCATCAATAACATCATCATCAAACATATGGATGTAGTTATATAGGCCTATCAAATTATTTTGAGGCATCCTTACTTGGATTTCATATACTAGGTCAAAAGGTGAAACACCTATTGCCTTCTTGATAGTTACTCTATTAGCCCATACTGCTAAATGTAGTTTGGAATCCCATGCTTTCTTATTATCATCCAAGTTCCTCTTGATAACTTTCAACAAGCTTTTATTAGTGGATTCAACTTGTCCATTTCCCTATGGATGATGTTGATCTTATAATACCATACTTGTCACAAAACCTAACAAATTCTTCTAACCTAAAGCACATGACACTATTAGTCACAATTTTCTAAGGACACCCAAATCTTGTTATGATTTTATTTAATAGAAAGTTATTTACTACCTTAGTAGTAGCATTCTTGGTAGGAATAACTATTGGTCATTTTTTCCTTCCCACCAAAACTACCTTATTTGAATTTAAACATGGTAATGATCGCATATTCAAATTCAAATAAAGTGGGGTGTAGAAATATTTCATATAAAACTTAAGGTTATAATTTATTTCCTAAGTGATTGCACACTTTAATATTCCACAGACCTGCACCTTATTCACTATCAGATCTTTCATCATCCACGGTGGTTACTTTGTCACCATGCAGAGTTACATGACCTTTATTTCATGCAACATAGTGATTGCTCAGTGGACACCTTTCGTATTAGAATAACCATGCAGTTGTTAGAGAATGTCAACATTTTGTTAGTTTTTTATTGGCTAAGGTATGCCTAGACAAGGTGGGTCCTTTCCTTTTATGTGCTAGTTCATCATGCATCTTCCTAGTCATCAATCTTCCTAGGATCTACAATCATTGCCTTGTCACTATACAAAACTGCATGTACTTTAATTCATGCAACATAGTGACATTGCACTACATGTCTATGTGGGTCCAAGTTTCTTTGGTGAGTCAGACTGAGATGGTGTATCATGGAATTTTATTGGCTGAGCTTTTGGTGTGTTAAAGTTGTGGGCCACATGTTCTTAGTTTCTACCTCCTACCATCCAATGCAAGCAGATCCATGGTGATCACTTTATCACTATAGGAAGTTGCACATTCTTTAGTTATAGCAACAAAGTGATGAGTTGATGTGTGGTAGGTGGGTTTTTTTTTTTTTTGTTCCTTTGTGGGTCATGATGTGATGGGTCGATGTAAGATAGGTTGGCAAAGGACTGTGTTTCCATTGGTTGGTGCATTTGTAGGATTGATAATTTTTTGGGACTATTAGATGGTCGGAGATCAACGCCTCTCACTATGTCACTATAGAAAGTTGCTCGAAATCTAGCTATTGTGACATAGCGAGGATTCACATATCCTGGCAGGCCCATTTTGGAGGTGTAGTTAGAAAGGCAATCGCAATTAAGGCTAACAATACCATAAACCATTACAGTTAAGTTAAGGATTTGGCATAGTCAAGGTAATATGTCAGTCAAATATGTTAAGACTCCATGAGGTGGCAAAAAAAAATAACATGGTTGGTCCACATGGAGGTTTCCGATTGTGTGGCCAAGTTGACTTGCTGACCTTGCTGACTCATAAGCCAGAAAAAAAGATAAGAATGGTTTCTTGCACAATCTAATCTTCATAATCATTTCCAACCACTTTCCATTGAATGCCAAGCCCAGTGAACAAAGGAAAACACTCCACCATCTCTAGTTTTATCCATCTACTTGGCCAGAGCAACTTAATGGCATCATTCTATCTTCTCAAGGCTCTATTTTGGAAAAATATTGGATTTGATTATATTTGAATCTATGCCAAGATTAGATTCCATCCATATCTACATGAGTGTTCTCTACAATCTTAAGTGGTAGTGGTTGAGTTTGGTTTAGGGCAGAAAATATCTTAGTTATGCCTAAGCTATAAAGGCAATTTTTGTAAATTTTTTTAGGGTCGACTCTTCTCTATTTTCTTGATATTACTTTGCAAATTCACTATAAATTCCCTTTTCCTTTAAACTTATATGACATTCTACTTTATCTCTTCAGACATTGATGCATTGTGCAAAGACCTATTTTCCTCTCATTAGTGTATTGTGGATATCTCCAATCTTGTAAGACTATATCTCTTTTTGGCCTATAATGATATAAAAGTGAACCCTCTTCTTCCTTGTGTCATTTATTTGGGTTTTCTAACTTGCATGTGATTGTTAGATTAAAACAAATATGAATGTGTATATCTTTTGGTGTCATGATGTTTCAAAAGTGCATGTATGGGTAGAGATTAGTTTGAACACTCTATTTTTGTGCATCACCCCCTTAGGTTAGAGAAGGTAGATTTGTTTTCCATGCATCCCTTCTCCCTTTTCCTTTCCAAGTGTAGTTAGGTGCACCTTGATAGTAAAGGAAGCCAACCTTCTTTGGAGATTCAATGTCATAGTTCAAGTCCCATAGCTTGGAGGTTGTTTCCATGTTTCACAAGGTTGTCCTTAGGTAAAAATTTTGGACAAGGGTGCAAAATTTTGTGACAATAATAACCTCTAACCATTTTGTAAAATAGTCTATTGTAACCAATGTCCATGAGTAAACAACACTAGGTTTGGTTCAAATCTTGCCTATGAAATCCATATCCCATTATTGAAAATGTTCTTGTACTTCCACTAATTTCAAAGGAGTGTTCTTAGAGAATTTTATCTTTCCTACAAATTTCTAGCTTCTGAACAAAATCTATGCATCTTTGAATAAACTAGGCCACTAGAAACCAACACTCATTATCTTGTGGGAAATGGTCATTTCCATATAGTGACCTCCACATACCCCTAAATGCATATCATTTAGTACCTTTTTTGACTCTTTGTGATTGATGCATTTCAACAGTATCTTGTCAAAATTCCTGCACCATAGACTTCCACTACCAATAACATATATAATGGTATATAACTTAATAGTTATCCTTTCATTATCTATTAGATGGGGTGGGGATTCCATATGTTGCAAATAATGTATCACATTTGTATACCAATCACAATGATCCATATCATAGGTGTTTGACTTGAGGTCTTCACATACAAGGTTTATTTGATTAGAATCCAAATTTGATTGGGCCATTAGCTTTTCTAATCCTTGACCTCTCACTAATTTAGTGATCTTTATTTCAATAATGAACTCTTGAATCATGTTTATCCATTTGCACCTTCTTCACCTCCTCTTGAAAAAAGATATCCTTAACTATTGCACTTAGCACAAATGCAATAATAGTAGCACCAACTAAATAGCATCTAAAGGATTTACTAGCTTTGACTAGATTAGAAGTCTATTTTTTCTTGATTTCATATTTAATCTTTGCAGGTTGAAGGGATTTGCTAAAAAATGCAATTGGTTTCTCATAACCTTCTTCATTTTTCTGCAACAAAACTACTACTATGGTATAAAAAGATGCAAAAGAAAAAATGTACATGGGCTTTGCATAGTCTAGTGTCCTAAGAACTAGTGCATTTTTAATATCTTGGAAAGAAATAGTTGGCTCACCTTCCCAACTGATGATTTCTCCTTTCTTGAGCATCTTGGAGATTGGTCTACTGAGCTCAACAAAGTTAGTTACAAATCTCCTTCAAAAATTTACTTTCCTAAAGAAAGACTAGATTCCCTTGATTTTTTTGGGCTTAGGGACTTTGTCAATTGTTTCTACTCTTTTAGGGTCAATCTTGACTCCTTCTTTAGATACTATATGACCAAGCAATTTCCCTTTTGTCACTCCAAAAGTACATTTCTTTGGGTTTAATGAAACCCCATACTCCAAGGCTTTGATAAAAATATTTTCCAAATGTCTACAATGATCCTCAGCCTTATTTGAGTATGTTGTCAAATCATTTTGATAAAAAAACCATGAATTTATCAATATATTCCTTAAATGCAACATCCATGGCTCTCTAAAATGTTGCTCCTATATTTATCAAGCCAAAAGGCATCTTGGCATACACATAGGTTCCCTAAGGAGTAGTAAAAGTTGTTTAAAGTTGTTCTTTCTCATCAACAAGGACCTAGTTATATCCTAAAAAATCATCCATCATTGACATTAGCTCTGAACTAGTGACTTGTTGTTGTAACATGGCTTCCATATTAGGTAATTCATAGTTGTCTCTCAAAGAAGAAACATTCAGATTCCTAAAATCAAGACATAACTTAATATCCCCATTATTTTTCCTAACTAGTATTATGCTTAACACCCATGAGGAATGTCTGATTGGTTTATTGATCCCCCATCCCTTAGCTTCATGAGTTCTTCCTACATTTTAGGGGCTAGAGTGGGATTTATAGGCCTCTATTTTTGTCTAAATGGCTTAACATTCTCTTTGAGAGGCATTAAATGTTGAAAAATATCTTCCCTATAAGCCTTAAAGTCATCATATGACCATGCAAAAACATTCCTAAGTTTCCTTAGTAGATAAATCAAAGACTTCCTAATTGCAGGGGATAAAGTCTTACCAATATATACCTTTTTGGGAGATTCAAAAGTGCCAAGATTTATCTCTTCAAGCTCTTGTGGCTTATTATCTTTGATGTTGGGATGCACCATGTCTTGGTTATCAAAAATACTATCTAGTATTACCAATCCTTTTGGTACCTTATTTGTTTTAAGTTGCAAGATCTCTTGGCCAAAAATGGTATCTTTTCCATCTATTCCTTCAACCGAAGCACTGTAGTCCAACCCTTGGCCATGGTACTTTTCCTCATTGAGAAGGAAATTCAAGATATCTTTGTCATCATCAAATGCTTGCCAAATTTCTACATTGTTAAGAATACATGGCCTATTCTGCACCTCAATTTTAGACATACCAACAAATGACATGTCATCTAGCTTGATTAATACGTTAACCAATAGGCCAGCCATCTTGTTGTTACTTCTATTTATCCAAGAAATGCCAAAAGGATTGAGTGATTCTATTTGATCCCAAACAACATTTCTATACTATTTCAACCTCTTATTCTTGGAAGCACATGTCTCCTTAGTTCGAGACACAACTAGTTTTGAATAACCAATAACATGAAATTTTTTGATTCCATTATTATTCGTCACTTTCAATCCCAATAAAAGTGCCTCATATTCTGAAATGTTATTAGTACATGTAAATTTTAAAATAAATGGATATCTAAAAATGTTCTTATTTGGAGATATAAACACTACCCCAGCCCTTGATCCTTCTTTAGAATTTCCTCTATCAAAGTACATAGTTCATAGGTTTTGAGAGTCCACACAAATTGTTACCTCTTGTAAAATTAGTGGGGTGATTTTTTAATTTCTTGAATAACAAGTTTAGCTTAGAAAGCATTAACCTCGGTGTCTAGAAAACATGTAGTATCTTTATCAATATTGTCTTCAAGCATATGAGTAACCCTTGGTTCTCTATCAATTTTGATAGCTTTATCTTCTATGTGAAAAGAAGCATAAGACAAGTCATGTCATAGGCTACCTCCCATTGAAGCACTCCATTTTCTAGAGAGAAACATTCCATACTATGGAGGAATATCAAGTACTAGGATAGTCATAGTCAACTCAACATTAGGATAGACAACTAATATAAAAAGGTAAGGAATTGATTGTACCTATGATAGGAACTTTCCTTGCATCCATGGACCTACATCTACCTTGTTTGGTATCTACTCTCAAATGAAGGGCTTCCATGATTTTGAAAGGCATTACAATATTCGATGCTCTAGAGTCAATTATGAAAATTTCAATTTTTTTCCTTTTATAATTAAGCTAATAAAGAAATGGTCAATTTTTTCTATGTAAGCTATATATGAATTATCCAAATACATCTAAGGTATTTATGACATAACTCCATTTTCTTCTTTATCTTTGACTATGAGTGGTGTCTGTTGCATGACTTTTGGTTTTTGTTCAACAATATTACTATTCCCTATCCTACCTAACCAAGATAAAGCCTTATTTTTGTGTTCCTCTATCCTAAACATCTCAGATAAGGGAACTTTGACAATGAATTGTGACACCATTGCAATCATATCAACAGGATCATAGATATTAGGTTTAGCTAAATTGCCTATAGCTACTAGTGCTTGAATAATAGACTCCTCCACTTTCTTGGTAACATCAAAATTAGTTTTTTTGTTATTGTACATTTACCTTGATTGTTTCAACTACTTGAAATTTCACTTTCCTTTTGGGTTCCCACTTTTTGTTCTTATTGTCCTTGATTTTAATTGTCAATGGATTATCCTTTTTATTCTCATCATCCATTTTGTGAGTAATGTCTTTAATGAAAATACTAGATGGCTTACCAAAAATATTGTTAATAGTTATGTTTCTTAGATTGTAAGTACTATGCATTTGGGCTATCATTTCTATAGTAATTCTATCAATCTCTTCATTTGATGGTTTTCTCAAATTCATGTGACCTGCATCTGACATCATACTGCACATCTTGTGTTCATCTTGATCTTCATCATTTGAAAACACTTACTGGTGGTACAACTAATATACATTTCTTTGATTTACAACATCATTTTCAGAATTTTCTAAATTAGATTCCTCACCATTATCACAAAAAATTATCATATTACATCGTACATCCTCATGATTCTTTTCTTCCTCTTCTTCATTTTGTGCTTGTTGATTTGCATAAAAAGCTTGAGTAACTACACAATAGTCAAGAGAATGAGGGGATTGGCACATAATACACCAAGGCACATTATCCATCATGTTTATAGAATTTATTTGTAGTGGATCTGGTGTACCATTATATTTAGTGCCTTGAGTAGGATTGGGGATAGGTTTTCCATCTTTCTATTGTGTGGTATCTAGCAATAATTATGCATCCTAGGTTACCTATTGTAATGGGTATTAAACTGAGGCTTATAACTAGTTCCATGCTTATTGGCATGATTTGTTGGTGGTTTCAAGTTCTTGAGTAGGTTTAAGACTTGCCCCATTGTATCATCCCTAGGCTTCTTAGTTGTAACAAAATTTTCACCTTCTTTCTTATTTCCCCTTGGATTGAATAGTTTTGGGTCATTCCTTCTTCCCAACTTACTAGATGGTTTTCTATTGTTTTCAATATTCACAATCATTTTATAGGCATCACTCAAGGTTCTAGATCCTTTTCCCTTAGAGTACATATGTCATCTTACTATCAAGAGCATTAAAATAAGTTGTGAGACAAATATCTTCCCTTAATCTCATCACTTGAAATAATTTATACATATCCTTTTGGAATCTCACATTGAAATCAAATGTAGACTCATTTGGGTTCTTCTTTATATTGTTAAACTCATTCAACATAAAACTAGCATTGGTGTTGTCACCATATTGCTCCTTGAAAATATTGTCTAAGCTATTCCATGAGCCTATACTATCATTGCACATTCTTCTAAACCAATCCCTAACATCTTTAGTAAGAGAATGAAAAAACCATTTCATTACTACATCTTCATGCTCTACCTCATAATCATTTAGCATGTCTATAAATTTTCTTAGGTGCTCTTGACCAATAACAACATTGTTTCCTAAAAATTTAATAACCTTGTCTCTCAAATCATTTGAAATAGGATTAGGGAAACTGGAGATGCCTATGAAAGACATTTGGTTATATTTCTCCATGTAGATAGGTCTTCTTTGAAAAACTACATTTGATTTGCTCAGTCCAAATCCTTGGATTTGTATAGGATTTGAGGTTGCTAAACATTAGATAGTTGACTAGTGGCAGTTACTGAGGAGGAAGTAGGTTTTGATTGAGATATATTTTGGTTAGCCACTATTGGTCCACAAGTTGGAATAGAGGGTGTAGCTTGTGAGGAAAAGTTTGGGCAAGATGCTAAGGCTGAAGTGGATTTAATAAAATGCATTTTGCTTCTAATCTTAGAAGCCTAGGCTACATTTTCAACTTTCTCAAGTTCTTTGACCAACTCTTCTCTTTCTTTCTTAGCTTTTTCTAAATCTAGATCAAGTTTAGACATAGTTGATTTTGGGTGAACTTGTGGCTCATTAATTTGGATCCCTACTACCTTTTTCTTTCCTTTATCAGGATTCTTCATAGTTAGGTCTATGACTTTAGGTTCAATAGGCTTGTAGGGCTGAATTTGGGAGATGACATGCCTTCCTTTTCTTTAGGAGGCATTGTTGTTCTTGAACTTTGGATCTCAAACCTTCAACATTCCCAAAAACATCTGAATTTAACTTAGAAGATCTTTCTTCTAATTTCCTATTTTCTCCTTTAGAGCATTGATCCTTCTAAGTAAGGCTTCCCTCTCTATGATAGCATTCATAGTGAGTTGTTCCTTTTCTTTCTCCAAATGTATGCATTCGGCATCTTCTTCAATAACCCTTTTTCTAAGAACCTCTATTTCTATGAGCAAATCATCAGGATATGTGGTCATTATTTTTGATTCTACAGGGTCACTAAGGTCAATAATTTTTCTCTCAATGAAAAGAACATCATGAGGATCAGATCTACTTTATTGAACACTTCTAGATCTAGGACATTGATTTATTCCATGTAACTCACTAGATCTAATAGAAGTATCCCCCATGGATGACACCATTTTGTCTTGGTAAGGATTCTCTTAATGAAAAGGTGTAACAAAAGATTACCTAGAACCCTAGTACTCTCAAAATCTAAGCTATGGGATTAGACTTCTTTCTCAACTATAGACTAGAACTAAAAATTATCTCTAGGATTCCATGCATGACTAGTTTCTCCATTCTTCTTGGGCCAGATTCTTTTACCACCTTTTAGTAACTCTGTATACAAAGGGACATCAAGGTTTTCCCTTACATATGCTCTATTATGTTTCCTTCTATCAACCATTCTCCACTTTATTGTGATCTTTAGTTAACAAAATATGAGACTAAGTCACCACCCACTAGGGGAGAAACTTTTCTATAATGGCTAAAAGAAAAGAAACTTCATGGCAATAATTTTGCCCAAAACATATCTGACTAAGGGACCCAACCCAAATGATTTTAATATGGTATTCTTCAATAACATGAACTCTATATGGAAAATAAGGCACTCATAAGCATACCACACACCATATAACTTTGGTGGTATTGGGATATTTGTAAATTCTCAATGCTTGTAACTAAAAAAGAGCCAATACCAACACGAGCACAAGAAAGTATGGACATATGATAGCAGATGTACAATGTTTAACTAGAGATCTCAAAGTCCATTCATGATTTATTTAGACAAGTCCATATTAGAGTCACTATTTCGTTGGCTCTTGATTTAACAATGATTTTAACTACCTTTATTGATGTGAGAAAACCTAGGAATTAGCTAAAAACTATTTTAGGCAATCTATAAATTAAAAAGGGCCAACTAACAAGACCTCAAAGTCTTCTCCACTTCAAACTCTATAAGATTCATGTAGGTTTACCTCAAGAATTCAACTTTATCTATTCTTCAAAATGAGATTTATAGCATGAATTCTAATGACAATAGATTATTATGCCTTATTTCTTCTAATTCAATGATCTTAAGAGATGATTACCAACTACAATACCAAACCCTAGACACCATGAATCAAGTAGAGGCTGAAATTTTTACACTTAGTTAATAGAAATATAAAAGATTGATTGATTATAGTATTCTACATCATGCAAAACATTCCATTCAAATTAACTCACAAGGATGGTTAGTGCCTTATTCATTAGGCTAAACTCATAGAGACAATACACAAACTTCTAGATCCTAACTCACACTTTGTGTAAATATTGATCTATATTCACTTCAATATCTTATACTTATCATATCTTTACCCAAAACCATAATGTTCTCTCAATTTGCATTAAGCATTTACATGATCCATTAGATCATTAGCAAAAGAAAAATGAAATATAACTCATATTTAATTACAAATGAAACTCAATAAAATTTTCTATTAGAATTTCAAAAAACAAAATAGAGACAAGGAAAAAGACAAGGTCTAGAGTGAAATCAACTCTCAATATTTGTATTCATTTTCTTTGAAGTGTAGACAATTCGATGATCATCTCCATAAAAAATAACACAATAGACTAGAAACTATAACTTTGTATTCAATTTTGGGATTAATTTATAGTATTTGTTAACTAAATAAAAAATTACAAAGACTCATGCAATGAATGAAACTCAGATCCTCCTCTAGCTTGGGAACTCACTTATATAGTGTGAGTTGCAACAAGCTTCAGGCATAGAGGGAAATTGACAGCTGTCCTTGGAAAACAAGATTCACAACAAGAAAAAAACTATCATTATTACAAAGATGCTCAAGAAAAGAAAAAAATGGTATTTTTTTTCCTTTTGTAATAGCATGGCTTTCTCATCAATTGTCTTGTAGAGGGGCTAGCTCTATTGTAGCAATTTCTTGTAGATCCATTATACCTAATGATTTATCTTGTTCCATCTATTGTTCTCTAGGTTGTAGGACCACTTGTCTTGAATGTGTTATAACAGGCTTTGATATTTGGCTATTTATAACAATTGGTCTCTCTTCTACCAAATCATTGATTTGAGTGGTCATGTCTATTGTTGTCATTTGTTGCCCTTTTTCTCCTTCTATCTAAACTGCTCCATCAACTAAGCATACTTTTTCTATGACAATTGCTTTGTCCACATTCTCCCTTTCAACTATCATTTGTAACAATTGTGTTGCTAGGGAATAATCTATCATCCACTTGTCAAAAAGTGTATCATCTAGCCAGTTGAAGCTCAATATTTCCTATTCTCTCTTTAGGACATCCTTACCAATCTTTTTTATTTCAACAAAATCTTGTTTGGAAGAATCAAAAAATATTTGCACTTGTAAAATTTCCTTAGTGGTTCTAGCAAACCAAATGTAATTCTCTTTATTTATTACTTTGTTTAGCCTAATGCTCATTAATTCTTTCAATTCATTACCCCACTCTTCCTTATCTTTTATCCTACATATGCCTTTTAGTTCATGAGGAAAAATATCAAAACTTGTGGCAAGGGATTTCAAAAATAAATTATTTATTCTCCTTTGGAACAGGTTAATCTTATGATCAAAATCAAGGAGATCATTAGTTTGATCAAATGTTTTCTCTATCTGATCATCAAAATGATCAATAATAGAGAAACATAAGGTTGTGATTGAATTATCCTTGTTGATCCACTTACTCAAAATTGGTCTCAAGGTGAACTCATTATTGTTCAACTCATTCCATATTTTCACCAGTCTTGAAAAATCTAAGTAGAAAAGGACCCAACCTACCTTGTCCACTAGATGCATAATGGTATTCATGATTCTATCTTCATGTTGGATTCCTAGTTCTACATGTAGTGACCATATTTTGGCATTTTTTTCTTCAAGCTCCTTAGTTGTGTAGAAATCTGGCTTTTGAGGCATGCTTGGAATTTACACTATTGGAATAGTGTTGAAAGGTGGCACAGTGGAGGAGGAGTGACAATCATAAGCTGGCTTGACTGCCTGCTTGCATTTCCCTTTCCAAATTGCTTTTCAAATTATGCAATTTTATTTTCCAATTGGTAAATATGCCTACCCCTTTCCTCATAAGCCTCTAGTACCTTTTCAAAATTTTCATTTAATTCCAAAAACTTATTTTTATCTTTGGTAGCAACCACCACCCCAAAATTTGCCACTTTTTTATTCATCACGACCACCTTTTTGTTGTCAACCTCCTCAAGCCTATACACCATAAGACTACTTGTGTGCACAAAATCTTGGACTTCCTAAAATTTGGCCTTGTCTCTCTTCTATATGGACCACATGACCAAAGCTTTATGGTCATCATTGTACTTGACCCCTTTATGGGCTTGCATTACCTCATCTTCAGTTCTGAACTTGGTCTCTTTTTCTTTCCTTATTATATCAAAAATCATTGCATTATCAATGTCCCATTCAGATAGTATCATGACCTCTAAGTCTTGCAACAATTGACTTTCCCCTATAGGGGTTATCTATCTAAATTCCTCCATGATGATTGTTTTGACCTACTCTTCAATGTCAAAGTCTTGGCTATCAGGTTTCTCTTCTTTGATCTTTTTGATTCTTCCATCAAAATTGTCAATATTATTTTTCCAAAGAATCTAAATGAAAGCTCTAGATTTAATGAACTTTCATGATCTAGAAACTTCTTCGATGTTAGCTCCATCATATGATAAATTTCTTTTCCTCTGAAGTCCTCTACACTTAGGGCTGATAGTGGCATGAGAGGCTTTGTAGGTGCTCCTTCTTCTACCTTTGTTATGGTGATAAAAACATCCCCTTGTCCCCCTAGCTTCCTTAAATGATCCCTCAAGGAGTCTTCATCATCTATGTAGATAGGGGTTTGTGTAGGAGAATACTCCTTAACCTTGGATGAGGACCCCTATTTTAACTTCTACCTTTTAGCAATAGGTGTTGTAGGGGGCTCTTTGAGAGGTGTCATTTGTAGATGGGTACAAGTTGTCCACTTCTTGCTACAACACATCCATCATTTTTCTGCAATGTGTATTGCCCTGGGTTTATGATGGCTCTAGTAGCCAATCTCTTTCTATTTCAATAGCTTGGTCTAGATAGGCTTGAACCAAAATTTCTTTCTTCTCATTTAGGGTTTGCATAAACCCACAAAAATTATTCATAATCATGTTAATTTTATTACCCCAATATTTTACATCAATTAAGGGGTCATATTTTTGCTCTAACACATTAATGAATTCAAGCACCCTACTATATACTTTCCATTTTTCTTTCCTAACCTCCTACTCTTGCAATGAGAATTTATTCCTAATTAGATCTTCAAGAAAGTAAACAAAATGTTCATATAATTTATCTTTTTTTATATCTTTGAACATATCATAGAAACCTCTAGGATTAATGAATAAGAGTCGGACTGGGCCATCTGATACCTATCTTGAAATTTTTGTAAATGATTCCATCCTTTCTTTGTGATGACAAAATTCTAGATTACAATGAGGAAAGGAAAAATAGTACCTCTAGATCTTCCCAAGAGCTCCTTCTCTTCAAGTCCTCCTATCTTCCATAGGAATTGTACAATTCCAACCTTTAGTGGCATTTCATAGGACAAGACATGGCGCTTCCCTTGGAAACTATATACTCTAAACATGGTGGAGACTAAGTATGGGAAAATGTCTCCCCAATTTGGCTAACCTTTACTCCCTTGGTATGATCCTTAGGTATGATCAACTCTAGCAAGGGATGAGGTATTCTAAGATTATTTCCAGTTAGTAGAATTCTTAGCTTAGAAGAAAAATATCTATCAAATCTAACAAAGTTGGCATCATTGACCTCCTAGGTCATATCACCACTCCAAAGTTGGATTTGTAGTTTCACTCCATCCTTCTCCATCTCCAACTTCATCTCCTTAGAGAATAAGAAAAATCCTTTGCGCAAGCATTTGTAAATTAAAATAGAGTACTAGAAAAAGGGTTTCTCCACTTTGGCCTTGCTGATACCTATTAATCCATTATGGATTTCTTCTACTAGAAATATGGAAAATAAAAGATTAAACTCATGCCATATTGTAGTTACTGAGCAACGATGAAAACTATGGATCCTTGGATGTGATCTTGCTCATCCATCCAAAAAATATTGTAGAGGGAGGAATAGAAATCTTATGCCCTAGGATTGAAATATTTCCTTAGCAATGGCTCTGGGGAATTTATTGTGACTAGGGGTAAATGCACTATCTTAACAAAGTTCTCCTACAATGGCCTTCTCCTTAGGTATACCCTTTGAGCATCATACCTGGCTTGTAGATCCTCTAGATCAATTTTATCATGTGATGTATGGTTAGGATTTAACCTAAAAACTTCCTTAATCACTCTGGTACCACCCTAAAATGATTTTCTTCTATATGGTTCTTGACTACCCTTAGCATGAGATCATATCTCTTGGCTATCATTATTAATAAATCATCATTAAAAAAAATGCTAGGAAAAATCAATTTACTAATGTCAAATTGCCATACATTGCTCAGAGGAGTGTCATGGTTTCTCTTAGAGAACCATTTTATGAAAAACTCTAAACCTCTAGTAGATTTGTCTACATCTCTTAGCCAATTTTCTTTATCATATAAACCCTCACTGACCTTCAACCTTGGGTTTTTTGGAACTAAATCTTTCCACTTAGCTATTTCATTAGTGGATAAGAGAAATTATTTTAGAAAATCATCATGTACATTCCTCTACTAGTAGTCTACATTCCAAAAAAAATCTTGTCATGGAAGCATCTTATCTAATTTATCACAATTTAGAGTGTAATTTTGAGATGACTAAGAGCTTCAAGAACTTACCCACAAATTTTCTCACTCCACTAAAAAATTCTATCTACAATAATTCATGGTCTAAGAAAATACAATTTGAGCTCTGGTTCTTGCTTCACTTTGAATTCTTAATTAGTTGGAACTTGATAATGAATTGAATTGAAATTTTTATTCAAATTATCTGCACTTGAATTCTCATTGATCAACATTAATGTCCTAATAGTCAAATTTTAGGCAATGCCAAAAACTTAAAAATTTGGTCATCAGTCTGGCAAAGATTGAATGGTTCTATTTTAAACTAAAATGGTTGTCTTACCCTTTCAAAAAGTTTGACACGTGTCATCTCATTGCTTTCTCTCTTTAGCTAAAGTTTGAGCATCTTTAAAATGTGAGAAAGTAACGATCGTCAATCTGCTTTTGATCAAGAATCCTAAAAAATCCTAGTTTTTGTTGTATTTCCTTTTGAATTTGGGCCTACTAAGACACATGTTGAATTCTCACATTCTCACTTTGGTTAATCTTCATGCAACTTTAGAAAGAAAGAATGTGACAATCACTGAACTTTTAAGATCTGACGGTTATGAAAAAGTAATACTTTTCATTATGTTCTGTATCTGTAGCAAATTAAAACTCACCACCTATAACCTCATACTAACAAAAACCTTTGGCAACTCATAACTCAAGCTAGCCTTACCATTTCCACGTGTTGTCATGTTGCATTCTTTCTTTAGTTAATCTTTGTACAATTCCAAAAAGCAAGAATGTGATAGCCATTGATCATCTAAGATCTAACAGCTTCTATAAATTGAAGTTCTCTTATTGTAGTTAGTGCCTTCAACCAACTAGAACATGCCATTTGAAAACATACTTTGATGCATTCCATTTTGTAGCCCACAATTGAGTTTGGTCCCACTATTTCCACGTGTTGAGTTATCATTTTCTCACTTTGGTTAATTTTCATGTAACTTTAAAAAGTAAGAATGTGATAATCATCAATCTTCATCTGATCTATGGCTTGGAAAATGCACTACTTTATATTGTTTGAAAACCAAAATGAGGCACCCATAGGGACAGGTGTCAACTTGTCTCTTTCTTGCTTTAGTTAATCTTCATGCATCTTTGAAAAGTAAAAATGTGACAATCATCGATCTACTTTTGATCGATGATCATGGAAATGACTCACCTAGGGTAAAGAACTTAACACAAAGCAAAGGGTGGGCTAATCCAAGGCATACCTAAGGTTGAAAAAGAGTCAAGTGCTAGGGTATAGAAATTTTTTGCATAAATATTTAAAAGGTTGCATGAAAATTATATAATAAAAGGATTTTAAAAAGTTTTTAGGGCTTTATTTAAAAAAATTCATGTGCATATTTGAAACTATGAACAATGTAAACCAATTTTAGAAACCTAGGGCACAAACAACATTAGGGAAAAATAATTAGAGATTTTTCTAGGGTATAATCAATTAAAGGATACACAATCCCTAATTGTAAAAGGATAACTAGTTTTTTCCCACAATAATTTTGTAAATTTTTTTACATGTGAAAAACCAGGCTACCAATATGATCCAATCATCAAGAAGATCGTCATTTCAATAGATGTGGAGTTTCTTGAAAATTAGTCATGGGATGGCTTGGTGGATGAATCTTCAAAAACTTCAAGTAAAGGGATGTCTATTGATCAAGAAGATGAAATTGGTGATCAAAAAAATGAAGGATCAATAGATACACATGACTCCATACACAGGAAAAAATGAAAGCAATGCCAAACATGTAGATTTTCAGCCCCTAGCACCTCAAGATAGCTACCTATTTCCAAGAAAGACCAAGATTCTAAGGGAGATATACCACTTGATGAAAGGTATGATGAAGACCATGATGAGAGTGTTAATTTTTCATTATTTTCTCATAGTGATCCAATCTATTTTGAAGAAGCTATAAAAGAGGAGAAATGGTGTAATTCCATGGATGAGGAAATAGAGTCTATAGAAAGAAATGAATCATGGGAGTTAACTACTTTGCCTTCTGAGAAATAAGTTATTGGAGTTAAATTGGTTTACAAGACCAAGTGCAATGCTAAAAGAAAAATAGATAGGCATATGACATGATTAGTGGTCAAGGGTTACAAGTAGTAGTATGGCAGAAATTATGATGAGACATATGCCTTGGTTGAAAGAATGGAAATCATGTTTGTAGTCATAGAAATTGTAGCCAAATACAAATGGAAGGTATACCAAATGGATGTGAAGTCTGCCTTTTTGAATGGTGTATTGAAAGAAGAGGTATATGGGGAGAAACCGCCTAGATATGAAGTTGTAGGTGAAGAATACAATGTGTTTAGGTTGAAGAGATCTCTATATGGGCTCAAGAAAGCTCCATAAACATGGTAGAGTAGAATTGACTCATAATTGATGAGCAATGGCTTTAGCCAAAGCAATGGTGAGCCCATTCTCTACATCAAGGCAAAAAATGGTAAGATTTTGATTATTGTCTTATATTTAGATGACTTAATATTCATTGGAAATGATACTTTCCTAATTGGTGAGTTCAAAGAGGACATGAAGAATGAATTTGAGATGATAGAATTAGGTCTCTTGAAGTACTTTCTAGGCATAGAAGTAAAACAAATGCATGATATCATCTTTATCTCTCAAGAAAAATATGTAAATTAGATCTTGGAGAGATTCAAAATGTAGAATAGTAAGGAAGCCCCAAACCAACATCATTAGGCCTAAAGGTGAGCAAGGGATATTGTAGTGGAAATTTGAATCCAACATTATATAAAATTATGGTTGGAAGCTTGATGTATTTGATAGCAACTCGGTGATGCAAGTATCAAAGAAAACTTCAAGAACCCTCATATCACTCATGAATTTACATCTTAATTAAAATTTATTCAACATTATAGAGACATCAATACATATTTCCCAATACAATCACCATTGAATCACCATTATCAAATTAAAAATCAATCTTGAAAACATAGACTTCAATTTTGTGATTCGAGACAGGCTTGCATACTGAGATTTAACTTTAAAAAAAAATCTTATTTATTCAATCCAACAATCCCAATTAGGTGAAATTTTGTTTCCAAAACTCATAAGCACCCAATTTTATAATTCAAAGTAATGGTCTCTACACCGAGACCCATTTTCTGTGACTTTGTTAAAGATGGTTAAAAACCAGTTTTCACTAAAATGCTCATAACTTATATAAAAATTAACAAAAATATACCAAATAAATTTCATTAGAAATTTGATTCATTAATATTTCCATAAATATAAGTTTCATCCCTTGAAACAATAATTAAGTATCTATACATATTGCTTCAATATGACTATATTTGAAAATCTAGAAAAACTATCATCCATAGAATGCTCATAACTTTCTCAAATCTAAATGAAATAAAATCAAACACAAATAAATGGAAGGATTATTACTTTTCCTAATATAATATATCAATAATAAGTCATTTTTCAGCTATACGTAGATGTACAAAAAAACAACAACAAGAGAACTAGAAAGCCAATCAAAATAACAAGTTAGAATCACTCTAAATTTGTTTCAAATGTTACTATTTACTTCTATTCTGATTTTGTTCGACCTTAAAATGAATTTTATAATTTATTGACCATTTTAGACCTTTAAAATACCACCCATGACCTTTGGAGTTCCTCTTACAACTTTAATGCAATTTTACATCGTTGCACTTTTTGCAACTCTTCACCTTCTTGAAAGCTTTTGAGACTTTTGACCACTGTGATGGCATGAATTTCCATAAATATTAAAGACATATTGAAATGGCCATTTAATAATCTTTTACATGGTTATTATCCTTTCAAGGTTCATTTTAGAACTTTTTACATATTAAACCAATTAGGACCATAACTATGACAATGTGGACAACATTACATTTTTGTTACAACTTTTCTTTTCAATTGGATTCCATAGAATGACATTGAAACTAATATGAGGGAAAATAAATCACTTAAATATCCATTATGAACTCTTGTAACTATATGATGACTAGGTTCTCCTAAAACATACTCCTGAGCTTGAAATATTTCCATGTCCCATAGAAATGTGGTGGTGATAACCTATAAAAGAAATTTTGCCTCTTTGCCTCCATCTAGCTTTGATGTATTTGTTGCTCTTTCTATCCAAGAACTGTGATTCTCATTAATGGAATTTAAGTAGCTACCTCCAAGGTTCTATAACTATCAAAAGCTCACTCCTCCATACTGCATCACACACAAACAAGTTGCCTCACCCAGGAGTCCTTTCTTGCCTCTCTCCCTAGGTCTTTTGGCAACCAACCTTCTTCTAAGGCCCTTAGACCATGTCCTATGGACCCTTAGGTAGACCTCCATGTCCACCTATTTGTAGTGAATGAACATGTACATGAAACTATTTTGACTTCACAACACACATCGCATTTTTCCTAGAAATGAGGACCCCCTTTTTATTTTTTAGCTTTCTAAATCCCTAGTCTAGGGTTTGGGTGTTTTTTTTAGGGTTTTTCCTAGTGTTCTTAGCTACTCCAAGTCATAGATTGAAAACCCAAATTCCAAAAACTAGAATCATCTAAGAGAGAGTCATTTTTGCAAGAAAATGGTCCACTAGTGCACCTTCCCAAGTGCACTATTGAACCAACACATTTACAGAAGGTACTTCCTCTTTGAAGATTGTAGCTATGCACCCCAAAGAGGTGCATTGGACCTCCTCCCCCTCTTCACCTTACTTTTTTCCTTCGGGCCTTCTATATCGCAACTACATAGCTAAAATAAGTGTGCTACTGCACCACCTTGCCCTTTTCACCTGCACACACAAAGACAAGAAACATCAAGACACCCAAAACAGGGTGTGCAATAGCACACCTATCTAAGTGCATTATTGCACACCTCTTTTTGTTTTACAAAACTTAAAATACTCAACTTTAAAAGCATTCACTAAATGCCCTAGTGAAGGTGCGTAGTTGTGCATCTTCCTAGGTGCACAGCTACACACTTTCATACATTATAGTTGTATAAGGAAAAAGGCGCACTAGGAACACCTCTAAGGTGTGCTAAGTGTGCTATTTTTTGTCTTCTAGAGGTCTTTGTTAGGATTTTAGGTCATTTTAATAGTTTTTTAGGGTTTTAGGGTTCTGGGTTAGTTTTTATCGTAGTTAGGTTATATTTAAATTAATTTTTTTCAACTCTTTGGACTAATGTTTGCTTCTTTATGTAGGTAAAAAAGCATCCTTAACTTGTTGGGGTCATAATTTTTGACCTAGATCTTAGAATTCAAATCTATTTACTCTATTCGAAAGAAGAACTAAAAATGTAATTTTAGTCCCTAAAATAGTGAGCCTTTGGCTAACCTATTTTAGGGAGCAATGAAAGTTTCAACTTGAATTTTTGAGCAGAAGACCTCCAAAAAAGCTAGTTTAAAAATGCCTACAAAATCTTGTGAAAAGGTTTCAAACATTTGATCATTTTGGATAATCTGGATCACCTAGTCTTTGACCCAAAAGGATTGAGCAGTTGGAAAGAAGAAAAGATCAAAGATACAAAGGTTGGACACATGAACCAGAATAGGTTCCTCATCTTATGTAATGACAAAATTCAACACAGTGCCTTGGGATTTTAGAAGCAAAAGGAGTTTAAGTCTATGAAAGATTTTGGCTATAAAGAGGGTATAAATGATCAAAATAAGTTCAAAAAAGTGATCTAAAACCATATTTGAGCAAAACTCATAAATCATTTTCAAAAGTGAGAACTTTTATTTTTAGGTGAATTGAGCACCTTGCACAAATTTCATGTGCATAGGTGATTTTTCAATGGTGTTCTAGAAGATTTTGAAGAATTTAGAGGTGCACCAATAGTTATATCCCAACTCTAAATTTAGAGCTTTCCATGCATTGAAAATGCATTTTGACAGTAGTTTAACTCCTATGGATGCCTAATAAAGATGAAGCTTCTATTTTTGCCACTTTCGGTTACTTCTACATCATCTAAAGGCTTTCTCTTTCTTATTCTTTCATGCTTTCTTTTTTTTGGACATGTAAAGGCTCATGCATCCAATTAATGATATAAAGTGGATCAAGTTCTACTAAGAACCACTTAGAGAGTAGTTTGTACATAAATAGATTTGTTTTATTATTTTAGAAGCATATATTTTCTTAAAGAGATCTCTCACTCTCAACACAAATTGAGGAGATGATTTCCTATAAATTCAGGAATGTAATATGTCTTTCGGGCCACCATTATTTTGATGCAATAATATATGTTGTAGGTGCTCACATTTGGAGTGTACTGATTGTTGTCTAATTGTGTTATATTTTGTGAACGTATGTTCATGGAATGTAATTAAGCCAATAGTTTTATTGTGTTATTCTAGTTGTGTGATCTTTTAATTTTGGTGTTTGCTACAGGTTTACAAATTCTTCTGACATACATAGTTTGAGAAGAGATCACCATATTGTTCCTGCATAGCTTTTTGTCTCACACGAGAATACTTTTCATGGACTTGCAATCTTATGAAAAGTGAAACATCTTATACTTACTAAATTCCCCATCGACGATTACATTAGTGGAATTAAGGAAGCACTGCTCCTACTTTCATTGGTTACCTACCAATCTTTTCAAAGGCTTAACTCGCAAACGCAATGTTTCCATGGCTTATGTCTATTAGTATTTTACTTTTCATAGTATTTCCTTAGATTTCTTATTACCCTATCTTTTTTATTTGTTATGCTAACCCCTAGTTAAATTAGGAATTCATATAGTTATATTGTTAGATTACATTCATTTAAAAATAGAAAATACCAAAAACATTTTTTTTTTTGTGGTTAATTTTGAAATAGCAGGTAGATTGGTCATCTTATCTGAAATTGGTTCAAACCAGGAAAGGCCTCCTCATGAACACTCACATTTATCTTCTACTACATGGATTCTAGTAGGTCGCAAGATCACCTAGAACCTTGGAGTTGATCCTAGATCAACTTTTCAAGAGAGGAGTTTGAAAGGATTCCTGTTGTTAAGCATTCTGCAAAATGATAGCTCAATAGAAGTGGCACTAGAAGGAGGGCCTAAAAACCATTCGGCTCAAAAAACCAAAGTTACTATTTGAAAATTCTACAATTATTAGAGGAAAAAATTAATAAAAATAATAATAAAAATTCTAAGTCTAGGAATTTTCATAAGGTGCGCTAGTGTGCTGTTTTGAGAAAGTGTGCTTCTTCAGAGGTGCACTTTTCTAGAATAAAGACAAGTTCCTAGAGCTTAGTTACTTTCACAAGCATCATAGTGATAAAGAGATACCAAGAACTCCACCCATTTGCATTACATATTCCATAATCATCATCTACTCTACATTCTACTTCACATATTCACATCATTATGCACCATGTCTTTCTTCAATGCCCAAAGTTCACCTTTTAACCTAACTGGACCATTACATGACTTGCCCACAAATCCTAAATTTTTTTGCCTATGGTTCATCTATGGAGAATCATGAACAATACAAGATCATGTTAAAATTTTCAAGGAGATCTATAATTGAAACCAAATTTAGCATATAGACATTATATGCCTTCTTTTTCCTTACACTTTGGGGCAAGCATAATTCAATTTGTACCTCAATCTACTGCTAGCATCACTAAGGGATTGGAACTCTTTTGAGAGCAAGTTTCTAGAACAAGTCAAGATCTATATTGATCTAGCTATCCTACATCATTAGTTCATCTCAATTAAGAGGGATCCCTATGAGACTATTTAGTTTAATCATTGCTTCTATAGGATGTATCAAAGAATGGAGTTTCCTTACATCATACCACAAGAGGCTATCATCCAGATCTATTTTGGAATGGATTCATTAACTTATATTTTTCAAAGAAGGCTCCCACCCAGAGACATTGATACCATTGAAAATGTCTTCAAAGAGGTTGTTACATTCACGAAGCAGTTCATTGCTACTCCAATGCCAACAATTACATATTTAGGGTATGAGTCTCAAAAGAGTGCTTTCTTTGAGTAGAAGGTAGCTGCATCCTGCTAAACTTGAGAACAATATGATAGCTCCTTTTTCTAGTGATGATACAAATTTAAATTTTGTGATGGAATTTTTTTAAAAATTATTTGATAGGGTTATGTTTATATTGTTTTCATTCATAGTTTAACCCTAGAAAATTTTTAGGATCTCCATCATTTTTTATCCCTAACCCTAGGCCATATAAGTGAGTAGGATTTTATTTTTTCCTTGCACATTATTTCTTATGATGTTACGAGGGAGGGTTAGTGGAATATTGTAAGAAAGGGTGTTAACCTTTTCTGATCTCATAATTAAGGTTGTGTCATGATATCATGGATAAAATTTTGAACCTTCCCAATCACATGATATCTTTTGTATTGTATGATTACATAACCTTTTATTTTGTTTGTGTTGTGATCTTCTCCGATGTTATGATGAAAGGCTCATCATGTTGTTAGGAGTAGTGAAATTGGTATCTACGATACTACTAAGATGGGGCCCATCATGAGATCACCAAGTGCAAATATGGAGGCCATGATCTTACAAAATTTTGTAAGATCATGGAAAGACAGAGGATGACCCATGATATTACAGATAGATTAGAGGATTAAGAGGCTTAGTTTGGGGGTGTGCGATGTTATGATGGTTGACTTTTTCATGTCTTTGGGGCATGGAAAATGGATGTCTATGATCCTAGAATTAGCCTTTATTAGAGGATTATGGAGGCAAGGATATTGGTCAATGATGTTATGAAAGGCTACAATCCTAGGACAGGGAGATGCTATGATAAACCCATTATTGTCAAATCACAAGGTGGAGTTCAAATGGATGTGATGCCATGATATTGTTGACAAATTGGGGAAGGCAAGAGCAAGAGCTCTGATATTATGATTAGTTGTAAGATCAGAGGAGGAATGATGAGGGCCTATGATCTTATGAATGTTGTAAGATCGTAACATGATTTTCAAAACTTAATGATGCTACAATAGGATGTTCATCGTATCATTGGGGAAGCCAAGATTGAAGAGGTGAGATATTATGAAAGTGTAGTATGAGGGGCTTGTTGTAATATTGTAAAGGGGAATTTCAAATGTTTCAACTGTTGATGAGGATGTGGGGCCTGCCCAAGTGGTGATGGAAAATTAGATACTAACACTTGGCACAAAGTGGCAATCAGGGAAAAGAAAAATGAATAAAAATTAAAAGATTAGAGATTTTCAATGTGTAAATGTTGAAAGGATTATAAATTGAATAATATTATATAGTTTCAACTATATAGTTTTATTTTTCATTTAATATTCTATTCTTGGCCTGGGGCCTAAAAATTTCAAATCAATCTCAAGGGCATGATTTATATTAGAAATGTGCAGTATGATATACCATTGGAATTGGAAAAGAAATGAATTTTCCATTTTTCTAGTTAGTTTTTGAGTAGGCATCGACTAGTAGTAGCTATAGGCAATTTTTTTTGTTTTCAGGGGGATCTTAGTGAAAAATGCAAAATTATGTTTCCAGTTTGATTTGAGAACAAATTTTGATCATATATGATTTCATCATCAGTTATGAGGGAGATTTGATAGTTTTAAGTGTAGCTGGGAGAAATTATATTTTTTGCAGCAGAATGGATGAATCATCACAGACAAGAAGGATGAGTATTGGTACTCAATCAATTCAACAATGAAGTAGCTAAGATATTTTACAAGCTAGGTAGATAAAGTACATGGAGAAGAAAAGATCAAAGATTCAACATTAATGCTTTTTTTCATCTCAGCTACTTATCTTTTTTATCGATATTTTTGGAAGAACGTTCTGTGTATTTATTATATGCATCTTCCAAAAGTTTGGTGTATCCATTAAAATTTTGACATGTGTCCTCCTCTCATCTATAGCTTGTTGCAACCCTATATATGGGTTTCCAAGATGAGAAGTAGAGGTCGGTTGTTTGTAGAATTTTTATATGTGTCATGTATTATATTGCAGTCTATCCATTTTTATTCTGTAGTTATCTGAATGAGTTCACATGTATGCATACTTGAATACAAAAGGAATATTTGGGACCAATGGTTTTATCACTGTGTCATACTATGAGTTTAATTTATAGTGTTAAGATTTAAATTGAAGGATTTATCCTTAAATATCATTATCTTTGAAATTTTGTCTCTTTTTCATATATCTATAGCTTTGGGACTGAATAGACAAGTTTCTCTTTAGTTTAATGCAATCCAAAAGGTTGTATGTCTCTTATTGATTACTACTAATTTAAAGAATCAGGTAATTACTTTCTATAATTGGTAAGGTTTAGAGTTTATGGAAAGGATGAGAATTAGAATGAAATTAAAATTTTAATGTTGACATTTTCAATCACAAGTTGATTAAAAAAGGTCTAAACCTGCTAATCTCTACCTCTATATCCCATTGGATAAAGCATTGGTCCATTCTAAGGTTCAAGAGTAAATTGTTGATTCACCTTTTTACATAACAATCACAACAAAAAATCAATTTAATTTCATGCATTGAAGAGATAGAAGTGTAGGTCATGGCTTATTTGTTGTTACTTTCTTTGGTTGTAATTAGCTACTACAGTCAGAATGTTTGTTAGAAAATTATAGAAGAATATTGACCATTTCTGCTATAGGGGATAATCTTGCAGAGAAAAGTATCAAGTTAATGAGATAAATCCCTTAGGTTTCCCTATCTTGGTTTAGTAGAGCCTAAAGTGAAGGGAGTCTTAGTGAATCTATTAATGTTGGCCTAGAACTGAGATTTAGCCTTGCTGAATATAGGATTTAGCTCATCCTTGTCTCTGTTTCCTAGTATCAAGTTTAAATTCATTTGATATGTTCTTTTCAAGAAAGAACTCCAACATAATATGGATAGAGAATTTAAGGCCATGAAGGAGATGATGTCTCTTTTATCCAATGAACTCATTAAAATAAAGTTAAATTCCTCAAGAAACCAAGGCAATCATCCAAGACAACTTGCTACCAAAAATAATTATTCTCAAAATCAGAGGCAAAATTTTGGCCTTTACAATAACATCAACAATGAAAACAATGGTATTATAGGTATGAGTCCAAGTGAAAATGGATATGGGTCCAATAATGTTTTGGATCAACCTCCCCAAGTCATGGTGGAACAATCTTTGCAGTTTAGTGCAATGACGTTTGAATCATATGATAAATCTATAGGAGGACAAAATGATGTAGATGATCAAGAGGAGTTTGTGTTCCCATTCAATGAAGAAATTCTTCCAAGTGTTGATGTTTCAATAAGTGTGGATATGCCAATAAATTTAGAGGATGGGAAAATTTTTGAAGTTCCAAAACTCCATGAAGTTGAAAAAAGTGATGGAAATGCAAGTGATCCCAAAGTTGGTGAGATTTTTGAATTAGAAAGTCATCAAGATGTAGATACCAATTCTTCCTACTATGATGTTGATTCCCCATTGGATAATGATAAGATACCACCTTCAAAATTAGATTTTTCATTAGAAGAAATGGATAGAGTGCTCAATTTGGTCTCAAGCTTGACTAAGGAAATGTCTATTTGTGGGTATTCTACATATATATCAAACCATGCAATAACCAAGTCATGTAGAATCCATCCATTTGGGTTCCATTTAGAAGAAAGTTGTCCTGATTTCATGTTAGCTTGGGAGATCCCAATGGAGGGAAAATATATTTCTAAATAGGCTTCTTTGGGATATGAGGTAGAAAACATCTTGATCAATGATATTAATGAATCTTATAATTTCAAAGGAAGGTTGATGATTGAATTTTCTAGTCTGAAGGAACCTAAAGTGTTTCCATGTGTCTGTGAAGTTGTGTACTATGAGATAAGACCAACAAAAGGAGAGATTACAATGTGTGAGTGTACCCCTATGGTGGGAGATTCACTAGATCAGGTGATATATTTCCATTATCCCTCTCAATTTGATGATTTTCAATTTGAATATGATGCTAAAGGTAAGAGAACTTGTTTCTAGATTAATCATGGTCATGGAGAGTTACCACAACTTCTAATTTTATGTGATTTGTGCTTGGAATTTGAAGAAAGATTGTCCAAATTTTATTTTTTTGAGTACAAAGACAAGTCAACATTTTTTAGAACAATATGGTGTGGTTCATTACTGTTGCACATAATGAGAAATCTACTAATAACCACCCTGCATTCTTATTACTTAAGGTTTTTTGTATATAAGTTTTTGTTTTTGTTTTTTTTTTCTTAGTCTTTTTTAGTCTTTCTAGTTAGGTGTTAGTTTTTGTTGAGTCGAGTCTTTTTTGTTTGGGATTTTTTTCTTTTCATTTCTTTTTCTTTCAAAGTTTCATCAATCTATGGGTTAAGTGCACTCAATATTTTATCTTGATATATCTCATTAAACTACTTTTTGGTTTCGACTTTTAGGAAGAGGTATTTCTTTATCAAAATATTTTAATGATTTTTTTTCTTATACCAACTAAGGAATGGATGTTACTTGTAGTAATAGGGAACTTTTAGTCTTGAATTCAAAATTGCAAATCAGCAAGTTTTCAACACTTTGAAAATTTAAAGATTGGTTATCTTAGGTCTTTTCGAACCAAGGTTGATGATAGCAAGGGATAGTATAAACCCTACTAGTTCAAATAGAAGGGTATCTTGAAGGAATTGCTAAGATCATTGTTTGGCAGGAGAGTTTTCTAAAGGTTCTTAAAAGAGGAATGGAAGGGATGTTCACAAAAGATCGAATCCAAGAAATGACACCAATGTTTTGGCCACATGGTCTAAGCATGGTTAGGAAACAAAAAGAAAATAAAAAAGAAATAAAGGTGTTAAGAATGAAAGATTCTACAAATTTTGAGAAAGGTAATCTGGCTATAAGTATATGCATTCTCAATAAGATATCTGGTACCAAGACATTGCTTCATCAAATAATCAAAATGTGATATTATGAGCTACATGGAGAAAATATGCAAAGGATTGCCAAGGACTTCAAATGAAAAAGTGACAACCCATCAAGAGCCCTTAGAACTAATTCTCTCATTTGGTTGGACAAAGGATTGACAAACAACTTTCATGAAGATTCTTGATGAATGGACTAGAATGGGGTGGAAGATTGTTTCCAAGTTGTCAATTTTTTTTGATAGACTACATCCTAAGATTTCAAAGGAAATAAACACACTCAACACACACTGGACTTGGAGATTTGAGATTTTGAGGATTTGACTGAAAAGTGACTCAAAATATGCTTGAAGTGTTCGAGATTTAGTTGGTGTTGGATACATATCATAGGAATGTTTGTTGATGAAGGAATGCCTTTGTCATTTCTTCCTTTTTTTTGGGGCTATTTTTTGTGGTTTCACAATGCATGCCCCATTTTTCCTAGAAATGGAGACCCCCTATTTTATTTTTTAGCTTTCTAGATCCCAAGTCTAGGATTTGAGTCCTTTTTTTAGGGTTTTTCCTAGCACTTTTAGCTAATATGGGTCCTGGCATCAAAACCTTGATTCGAAAAATCATAATCATTTAAGAGAGAGTCATTTTTGCAAGAAAATGGCACACCAGTGTACCTCCCTAGGTGTGCTAGTGTGCCAACACAATTGGAGAAGGCACTTCCTCTTTCAAGTGCATAGCTGCTCACCCCAATGAGGTGAGCTAGACCCCCTCCCCCTCTTTACATTGTTTTCTTCCTCTGAGCCTTCTATATCAAACCTACACAACTAAAGCCGCACACCCCAAAGAGGTGCACTAGACCCCCTCCCATTTTTCACCTTGTTTTCTTCCTCTGAGCCTTCTATATTGCACCTACATAGCTGAAATAGGTGTTCTACTATGCCACCTTGCCCTTTTCACCTACACACACAAAGACAAGAAACATTAAGACACCCAAAAAAGGGTGCACAACAACGCACCTATTTGGGTGCACTGTTGCACACCTCTAGGTGCACAATCATGCACTTTCATACATTAGAGTTGTATAAGGAAAAAGGTGCACTCTTTTCTATCTTCTAGAGGTTTTAGTTAGGATTTTAGGTCTTTTTAATATATTTTTTGGGTTTTAGGGTTTTGTGTCAGTTTTTATTGTAGTTAGGTTATATTTAAATTAAGTTTTTCAACTCTTTAGACTAATGTTTGCTTCTTTGTGTAGGTAAAAAATTATCCTTAACTTGTCAGGGTCATAACTTTTGACCTAGAGCTCAGAAATCAAATTTGTTTATGCCATTGGAAAGAGGAACTGAAAATATAATTTTAATCCCTAAAATAGCAAGCCTTTAGATACCCAATTTTAGGGACTGATGGAAGTTTCAACTTGAAATTTTGAGCAGAAGAGCTCCGAAAAAGCCAGTTAAAAAAGGCCTAGAAAATCTTGTGAAAAAGTTTCAAACATTTGATCATTTTGGATAATCTAGATCACTTGGTCTCTAACCAAGAAGGATTAAGTAGTTGGAGGGAAGAAAAGATCAAAGATACAAAGGTTGGACACATGAACCAAAATAGGTTCCTCATCTTATGCAATGACAAGATTCAACACAGGTGCCTTAGGATTTTAGAAGCAGAAGGAGTTTAAGTATATGAAAGCTTTTGGATATAAAGAGGGTATAAATCATCAAAAGGATAAAAATAGGTACACAAAAGTGATCTAAAACCACATTTGAGAAAAACCTAGAAATTATTTTCAAAACTGAGAATTTTGATTTTTTGGCAAATTGAGCACCTTGCACAAATTTCATACTAGTGCACTGGTGTGCCAAATGCATAAGTGTGCTTCTTCAATGGTGTTCTAGAATATTTTGAAGAATTTAGAGGTGTGCTGATAATTAACTACCAGTTTTAAATTTAGAGCTTTCCATGCATTGGAAACACATTCTGACAATAGTTTAACTCCTATGGATGCCTACTGAAGATGGAGCTTCTATTTTTTCCACTTCTATTTACTTTTGTACATCATCTAAAGGCTTTCTCTTTCTTATTCTTTCATTCTTTTTTTTTTTTATGACATGTAAAGGCTTATGCATCTAATTAATGATATAAAGTAGATAGAGTCCTACTAAGCACCAGTTAGAGAGTCAGTTTGTACATAAATAGATTTGTTTTATTATTTTAGATGCATATATTTGCATAAAGAGTTCTCTCACTCTCAAAAAAAATTGAGGAGATGATTTCCTATAAATTCAATAATGTAATATGTATTCTGGGCCACCATTATTTTGATACAATAATAAATGTTGTTGGTGATTGCATTTCGAGTGTAATGATTCTTGCCTAAGTGTGTTATATTTTTTGAATGTATGTTCATGGAATGTAATTGAGCCAATAGTTTTATTGCATTATTATGGTTGTGCGATCTTTTAATTTTGGTGTTTTCTATAGGTCTACAAATTTTTTTGATGTGCTTAGTTCAAGAAGAGATCGCCATATTGTTCCTGCATAGCTTTTTGTCTTGCATGAGCACACTTTCCATGGCCTTGCAATTTGATGAAAAGTGAAACATATTACAATTACTAAATTCCCCATTGATGATTGCATCGGTGGAATTAAGGAAGTGTTGCTCCTACTTTCATTGGTTACCTACCAATTTTTTTGAAGGCTTAACTCACAAACACATTGTTTTTTCGGCTTATGTCTATTAGGATTTTACTTTTCATATTATTTTCTTGGATTTCTTGTTAGCCTATCTTTGTTATTTTCTTTGCCAACACCTGGTTAAATTAAGAATTCATATAGTTACATTGTTAGATTGCATTCATTTAAAAATAGAAAATACCAAAAACATATCTTTTTTTTTTCTTTGATTTTTAAATAGCAAGCAGACTAGTAATGTTATCCAAAATTGGTTTGAACTAGCAAAGGCCTCCTTATGAACACTCACATTTATCTTCTATTGAGCAGATTCTAGTAGGTCGCAAGATCACCCAGAACCTTGGGGTTGATCCTAGACCAATGTTTCAATAGAGGATTTTGAAAGGATTCTTGTCATTAAGCATCGTGCATAATGATGGCTCAATAGAAACCAAATATTCATCTTCTTTCCAACAAGGTCTTGGTATGAATCCTTTACAATCTCAAGAGCTTCTTGCTCTAATACCAATTTGATGCAAGTATAAAATAAAACTTCAAGAACCCTCATATCACTCATTAATTTCCATCTTGAATAAAATTTATTCAACATTCTAGATACATCAATACATATTTCCCAATACAATCATCCATCAGATCACCATTATCAAATAACAAATCAAACTTGAAAACATAGACTTCAATTTTGCCATTCGAGACAAGCTTGCATATAGAGAATCATAAATTTTAAGCCAAATCTTATGTCTTCAATCCATCCATCCACATTAGGATAGATTAATCCAACAACATATTAAAACATTAGAAACATCCAATGGTAGAATTCAAAGTTATGGTCTCTACACCAAGATCCATTTTCTATGACTCTATTGAAGATGGTTAAAAATCAATTTTCACTAAAATAGTCATAACTTACACAAAAATTAACAAAAATGTACCAAATCAATTTCAATAAAAATATTATTCATTACTCTTTCCATAAATATAAGTTTCATCCCTTGAAACAATAATTAAGTATCCATACATGTTGCTTCAATATGACTATAATTTGAAAATCTATAAAAACTATCATCCATAGAATGCTCATAACTTTCTCAAATATGAATGAAATAAACTTAAACAAAAATAAATGGAAGGATTATTCATTTTCATACTATATCATATCAATAATACATCATTTTTAGGTTGTACATGGATGTACTAGACCTAAAAACAACAAGAGAACTAGAAAGCCAATCAAAATAATGAGTTGCAATCACTCTAAATTTGTTTCAAATGTTACCATTTCCTTCCATTCTGATTTCATTTGACCATAAAATTAATTTTATATTTTCTTGACCATTTAAGACCTTAAAAATACCACCCATGACCTTTGGACTTCCTTTTACAACTTTAATGCAATTTTACATTGTTGCATTTTTTGCAACTCTTCACCTTCTTGAAAGCTTTTGAGACTTTTGACAAATGTGATGTCATGACTTTGCATAAACATTAAAGACTTATTGAAATGAACATTTAATAACCTTTTACATGGTTATTATTCCTTCAAGGGTCATTTTACAAATTTTTACATATTAAACCAATTAGGACCATAACTATGACAATGTGGCCAACATTACATTTTTGTTACAAATTTTCTATTCAATTGGATTCCATAGAATGGCATTGAAACTAATATGAAGGAAAATAAATCATTAAAATATTCATTATGATCTCTTGTAATTATATGATGGCTAGCTTCTCCTGCACCACTTGGCCTAACATGATGCATGCAATAAGTTTGATTTCTAGATTTATGGAAACACCAAAGGGTTCCCATTGGCAAGAAAGAAAGAGGATACTAAGGTATGCAAATGATACCAAGGGATTTGGCATTTTGTACATTGTTGATGATGATTTTAAGTTGAGTAGGTATACCGATAGTGATTGGGTTGGATGTCTAAATGATAGGAAGAGAACTTCTAGTTATATGTTTCATATGGGCTCAAGTGAAATTTAATGGGCATCCAAGAAGTAACCTATTGTTTCTTAATCTACAATAGAGGTTGACTACATAGAAGTGAATGTTGAAGCATGTCAAGATATTTGGCTAAGGGAATCTTGGCAGATTTGAATGAAAAAGAAGAGGATAAAACCACATTTTTTTGTGACAACATTTCCTCAATTGCACTCTCGAAGAATCTAGTATTCCATGGGAGAAGAAAGCACATTGAGATTAGATATCACTTCATTAGAGAGCTAGTGGAGAATGGAAAAATTAAGATGGAATTTTATAAGTTTGAGTAGCAGCTAGTAGATATATTCACTAAGCCACTGGGCATAGCAACTTATATGCACCTAAGAAGTAGTCTTGGCATAATTGATTTGGATCGGGAGTGATACTTACTTGTTGGTTTAGGATAAAGGGGGAGTATTAAAAATTGTTAGTTACCCCTTGAGCTAATCATCCACCTACCCATCAGAAACATTAAATTTGATATATGAGTTCAAATCCAATAATGAAAGGAATTTTTTTGAGATTAGAAAAAAGGGGAGAATGCTCATTCATTTGATAAGAAGAGAAAGGATAGAGAATTGTTGAAGAGAGAATAGATTTCAGAGAGTAGAAGGAAGGTTCAAGAAATTAGGAAGAAGATCAAAGGTTTAAGCAGCACAAGTCTTGATCTTTTATTCTTTGTATGTTCATTTTGTTTGTCCTGTTGAAGTAGTGATTGCTCTAGACTTTATTGTATACAACCTTCTAGTGTTGTAAGTTAATATTACAAAAAGAAGTTGTATGTTAGAGTATTTTGATTTTGGTTGAAGCCATATGCTTCCAAATCTACAATGGTTGAATAGGTTTTTGAATAGAAATAAAGAAAGTAAGCATATTAGTGAATCTCCAGTTATTTGGCTTGTTGTCATTTCTATTCCTATCTATTCTACATTGTGCTTACTATTAGAGAAGAATAGAGTTACAAGTTCTTTGTTTTTATCTCTATGCTTTAATAGTGGAAGAAACTAGACTGTAGGTTAGTCACCAAGTAACTCATTATCCTTGTTAACCAAGTTCTCTACCCTAACTTAGTTCTAGTGTTGATCTAGTCCATGTCTTTACCAAACCTTTTTGGTCTTAGTGCTAACTAAGCTCACTCGGTCACTGTATTATCCAAGCTCACTTGGTCCCCTCCATGACCAAGTTGACCAATTTCACTTGGTGTAGTGTTTTCTGAGCCTTTTTTTTGCTGAGTTCTTTCCTATGGAGACTGAGTCACTAAGGTCCCATTACTGTTGAGAAGCTTGACATTGTCTATCACTCAACTACTTAAGATGTTGAGCAACTTGGCACTCACTGTGTCAATTTATTGCCAAGAAAAATTTGTTCTAAAGTTTCCATAATAGTGGGTGGTACTAGTTTTATAGGAAAACTAATCATGAAGGTCATCTTACTTATGTTTTGTTCAGGCTAGAAGTAGTCTTTGACATTGACAAAGTACAAATGCTTTTATCCTTCAAACAACTTGGTGCCAAACTTGTTGAGGTAAGAAAAACTTTATTTTGACATAACATCTAATAGTAGTTTTATATGTATATAAAGTTGAAATTATTTGCACAAATGGAGTTCAAATAACTATAATAATAATTATTATTATTATTATTATAGAAATCTCATGAATTGTTGGTTGTTACAAATTCTATTGTTAGATCTATTTGTTTTGTTACAAATTATGAGCATTGTAGATTATGAAAATCTAATGTTCAAGGATTGTTATTTTCTTAAAAATTGATATTAGCTTCATATTTTTTAAAGAATTTTGTTTGAAATTATTGCTAATATAATAGATTGTAGTGTAATATTATTAATAGTTTATCAATAATTTTCTAGATTAAGTTTATCTAGTTTGTTGATTTAAAAATATTAATTATTTATACTATTAAATTTTGAAATCTAATATCATAAATGTTTAATTGTTAAAAATTATATAATAGAGTCATTTTTTTTATTGATTTTTTTATATAGAATGCTCACATAATCCAATTTTGAAATAGAAGTTATCAACACTAAACCATTATTCATTCATATATCTATCTATTTCATTGAAAATTTAGAATATAGTTTCATGATACTATGCAGGGTTCATTGGACGACCAGCAAAAGCTTGTTGATGTCTTAAAAGAAGTAGATGTTGTGATCAGTGCTATTTCAGGTGGTGTGGTGCACCACCATATACTTGAACAACTCAAACTTGTGGAGGCCATCAAAGAATGTGACCATATTAAGGCAAGAGGATTTTATTCAAACATAAAATCAATATAGAGAAAAATTATGTTATTGTACGTTATAATTAGATCTAAGAAAATAGATATTATATATATACAATATACTTTACAAAATATAATAGCATTCTATTTGGGCATGATATAAAAAAAAAATTATTTGTTGAATACTTTTTCTAATTAATAAATGTTTTTTTCTCATATATGTAGTAAGTGAATAGTATTTAAAATGCACATTTTAAGTAGTATTAGAAATCTTGTTAACATAACATTGTTAAAAGAGACTATTCATGATGATATTACGTATGATGACTAAGATTGATTGTAAGAAATTTGGCTAATTAAGAAATAATTGAAATATATAATGGTATTCTAGTTGACTATGATACTATGTAAAATATTTAATTTTTTCAATTAATAAAATTATTTTTAACTTATTTATTTATGTATGTATGTATAGTGACTAAATCATATTTTCAAACTTTATTTTATAGCAAGTTGTATGACTTTTATGTTGTTTTGAAAAAATAGAGATTTCTTCCTTCAGAATTTGGGATGGACCCAGATGTTGTGGAAAATCCTTTGGAACCTGGTAACATTACATTCATTGATAAGAGAAAGGTTCGACGTGCCATTGAGGAGGCCAAGATTCCTTATACATATGTCTCATCAAACCTATTTGCTGGATTCTTTGTTGGAAGCCTAGCACAATTGCAAGATATTCCCTGCATGATGCCTGCTCGAGAAAAAGTACTCATCTATGGAGATGGAAATGTTAAAGGTAATATTCCTCTACGTGGATATTTTATATAAACAAAGACAATTAAAATGTATTATATTTATTTCTTGTATGCATATTGTATTTCTAGGTGTTTATGTGGATGAAGATGATGTTGGAATATACACAATCAAGTCGATTGATGATCCTCGCACCCTTAACAAGACTATGTATATCAAACCACCAAAGAATATACTTTCACAACAAGAATTAGTTGAAATATGGGAGAGGTTATCAGGATTGAACCTATAAAAGATCTACATTTCTGAAGATCGACTTCTAAATATGGAAGGTAAATCTCTAATTTTTGAATATTTTATATATAGTCTATTTCAATGCATAAAAATAGAAAAAAAGAAGAAGAAGGATAAAATCTTATAGCAACACTAAAATTGTGTAATTTACTTCAAATGCATGTGATGAAGTAAATGAATGTCTCTTATTAAGATTACTAAAATGTAATCTAGATTATTTATATATATGTGTGTGTGTATATATGTATATGTATGTATGTATGCATATATGTATATATATATATGTATGTATATATATACATGTATATATATATATACATATATATATGTATATATGTATATATATATACACATATATATATGTATATATATACACACATATATATATACATATATATACACATATATATATACATATATATATATGTATATATATATATATATCCATATATATATATATGTATGTATATATAAATATATATGTATACATGTAACATATACATGTATGTATGTATGTAAGTTATTGTTAAAATTTCACAATAAATGTTAGTTTCATACTTTTTTTTAATAAAATAAATATTTGTAAATCATATAGATTATTTATTAAAGTATATTTAAATTTGGTTATAATATTTTTAAAAATTTTATAGTTTAAGTCAAGTCAATGATAAAATATTAAAAATGTATCTTACATTTATAACATACCATTTCTAAAAGAGGATAGATTATAGATATAAAGAAAACAATGAACATAAGAGTCAGGATAAATAACTATATTAGATATTTTTATATCTTAAGCGATGGTTCATTGTTTCTAATAACTCAAGAGGATGGACTAAGTGTTTAACATTAACATATTTTGTATTCCCATATACTCTACATTGTCAAGATGTCATCATGCATCACCTTATTGAATTTTGCATTGTGATGTCTCTATGTTTAACATCGTTTCTTTCATAAATTAAATTTCTAGTGTAAAAATATTACATAATGTTCTTTGTATGAGTAGCATGCACAAAATAACATGGCTAGGTCAATTAGGTGATATCATTAACACCACTTTGGACATGCTATGCCAAGCCTTGGAGTTTCTTAATTCAACCTATTTACATTTTCTAATGCTCTAAAATAGAATAACAAAATAAGAATTGAGATCCTTAATAATATATAGAAAAATATATTTAGACACTACTTGTGTGTGAGGGTGTGTGTGCATGGGCGTGTGTGTGTGTGTGTGTGTGTGTGTGTGTGTGTGTGTGTGTGTGTGTGTGTGTGTGTGTGTGTGTGTGTGTGTGTGTGTGTGTGCGCGCGCGCGCGTGCGCGCGTGTGCGTGCGTGTGTGCATACATGCACATGCAAGTAAGAAAGTACAATAATAGAGTTTATTTGACCTATTTATGAAGTAGTGATATTGGTTGTATCTAATATTGCTTATTTCTATGTTTGTTAGGTGCATCTTCTATGATCATGCAATGTACATAAAATTTTATAGTTATTTAGGGAAATTACAATAATAATAGGTATCTAGTGAGTTGGAAAGATAATATTAAAATGTGAAATCATAATTTGAACAAAAGAAAAGTCTTGCACAACCTCATTGAAAGGATAGGCTATGGACATCATAGCATGAAATATAGATTGATAATTTTATTTTGAAGATTGTTCAAGTGTGAAATGACATAATTATAATATAAGGTCTTGATGTAGAATGAATAAATTAAATAGTTTTGAATGGTAAATATTTAAGCTATATTTCCTCTTGAATACAACAATATTCCAACTCTTCATAATACAAATTTAGTGTAGAGTTCCTTCAAAAGGAGACTATTGTTTGGAGTTATGGATGAATCAAAGTCTTGTTAGGATTTAATTAAAAAAATTCAATGCCTTTAATTAAACATGACCCTCATATCCAACATTTCAAAAAAACACTAAGGGGGGAGGGGATTTGTTGGCTTCTTAAGTACGATTGTGTTTGTTCTTATTCCAAATTATTCTTTGACTAACTGATATGATTTATTTTCTATCACCCAATCTATTTCATTAGGGATGTATTAGGCATGACATATATTTGTCTCTAATAATATTTATAGGTCATCCCAAATATTTACTTAATCATTTAATCTTTAATATATTTAAAAATCAATACATCATATTTATTGTAGATGACATTTATATCCAAATACTTATCATTTGATTGTCTAATTTTTTCTCCTTCTTTTAATTGAATATATTTTATACCATTTTTTTAATTAATTAAATCAAGAGGTAGATTGAACCTTTACATCAAGATAAATGTAAAAAAAAAAAGTTAATTTACAAGGAGTGAACCCAATGAACAAAATTCTCAACAAATAAACTAGAAAAAGAACCAGGAAAGAAACAGAAAAAAGAGAATAAAAATAAAAATGTGTGTTTAAAGAAGACTATAGAGAATTGGCCTTAACCTCCTTCCACTCTTGATTCAAATGATTCCTTCATAATGTTAAAGAAGGAGACATTTTGAGTTCATTGCAAATTGCAAAAAAGATGAAGTACCAAGAAATTTTTCACCCTCTTAGCTATCATTTATTTCCTCTTCCTTTTAGCATACCTTTTCTCAAGTTCATCCTTAAAAACTAGGATAGATCCTTAATTATTATCCATCATCTCCTTAAGCAACTAAAATAAAATATCTCATTCAACTTTCAAATAAATTATCTTAATTATTTTTAACATTAGCAACATGACATACAATTTTATTTTTATTTTCTTTACTTGCGCCACTCTCACAAAGTTCGATAAGGTCCACGTCACTCATGTTTATAGAGAGGCAAACCTAGTCACTGATTGGTTTTCTAATAAAGGGGTTAACGCCACCAATAATCTGACCTGGCATGCCGAAAAAGATTTTTTGGCGGAGGCAAAGTTGCTTATCGACCAAGATAAAATCTTGGGAAGGATGGCTCAAATCCAATGCAATTATGGATAATAAAGATTGCTTAATAAATGGTAAGTGCCATTATTGGCATCGTGATTTTCACCAGCAAAAGGGGTTTCCTCTAACATTTCGACACGTTCGAAAGGACGATACCATTATTTTCAGAAAAGGGTACATTCACGGGTATCATAAAAGAAACATCACCATTTTTTTGAATGCAAATAACTTGCACAGTTCAGAGTTCATGAGAATTGTGGAATTTGATCAAGTAAACATGACAGGTGAGAGGAGCAGAAAGGAGTCGGTGGGGGAAGTTCAGAAGTGGAAGAACAAGGCCAAAGTTTGGAGAGAGCTGGAAAAGGGTGGGGTTACTAATTTCTTTGAGAAACTTCATGGCTCGGATCCTGAGATCACTAACAGCATGGTGAATTCATGGAATAATGGTAAGGTTAAGGTGAACGGGGTCTACTTTCAAATTACTGAGGATGTGGTTGCTGAAGTCACGGGGATTCAGATGGAGGGGCATAAATTCTTCAGAGACAAGAAGATGTCTTCTAATGCAATCAAGGATTTTGTGAAAAACACTGAAGAGCTGAACAAGCTGGGCAAGAAAGAGAAATTTTTTGTAACGAATACTATAAAGAAGCTCTGGAGGCATGTTCTCTACGCTGTCATTGAATATATAACCCTAGACCCCAGGTTTGATAGGGTTAGGACTCACCATTTTGTGATTCTGAATCATTTTCGCCATGGTAGTAAGATCTCCCTCCCGTATTATCTTTTTAACTCGAAGAACAAGGCCATTTCTAGTTTTAAAAAGAAAGCTACCATCAACTCGGCATTGCATGAGGGTCTTCTACTTTTGATTCATGAGCATTTCCATGCTCAAACCATTAGCAAAAACCCTATCTAGGGGGCGGATGTTGACAAGAGCAACTCCAGTTTTTCCTCAGATTTTGACAATGTCGAGAGCATCAACTCTGATGAGGTTTTTGAGCATTCAGGTAAGAAGACTAAAAGCCATAAGAAGGATTACCCCTCTATCAAATTACCCAGCAGAAAGAGCCCTAGAGGTCATACCCCAGCTAAAACTGGCTCTGCTGAGGTGGAGGAGGAAATGGATACTGATGATTCTGACAAGGTTTTGAAAAAGGAGCTGGATGAGGAGAAACTGAGAAAAAGATAGAAGAGGGAGGGAGAGACCATGGAGAGCTCCAGTAGTTAGGGAAAGGATTCTCTGCCCATTCCACTCTCCCCTATACATCCTCAGCCTCCTTTGGAGGAAAATGACAACTCTGGACAGATTGAGGGGGAAGTGCAAGTTAATAACAGAAGGAAGGCTTGGAAGAACTTCAATGTGAGAACGACCACTATGGGAATCTACAGAAAGGTGATGAACCCCCAACTCCTGGTGGACGACCTCAAGAATCCTAGACTCAATGAGCTAATTAACCCGACTATAGTGGCTATTTCTGATAATGCAAGAGAAATGGGCATGAATCTGTTGAACAATGCCTGCAATAGCATGATCGACAACTTCAGATCAATTAAATGGCTTTTCCATGAGCTTGAGGATGTCAGAGATAGGGTTTCCCAAATGGAAAAAATCAAGATCAAGACAGGTGCAGAAAGCCAAGGTGACCGGAACAGCTGGGAGACTCTGATGGAGAGGAGAGTAAAAAATATTGAGAACTACAATCACAACCTGGCAAGTCAAATGATCTCCCTCCTCGCTTCGATCAATGACAACATCCTCTCTCTCTTGGAAAATCTCAAAGACAGGAACCAGATGGAGGAAGATGATAAACAGAACAGAGACAAAGATAGGCTGGATGTGGATAAAGCCAAGGATAGCACTATGGAGCAGGATTTGACAAACCCCCAGGATCATAAGGCAGAAGAGCAACAAGAGTGCGCCGAAGCTGCCCAGACCATGCTCGAGATGGAGAAGTAGTCTGCTAGGTTGGGTCTCTATCCTTTGGTTTTTGTTTCTCCTGGCTTTGGCTTTTTGTCTAGTCTCTGTTTTTCTGGTTGGTTCTCTGGCCTTTTTAGTGGGCAGTTGTTTCGGGCTGGGCCTTTGGGCTTATTTTCAGCCGTAAGGCTTATGTTTTGGATGGGCATTTTTTCGCTTATTTTCAGCCTTTCTTGTTGTTAAACTTATGGGTTTCAGGACCCCTTAAAACCTGTTTACCTTATCAAAAACAAATTTACTTAACCTATTCCTTAATAAAATCCCAATTTTTGCGAACTAATTTTAAAATTTCATCTATCACTTCCAAAGATAGATTGTATCTTTAACAAACTAAGAATAGTCCCCTTTCCCTACCACCAACTTTCCCAAGGGCCTCAATTCCATTAATATTATCTTTGGAAGTCTGGAGCTATATTAACAACCACTTCATGGACACATAAACTATCTAATTTGATCATAGTCTAAGGGTATCCATATAATGTATCGTTAAGAGAGTGGGGAGGGAAAATAGAAGGTGAAATATTTTTAGGGTATGAGGGCTCAAGAGTTTGATTATTATTATTTTGCAGGGTATCAAACATGGTCTAATCCAACTCCAAAGGCTGAGAGGAATACAAACTATTAAATACTTCAAGGGCATCCTTCATAATCATATTTTTACCTTTACCCATGGTTTTTATTTTAGATTTTCTAAAAGGGTTGGCCCTATTAAAATAACTAGGGGAAATTTTTTAATATAATAGGATGGTGCTTCATTAATTTATTTCTCATTGTAGAGATCAATCATTAAATTGGGGTGCACAATTGGGAAGGATTAAGACCTAAACTAGGAGAAAGGAATCAAAAGTTGAAATATATAATTTAAGTATGAGACCTCAATATAGATGAAGCCCCACTGGAATGAGATAGTGAAGAGAGAATCCAATATGAGAAATTAATCTTAGTGACATAAAAAATTTAACATAGAGAACAAATTGTTCATGAAATCATTTGAAACTACCTACCTAGATAATGGAATTGATGAAAACTAGCACTGCATTCTTCCATCTCCCCATAATTCCTTCCCCTTTGAATTTATTTTAGTCAAGGAATCTTTACTCTAGGATATAGGAACTATACTATATTAAATTGGAAGCACTCCAATTTAATGAAGTTTTGGTACCTATTTATTGTGAGATCATCAATTTCCTTCCACCTCTCCTTCTTTCTTCTCTTTTCTATCCTTTCTCCTAGGTGGAATTGGGATAAAATATACTAGATCCTCCTTAAAGCTCCTATTTGCATGGTGTAAAGATCAAGGTCAGACCTATCCTCCTAGGTCCTCCCTTCCCTTAATTTAATAAATTAAAATCTACTCTCCATACTAAAATGACTATATCTCAAACTCTATGACTATTTTTTTAGATTTTGGACCCCATTTGGGATCTTAGAGGGATCCTAGAGGTTCTGGACACTAGTTGTCAAGGATGAAATGCATATCTAACCAATCAAGGATGCTAACAAACCAATCAAGAATGCAATGCATCTCTAATTGGGCCCTATTTTGGGTTCTCTATTTGGGTCATTTGTCTAGATAGCTTTGGGGAGTTAATTTCTTGGTGGGTTGACCCACAAGAATTAGCCAAATATGAGCCCTTTATAAACCATCTATTTCTACATTTCTCATCAACAATCTCATATTTCATGCACAAGATGAAGCACTCAAGTTCAAGAACTCAAGCCTTCAAGTTTTAAAGCATTCAAGTCTTCAAGCATCATTCGGCCATATTCTCTATTGAAGAACAAGGATTCAAGCATCAAGCCATTGAAAGAGTTTATCCAACAAGATGTTCTTCAAGATCCTTTGTTGCACATTCCATTTCCATTCATATTTATCTTCTTTGTCCAAATTAATTACTCAAGTAAGCACACTAAAAGAAATTCAATAAATTCTACTATCATAAGGTGAATTCATACACTTACTTTACAATTTTTCAGTTCAAGGTTAATACCTAAATTGGGGTTTTATTGAGGCAACCCCCTATTAAAAAAGCCTATTTTTCTTGTAGGTTGTGCATATCCAATTGAAAAATAGGTTACAAATATGAGTACCATTTTCATCTTTTTTAGAACTACAAAAAAGAGTGTTACTCTCATTCCTTCAACATGAAATGGGTCAACCCTAATGCAAAATAGTGACTATGTTAACCCTAATCATCTAGTTCATCTCTAAGAGACAACCAAATAATTTTTAGGTTTTTTAGATTTCATAGTTTATGATTCAGTCTATACGGAATTAGTTACCATTTTGGAGGTCATTTGACAACCCATTTATAGGTTTATATTTCACAAGGTAAATTTTCTTTCCTTCTATATTCCAAAACACATTTCCATTTCCTTACCTTTAATTCTTGTGTTTCACATCTACTTAATTTATCTTCATAGATATTTTTATATTAGGGTTTTAAGGACTTTTGCGTTCTTTATCCAACCCTATAACCTTAAGAAGTTTGCTTGAATTAAAGTTCCCTTATCACTTGGTTAGAACTAATATTCTTACATCTAGTTACCTTAGAGTTGGGATTGAAAAGGTCACTCTCATTGACTCCCTCTTTTTGTTGTGCAATTGTGGTTATGTGATGAACTTAGGGTTTTATACCCTTGATTCACATTCCCCCCTATACTTCTTTGGTGAACTTGAATATGTCAACTATTTATTTTGTGGTGTTAAATTCTCCTTTTCCATTCTCTTGTGTGTGAATAGATATTTGGTGGACCCACACACTTTCCCTCCTTGTGCTTGATTTTGGAGTTAGATTTTCATATCTTTGATTGCTTTTTGCATCTATATCTACTCTTGTTTGCACTATTAGTATTTAGATATTCTTAGCTAACTCTCTTGTTCATGGATATTGCAACATAAATTATTTATTTTTTGTTCCTTTTTATTCACATGTTTATTGGATCTTCTATACACTTTAATGAAAAAATGATTAGTTGGATTTACTCTATATGTGCTTCTCTTTTCTTATGCTCCAAAAATTATTCAAAACATATTCCAAACATCATTACCTTATCTTTGACCTTAAATTCCATCTTCCTATCAACTTATCTTTACCATATGATCTTCGTCTTTATGGATATGAGTGGTGGATTCTTATTGGCCTTTCTCCTCCTTTAGGCCTTGAATATGGGGGAATATTGGTTGAGGGTGCTTCTATATACTCTTTCAATCCTCTCACCTTTGTATACCTTCCTTTAACTCATGATTATTCTTCTTATATGGTATTCTTTATTGATAAATATGTTCCCTTTATTGATAATATCAGTATTAAGGATGAACCTCTAGAGAAGGATGTTGAATATTCTTTTCCTCATGAAAAATCTAGCATGATGATTAATGCCTTTTCTTTTCACCATGTCAAGCTTGATATTTCTTCTTCTCCTAAAACTTAGTGATATTTTAGAGAAAAAGAAGATGTTATAAACACTTTTATGAATTTAACCTTGGTTTCATTTAACACTCCTAGTAAAGAGGAACCACTAATGGAAATCCACAATCCCTATTCTATGGATTCCTTGGAATAAGAGGATAATGACCATCTCCTTAATGGTTTCCATTCTAGTCATGAGCATATGAAGATGTTAGATCTTAATCAAGTTAATATAAATCAACCTCTCCTCAATATTAAAGGTTACCCACTTCTCACTATTAAAGGTTGTCCTTGATTAAATTTTAGGGGAAAATTTAGTGATCCTTTGGATTATAATGCACTATATCACACATGTCATAGAAGGAATAATACTCAGTGTACTTGATGCATGAGCGTCTTGTGATTATGAGAAATTTTGTATCAACCACATATGTTTCTTATTTTTCTACCTATTTAATGTTTACAAAGTTGTTGTTTCTACTTTTGGTTTTAGATTGTGTGTAGTTGTTATCATCTAGAGGACCTAGATCCTAGATCCTTTTCTTAAGTGCACAAGTTCTAATGTTTCATATTCCTTGAGTTTTTTAATATTCTTTACAGTATCAATTTCTTTATGTTTTCATTCAATGAGGTGTATTCTTTCAATTGGTGTAGTTTCCTATTCTTATGTGGTGTTTTGTGTAGTCAATAAGTGACTCCCTACACATGTGTGGCCATATATTTACGTGTGTGTGATTTTATATTGTCCTTTTCTTGGTTTTTTGGTTTACTCTTCCAAGAATAGACCTATAATGTAATTAAATGCATGACTAGTTGACTTGTCGCTTAACTAGCTATAAAAGAAGCTTGGTTAGAAGTAGGAAGTAGAATTTTGAGGAGTAGAAGATAGAAGATTTGAGCTTGGAATCTAAATTGTAATTAATATTTTGTATAAGGATGCAGCCTCAAAGGCCTCACAGCTAGACATGTTGTTGTTGTTGTTATATGAAAGTTAAATAATTACACCTATTGAATTTCTTCTCATGGTCTCTTGTTCCCTATTGTGTATTTGATTAAGCTTCTGTGTGCAACTCTTAGCAAGTGTAGTTTGAAGTTTCTCCTTGAGATACCCTCTACCCTATGTTAGGTAGTATCAAAGCCAAGTTATGATCTTGCAGAATGTTACAATCTTGCAGGAGCTATTTATCAAAATGGTTCATTGTAGAGGAAATATTGATAATGCTATTATGGACATGTTGAGGTAGACTACAATGAGACTTGAAGTTTTTGAGACAACATGAAGAAGTGTACATTTTGAAGATGCTAGTGGTGATGAAGAAGAAACACTGAATCCTAATCCTAAGATTGAACAAGATGAATAAAGGATTTTGAGAGTTTCTTCTAGGGAGAATGCTAGACCTATTGCTGAAGTTTCTTGGTATGATGGAAGACTAGAGACTAATTTTGTATTGTATTGCATCTCTATGGTGGATAAATACTTTGAGTATGAAAATAATCTTGATAATAAGAAGGTCAATATAGCAGTCATAAAGTTGAAGGGCCATGCTTCACTTTGGTGGGATCTGTTAGCCCTAATTTTAGTGTCCCATTATCTAAAATCATTTCTAAAATTTTCTAAAAAATTTCAAATGGTTATATCTCTTGAATTAGGATCGGAAGTTTGAATTAAACCTTAGTATAAGCATGAAATACTTCAAAAAACCCTAAGTACTATTTGGATTTTTTATTTATTAAAATTTAAAATCTTTCACAAAATTAGTTTATTTCCTTAACTCATGTCTCTTCTCAACCCATGGTTTTGTTATGGTTAGCCCATGTTCCATAAATTGCGCATTCTTAACCCTTGTGATGAGTTTTTATTGTAACCATTGATTTCCTCGAAAACCCATGGTGGTCATATTCTTGCAAAGTCAAAGTGAAACATTTTTAGGTAAAGCAAGAACACAAAGTGGTGACACCTATTCTATGAGACATGAGGAATTCAGAATTCAATAGTTTAACAACAACCCTCTAATATTTTGAAAATCAAAGACTCTCGCATGCTCACAAAATATAGATGTTTGAATTTTAACCAAAGAAAGAATGAAAGGACTTGCCATGTGTCCATGTGGGTCCCAAAAATATGAAGTGTATATGTTTTTTTTAAATGGGTGATCAGAAGGAAGATCAACAATCCTCAAGATCGAGCTACTTAATGAATAAATCTACGTTGTTGAAAGTATTCAAAAGATTAATTGGTATATCTGGACATGAGGATAATAGATTCACCCCCTACCTCTCAATTATTCTAAGTCATTATAACAATTGGTATCAGATCTGTGGTGCTTGAAAGGAAAATTTTGAAGGGACTTAAAGACAAGGATAAGAATGCATAGAAAAGAGGTACCCAAGCTAAACAAGAAAAATTTCCCTAAATGACAATGCTTAATGAATTTACACATTGCTAGAATTGGAGACCCAATCATGCAATGTTGGAGATTACATCTAGCCTAAGCTACTCAGAGTTAGATGACACAAAGGACTATAACACTACAAAGAAGATGTGGAAAAAGTTGGAAAAGATTCATGGAGGAGACAAAAATGTACTAAGAGCCAAATCAGAAAGCTTGAGAGGATATTTTGATGACATGAAGATGGTAGAAGGTGAGAACATTGCTCAATATGTTGAAATAATTAAAGAAGTTATGAATACGATTAGAGGATCTGATGGAAAGATTAGTAATGAGACTGTGATCAATAAGGTATGGAGAACCTTACTTCTTATTTATTCTATTAGAGTTTCTTAAATACAAGAACTGAGATTTACTCCTAGAAATGATTTAACCTTGGATAGTCTAGTTGGTAGACTTTTTTTTTTAAATTGTCAAATTTTGATAATTTTACTGCCCCTTCTATTGAATATGCTTTCAAGTCACAACTAGTTTTACATAAGTCTAAGAAGATGAAAGAAAAGCATGACAATAGTGAGAGTGAATCTTCTAATGATGATTTTGAGGATCTTGAAGCATTATGGCTATGAGACTACTAAGAGGCAAAGGAAAATTCAAAGGTAAACTTCTCATAATTATTTTTCATGCAAGAAAGTTGGTTATATTGCTGCAAGATGTCTCGATGGGGATGACAATGATGAAAGGAAATGCAACAAGTTCAAATGAAGAAGAGATCAAAGAGACAACAAGGAAAATGTAAGAAGTCTTGTTACATTTCCCAAGAAGAAATTTATCATGATTCTAATAGTAATGATGAAGAAGTTTTTTATATTGCTATGAAAGATGATTCTAATGAAGATGAGAAAATTGAACTTATTTCATATGTGAGTAAAGGTGATAGATTGATTTCTCACATAACATGACTAGTGATAAAAGTAATTTTCAAACCTTAGAACATTATTAAGGAGATATTTTCAAGTTTGGTAATGATGCACCATGTCTTGTGAAAGGTAAAGGATCAATAAGATTGATTGATAGGATCAGATGTGATAATGCTTATTGAGTTGAAGGAATTAACCACAATTTGTTGAGTGGGGAAAATTTAAATGGTTAAGGCTAAAAAGTGGAATTTTGGCATAAGAAAACTAAGATCTACAATGGTTTTGGAGAATTTATTGGAAGTGGAGACCAAGCAAGAGGTAACTTGTTTTATCTAGACCTATCTAATGATATATTCTTGTTTTCACAATGTGAAGCCATTTGGTTATGGCAAAAGAGGATATATCATGTAGATCTTTATAATTGGGTAAGCATTAGTAAGATGAAGAAGGTAAGAGGATTACCAACATTGAAGAAACTAGATAATGTAATGTGTAAACAATATCCATTGGGAAAAATGATGAAGTCTAGTTTCTAGAGAAAAATCTATACTTCTAAAATTATTTTAGAGTTAGTTCATACTGACCTTTTTAGACATATTGGAGTGCAAAGCTACTATGGTGACAAATACTTTATTCTATTTGTTGATGACTACTCTAGAAGGATGACTGTGATGTTTCTTAAAGAAAAATTTGATTCATTTCAAATCTTTAAGTGGTATTTTTCTAGAGTTGAAAAGGAAACAGGTAAAATCTTGAAGTGTCTGAGATTAGTGAATTCATATTTAAGGAATTCAACACATTCTATAATAATAGAGGAATCAAGAGAAAGATGTCTATACCAGGACCCCTCCACAAAATGGTATACCTAAAAGGAGGGTTGTTCAATAATAGGTTGTGCTAGAACATTGATGATGGATAATAATGTTGCACCTAAGTATTGGAGAGAAGTTTTAAGTACAACTATTTATACCTTGAATAGAGTACAAGTCAAGAAAGGTACAAATATCAGACCTTTTTTGTTATAGTATGGATATGCACCTAATGCGAAATATTTCAAATTTTTTAGAAGAAAATTCTATATATTGAAAGACAATAGAAATGGAAAATTTGATGCAAAGAGTAATGAAGGTATATTCCTAGGATATTCCACTAAGAGAAAACCTATAAGTGTTTGAATTATAACACTAACAAAGTTGTGGAATGTGAAAGTTGATGAATATGTAGAAAGTTGAGTGTAAGGAGCTTACAGATTACAAAAGTTTCTTATACATTGATTAAGGTGAGTCCAATACCTTATCTAAACTTGAGAAGAAAGTTTTCCTAAAACAACAACCAATACATGTTGAGTTATAATAGCAATGTGTTGAACATGACAAGAATCAGTAAGAGATTTCCGAATAGAGAACAAGATTAGATACATGAATTTATACCTAAAGATAATCTACAAGATGAATGAAAAGAATAAGTGAAAAATATGTAAGAAGAGATCAGGCACTTGATCAAACCATTGGAGACAAAGATATTGTAGTTACAACAAGGAACAAGTTGAGGAAACAAAGATGCCTACTATGTGAATTTGAGCCCAAATTAGTGAAGGATGATTTGGAAAATGAACATTGGATTCAATCCATGAATGAAGAGATTGAAAAAAAAAAAAGAACAAAACTTGGTCATTGGTACCCATACCAAAAGACAAGAATGTTATTGGCACAAAGTGGGTATTTAGAAACAAGCTAAATGAGAAAGGTGAAGTCACAAGAAACAAAGAAAGACTAGTTTTAAGGGATATGCACAAGAAGAAGGTATTATGGGGAGACATTTTCCCTTGTTGCAAGATTAGTGAGAAATCTACTTGAATATTCTTGTTACAAAGGATTTAAAGTGTACCAAATGGATGTCAAGTTTGCATTTCTAAATGAGATACTAAAAGAGGAAGTCTATGTTGAACAACCAGAAGGATTTGTTGACCCAAAAAAAAAGTAATATGGTATGTAAGATGCACAAAGCACTATATGGATTGAAAAAATCCCTTAGAGCATGACATGAAAGGTTGCACACCTATTTGGTAAAGATTGATTTTGCAAGGACTAATGATAATGGAAATCTATATTTGAAGCTTAAATCTAAAAAATGTATACTATTAGTAGATATATTTGTGGATGATATCATATTTGTAGGAAAAGATGCATTGTGTAAGTCATTTACAAATCAAATGAGGTAAGAATTTGAGATGTCTATGTTTGGAGAGATCATTTTTTTTTTGGCTTGCAATTTTATCAAATTAAGAAAGGTATCTACATTACATAATAAAATTATATCAAGGAGATATTGTTTTTTTTTGGAATGGAAGACTCAAGGAAAGTTGGAACAACCCTATATGTTAGACATAAAACTTCAAAGAATGGTGTTTCCACTGATGTAAATCAAACCTTGTATACATCAATGATTCGAAAGTAGCAATATCTTTTTCATAGAAGACCAAATATTGCATTACCAGTTGAGATATTTGGTAGATTTTTTTCAAATCCTAAGGAGAATCACATGATGGCAGTGAAAAGAATACTAAGATACCTGAAAGGAATAGAAGATTATGGACTATATTATAATAAGAATGACAAGTTTGAACTAAGAGTGTAAGTTGATGTAGTTTGGGCTAGAAATGTTGTGGATAGAAAGAGTACAAGTGGAGGATCTTAATTTATAGAGAAAAAACTAGTTTCATGGACAAGCAAGAAGAAGAATTGCATCTCCCAATATACATGAGAAGCTAAATATGTAGAAGCAATAATTAATTATTATTCTAACATAGTGTGAATCAAGAAATTATTAAAAGAAATGAAGGAGAAAATACTGTACCTATTATTATATTATGTGATAATGCATGTTCTATAAACATATCTAAGAATCTTGTGATGCACACCAAAATGAAGCATATTATTATCAAGTATCATTACTTGAGAGAGTTACTACAAGAAAAAGAAGTGAGATTGGGGTATGTGAATATAAAGGAATAGATAGTTGATATATTAAAAAAAAATTACCTAAGGATCCTCACGAATATCTAAGAGGTAAATTGGGGGTGATTCCACTAACTGAGGCTACTTGAGATGGAGCTCAGTATCAAATGTTTTGATTAGAATATGTTACAAATTAATCTAGAAAGTCACACTTTAGGACCAGCCTAAATTTTTGAAGAGAGAAGCACAAGATGTTGTATCAATCTTAAGCAATATGATAGAAGAAGAACCTAGTTCAAAGAACTTAGAGACATCTACATATTGAAGATGTATGAGAAAGAGTCAGTTGAAGATGTTGAAGTGTCTTTGGCATTATTGCCAAAGAGGGAGAGATTATATAGTTACCATAGAAACATGAGTAAAGAGGGAGAAGTTATATAGTTACCATGGAAACATGAGTAAAGAGGGAGATATTTTCTATGTAGTTAAAGATTTATAGATGAGAGGAGTCATACATGAAAGAGGGAGAGTATGTTAGTAATAAGGAAGAGTATTTATAATTACCTTAGAGCATGAGGGAGATCATGAAACTATTACCATATAAGAGTGAAGTGTTGCATATCATACCTACATGAAATGAGAATCAGAATGAAACTAGTATATTAATGAAGATCTATTACTAAACCTAGACAGATTTGATTGAAGAAAGTCAATTGTTTTAAAATTGTATGGTAACTTGAAGTGACATGTAGCCATCAATTCCAAAGAAGAATTTTATTGGAAACTACAATTGGAACAATTGTTATGTTATCATTGATGTCAAACCTTATTGGTGAGATAGTTGCTATGTGATTAGAGTTCCATATCAAGATGATTGATGAACAAGATTTGAGAAGAAGAGATTATAAGAGGACCTAGTGGAAAGGTTTAATTATGTGGAGCTACAATGTACACTTGATTAGTTGGACTTTGACAAGATAATGTGTTGTTTAATTATAACACTAAGTGGAGAAGATAGTTGAGTTGAATCCTAGTTGCAATGATCAATGAAGGAAAAAATGCATAGGCTAAATTGAGCTACAAAGAAGTAGATTAAGGAACTTATAGTTGAAGTCAAATTGTGCTAGTGTTAATCAATTGAATAATAGAAGCCAAGAAAATATAGTGTTGATTGTGCACCAGTAAAGACTAAGTATCAAAAAAATTAGACCGAGTGAAGACATTTGAAGCCAAGAAAGATGGTCAATATTGATTGAGCTATCTAGTGATGACTGAGGCTGAGGATCATAGTTTTGGCTGAGTGGTAGAATTTGATAGTTTGTAAAGAAATTGTGATTCCCACATGGTGTAGTTGAATTTTTAGATTGGTTAAAGCATGTGATGGATACGTATTGACAAGATGAAACATTTAATGCAAGAGAAATCATATTTAGTCATTTCTAGACATGGATTCAAAGAGAAGTTTCTAGAAGGAGGAAATAAAATGATGGAAGGATGAATCTAACCTAATCCTAAGATCAATAATGATGTTTAAGTAAAAAAAGATAAAATTTACCTCTTTAAGGATGCACAAGCATTAACCTAGAGAGGTTAATAGTTGCTAATTTTTTTTTACTAGAAAAGAAAAGTAGAAGGATGAGAAGGAGCAAACAAAAGGTAAATAATGATTGCTTGAAGGATTTTAAAAGAAGACTAGAGATAGTGATGGAGACATGAATGGAGTTGAGTTAGTGAGTTAGCAGATGAGCTACATTATAATTTTTATATACAAAGTGAGTTGTATTTATTAGATCAATCTATTGTTACTTTATAACCATTGTGTCAGTTAAAATCCTTTAATCAAGGTTGGCCTAATGATCATTTGTAAAACCTTTAATCAAGATGAAATTCTAATAGAATGTTCTTAAGTCCTCTAACAAGACCACTCCTTATAGGGTATTTAAATCCTTTAATAGGGTTGCACCTAACAATGTGTATTCTAACCTTTAATAGGGTTGAATCCTAACAAAGCTCACTTTAGAAGAGTGAAAAATTGGTCACATGTTAGTGGTTCTTTTTCCCAAATTGGTTTTCTACATGAAATATTGGTTTCTTACTTTTGTGGATATTGTTGGAGATTTTTTTTGTTTAATGTTTTACATTCTACAAGTTAGTTATTATTGGGATAGTGTATTTCAATTTTATGTTACTAATAAGTTATTATAGAGACTGAGCTACTTAATGAATACATCTAAAAGTTATCTGAAGTATTCAAAAGTTTAATTGGTACATTTGGACCTGAGGATAACTAATTGAACAACCCCCACCCCCCAGTTATTCAAAATATTTCTAACATCATTCTTCTCTACCTCATCTTTCTTAGAACCTTAGGTTGGATTGTGCTTTAGTGTTGTAATTATGCAATACTCCTACCAATATTTCTCTTTGGGAACTTCTTCAAACATCTCCTACATATCACGAAGCCTTGAAAAAATATTTATGCAATCTCTCAATTAAACCTCCTAATTAAGATAACACTAATGCCTTTTTACAATGCATGTGTACTACTCTTGTCTCACCTATAATCATATGTATTGATGATGATTTCCCTTGTAAAGAGATTCAATATCATTATACCATTGTTATGGTTGTTGTCTCTATTAATAAAACTACCATATGTCACACATTGATTGATAATGGATCTAGTTTAAATATTTTAACTATATATATGTTTTTGATTAGATAAATAGGTTTTATAGGGATCCTAAAATTCAATAGTTAAAACATATAAGGTTGATAATAAGTGTGAAAGCCCAGCCAAAAAAGTATAAGTTTAGAGGCTGATAATAAGCATAAAGCCTAGCCAAAAAGTAGAGTTCTGAGAAAAGAGCAGGAAAAAAGACAAGTAATACCACAGCCTAAAGCTAGAACAAAAGCCAAAAGACAAAGAAAAATAAAAGAATAGGTGAGAGTTATTCCTTGCTCTTTCGCTCTAGCTCTTGCATAACCTGAGCAGCCTCGAAGGACAGTTGATTCTCCTCCACTTCTAGCTGTTGTGCCCTTTGGTCCCCCTGGTCTTGATCAAGAATGGTGTTGTCCTTTGTAGAGTCGGCCTCCATTTCGGCTTCATCCCTATCTTTTCCTTCCTCTTCATCCTACATTTCTCTCTCTTTGATCTAGCCCATAAGAGAGATGATGTTGTTGTTAATGGATCTTAACAAAGAGAACATCTAATTCACAAGGTTGTGATTGTAGTTCTCCAAGTTGTGTATCCTTCTTTCTGCCAGACTGAGTCTTTTAGCTAAATCCATCCTCCTATTAACATCCATCCCATTCCTTGTTACCTCAATATGTCTCACCTGTTCTTTGACCTCCTCTAGCTCGTGGAAAAGCTATTTGATTGATCTAAAATTTTCAATCATACTATTATGAGAATTATTCAAGAGATTCATCCCTGTCTCCTTGGCTCTATCCAAAATAGCCACTATCATTGGGTCAATGAGTTCTTCTAGCCATTATTCCTCTTGATTTTCCACGAGGATTTGGGGATTCATGGCCTCCCTGAAGATGCCCATCTTCGAAGTCTTGACATTAAAGTTTATCAAAGCTTCCCTCCTATCATTGACCTGTACTTCCCCTTTCACATACCCTACATTCTCCTCTTTTTTCTCCTCAAGTTGTGCTTGGAGGTGGACAGGAGATAGGGGTAGCACAGATGCCTCCTTAAACTGAGAGTGCACTTCCTCCAAACTCTCCCTCTTTCATTTCTTCCTTCCACTTTCATCCTTAATTTCCCCCTACATCTCCTTAACCACCTCCTCTGACTCCAGCTCCTCCTCATCATTATTGTCTCCCTCCTCATCCTTCTTAGGAGGCTTCTTCCCAAGATCCCTAGTGCTTTTTATGCTAGGGGTTATGGGGGAGGGTGATTTTTTAGTTTGGTGAGTCACTAATTTCCCTGAAGAAGAGATCCCTCCTTCCTTAGAGCTGAGGCTTTGAATTTCATCTAACTTAGAGGAGTAACTAGAACTACCAGACTCCACATTCTCTGCCTGAGGGGGAGCGATGCTTATAGTCCGAGCCTTGAAGTGCTTGTGGATAAGCAACAACAGCTCCTCATGAAGAGTTGGGTTTGCGGTGGACTTCTTTTTGAAGCTTTCCACTCCCTTGCTCATAGAGGTTAACAAATAATATGGAAAGGAAATATTAACATTATGTCAGAAATGATTCAATATAAAAAAGTGGTGGGTATGAGCTCTATCAAACCTAGGGTCCAACGTCATGTACTTGATAACAACTCTCAAAACATACCTCCACCACTTCTTCATGGAGTTGGGGACATAGTAGGTGTCAATCTTTCTCAGTGCCTTCAGTTCCTTCTCACTCTCCATTAAGTCCCTAACTGCATTAGCTGAGAGCTTCTTATCCCTAAAGAATTTAAAACCCTCAATAGGGATTTTAGTGATAGTCGCAATCACCTCCTCTATTATCTGGAAGTAGACCTTGTTCACCTTCACCCTGCCATCCTTCTAGGACCCCACCATACTTTTGGTCACCTCCTGATCAAATCCATGCAGCTTCATGATATAATTGGTAACCCCACCCTCTTCTAGCTTTTCCCACACTTCCTCTCTACTTCTCCATTTCTCAAATCTCCCACTGGCTCCCTTCTGCACCTTTTTCCTACCATTTCTACACACTGCACACCTTCTTTACTCATGTGCTCCTCACTTTGTGACTAAAAGGGACATCTGAGAGTAAACAATAAATAGAAAAAAATAGCCCTGCTATTGCTCCAAAAGTGAGTGTGAAAAACAACCCACAAAGCATGTCGATTAATCAATAATGAATCACTATACTTACGATTTCCCATGTTTCCATTTTTAAAAGTACCCTTATTACTTAAATCCTTCATAATCATAATTATAGCTTGATTTTCTCTATACTTGCTTGGATATTTTCCAAATTGATCAAACTTTTAACGTCCACTAGTAAATAAATTCTGGGATGCCAAGTCATTTTTTGGTCTTTGCCAACCCCAATGTTTGCAAACCTATCGACGACCAAGTTTGCTTCCCAAAAAATATGAGTGATCTAGATTTTATTAAATTTGGTGAGGGTCTCATGTGTCTCATCAATTAGATTTACAATCATCCATGATGGATGTGAGTTGCCAATGATGCACTTTATAATGTTATTTGAATCCCCTTTGAGCCATAAATTGGTAACACTAATTTCAAAAGCCAATTTTACAACATTGCATGCGGCGTTCGCTTTTGCAAAATGATTGGTTTGGAATCCCAACAGGAGAGAAAAGGCCACAATACTATCTCCATTTTCATTCATTATCACACCTCCACTACTCAAGGAGCCAGGGTTGCCCTTGGAGGTTTCATCGAAGTTGGCTTTGTGCTAGCCTTTAGGGGGGAGGAGCCACTTGGCTTCCTATCTTTTCCTCGATCTGTCTTTTACCTTCTCCTTTTTCCTACCTCCTATCTCAAATTCTCCCCCCTTCCTCACATAAAATTTTTCCTTTATGTTACTAAAAATCTTTCTCCCAAAAACTAAAGTCGGCTCCTCCCTATCTCTAAAAATCTGATTGTTTCTCTCCTTCCATATGTTCCAACAAAAATGGGGTAGGATCCATGAGCTAATTTCTTGCAAGATAGACCCATTGAACAAGCCATGCCATTGCCAAAAAAAGTCCAGAAGGTTAGAAGGAAAGCACTAGTTGTGGCCTAAGTCCTGGGTGAGGATGCCCCAAACTGTCCTAGAGAAAGAATAGTGAATATTAATCAACTAGATAACATTTTTATTCGAGGATTTGATAACATTGATAAAAGAACTTTTGGTATTATAATGTTACACATGAAATTTGGTCTGGTAGTATTGGATACTCCTATACATATTAATCTTGGACCCCTCACTTATAACCTTCTATTAGGAAGACCATTGTTGCATTCTATATGTATTGTTCCTCCTACTCTTCATTGAAAGGTTAGGTCTATTTATAAAAATCCTATGTATATCCTTCATGGTGAGGAAAAACACAATCCTTGGATAAACATAGAATATACTCATGTTTCTCCTCCTACACATGAAGTTAATAAACCTAAACCTAAAGAAGATCCTTCTTCTTCTTCTTTATCTGAAGATAATTGGGATGCATTAGATTTTAATCCAACTTTATTTGGATAGGATAGAGCTAATAATCTTGCAAAAATGAGAAATCAATCTACTCCTCTCTTTAGTAATATTGTTTCTACTTCTAGTCATGAGGAACCTACCAAACCTAGTATGCCCTTGGGTAATGGGGGCATAAGAATTCTTTCAACAACATTGCCACTCATATATTAGGATGTGTCCAAAAAAATGATTCTTTGTCCACACCATCTCCTTTATCATTTTCTACTAATTAAGAGCTCATATTTCCTAACCTTCTTCATTCTAAGATAATTACTACACATAAATGTCAAAATAAACATAGTCAAAAAATTATGAATCTTCTATTTCACATCTATCATCATTATCATGACCACTCTACTAATGATTGTAAAGCCTTACCTTATAAGATTCAACAAAATTATTAATAATAAGGTTATTCACATATCTCCTCATGATGAGATTTATGTTAATTCACATTTCTTTAAGCATTATTTCTAAGGTCCCTATTATGTTGCTTTGTTTCATGTAACAATGTTAGTCTCTCTCTTAGGGCCTCATTGTCATGCATGGCCTACTTTATGAGTATCACAATATGTCATATTTTTCTATTTGTTCCCACACTCTGGGGGCAAGGGAACTTTATTCATATTTTAAATTCTCTCAAGGATCCATTATATCCTTTGGCTGAGTGTTGTTTTCTTATCATGTTACATCTAATCTTATATAATTGTTAACCGAATTTTCATGTTAGATCACTTACCTTGGAGACTCATAATAGTGTGATATGCTTTTAAAGGATTTAATTTTTCACTTCTTTCATTCTGTCTCATGATATTCTACCCTTCTATGCCCTCATAGGATTTTTGACCACTTTGGTTTGGACTGGGTGTTTCTTATGGATACTCTCTTGATGCTGAAATTATTTTATCCTTCTTCATCATTTCCCTAAGATGCCAAAATAATCAATTAATTTTCCATCTTTTCGAGGGTGGGGGGCGGGGGGTGTTGATGTAGGAGAATCCTTGGTTGTCTTGTAATCCTACTCTTTTGTTAATTTTGATAGTGTTATCACCTAGTTTATAGTGTTATCTGCATACACATAGTGTTAATTGAGTATACACATTGTCAACCAAGTATATGTAGTCTTAACCAAGTACCCACAGTGTTAACTAAGTTCCAATAGTGTTAGCATTAACCAACATTGTAAAGGAGTTCCTTGTTAACTGAATTGTCTAGTGTTGACTGAGTGTTCTTTCATGTGTTAAGTGAACCTAATATTTGCTAATGCTTTGGTCCTTCAATCGATTTTTTCTATAAGTACTTTGAGTTGACTTGTGTATTTAATTTAGATTGTGAATTTTATGATATGATATTTTCTTGGGATGAGTGTAGATAGTTTGAGGTCAACCTTTCTATTATGTAATTTTCTAGAATCTTCTATAAGTCATTTTGGCAAGTATAAGTAGAGTTATTTGGTTTAGTTTTAAAAATGACTTAGAAAGTTTAGGGAAGACATTTTTGGAATTGCAAATTTGAAGCTGGATCATGGATCTTGGAGTTGTATTTTTGAATCTTTTCATAACCTAGAAGGCCTTACAATTGGGCATGTATACTGATAACTTAATGAATTTGTAAAAGTGCTTTGTTCTCTCTCTCTCTCTCTCTCTCTCTCTCTCTCTCTCTCTCTCTCTCTCTCTCTCTCCTTGGTTTTTTTCTCTGTTTGTTTGCTTCTATTGTGTTTACCTAGAAAGGTGTTTGGATAGTTAGGTGTGCCTTTGTCCCTATATGTTCATCCCTCCTTGTGTCAATTGGTATTAGAGCTTGAGGTTCATCCTTACGAAGATTGGATTATATATAACCCTAAGTTGAATTTGGTTGTAGGGTAATTTTTTTTTGGATTTGAACTATAGCTTGGAGAGGGTTATAGTCTTGCAGGAACCTATTTGTAAAGATGGTTCAAGGAATAGGAAATATTGACACTATTATTATGGATATGTTAAGACAAATTGTAGCAAAATTAGATGTTGTGGAGACAACCCAAAGGAGAGGAGCACATCTAGATGATGTGAGTGATGATGAAGCAATGACACCAAACCTTAATCTAGAACTTGAAGAAGATCAAGATGAGGAAATATTGTTGAGAGTGTTGTTTAGAGCACATTCAAATCCTTCTATAGAACTTTTTCCTTATGGTGGAAAATTGGATACCAATGTTGTGTTGGATTAAATCTCTGATATAGAGAAGGTATTTGAGTTTTAAAAATACTGCTGATAATAGGAAGGTGAAAATTGTAGTTACTAGGTTGAAAGATCATGCCTTAGTGTCGTGGGAGCATTTGCAAACTGATAGAAAAAGGAGAGGAAATGAGAAGATTAGGACATGTCTAAAAATGGTGAACATGATGAAGAAGAAGCTCCTTCCTTCTGATTACCAAGTTATCTTGATGAGGAAGATGCTAATTTTGAGACAAAAGGACATGACTATAAATGAGTATACTAAGGATTTCTATAGATTGGACATCAGATCTGGACATGTGGATGATGAGGTTGAGAAAGTGGCAAGGAATCTAGATGGACTGAGATATGGAATTCATGATGAAATAAATTTTGTGAAAATGAAATGTGTGGAAGAAGCATATCAATATGCCTTGAAGGATGAGGAGATCTTCACAAAGAAGAATGAACAAAGACAAAGAGGTAGAGGTGGTAGATTCTACAGAGGTAGAGGTAGATCTTATTGAGAAGGTGGTAGATCTAGCAATCCTGTGCAAGATAAGGGCACATCTAAATGGAAAAATGATGATAATGGAAAGAGTGAATGGAAAGGTGGTAATTCCTATTGAGGAGGTACTATTTCTTATCAAGGAAGAGGCAATTCATACTCTATAGGTGGTTTTCATGGTAATTGTTTTAGTTGTGGTAAAGAAAGGAATAGATCCTTTGAGTGTAGATCCTTTGGTGACAATGAACAAGCTAACATAAATTCTATGATTCAAGGAAACCTTAAGGGTTCATCAAGTGGACCTAAGGCTAGAGAAAATCTAATGGTGAAAAGAACTTTGTGTAGTAAGGGAATTGATGAGGAACTTTTCCTAAGGAGAAGTCTTTTCAAGACTAGATGTAAGATGGCTAGAAAATGTTGCAAAGTGATCATTAACAGTGGAAGTTCAACAAATTTGGCATTAGAGGAGCTAGTTACAAAGTTTTAGTTGCAAAGATGGAAGAATCCTAAACCCTATCATGTTTCATGGATCAAGGATGAGCATAAGAAATTGGTAAGTGAAAAATGTGTTGTGAAGTTCAAGATTGGAAATTACTTTGATGTGTTGTTATGCCTATGGATTGTTGACATGTTCTATTGGGTAGACCTTGGAAATATGATAGATATGGTATACATGATGGAAGATTGAATCAATATACCCTTTGGGTCATTAATGGGAGAAAAAAAGTATTTTTTCCTTTGACTGGAAGTCTAGATGAGGTTAATTGTACTATTATTCGACTTTGTGTGGTCAATGGGAAAAAAATTGAAAAGAAAATGAAGAAAAATTAAATTTGTGTTTCCATATTTCCTAGAAGACCAAGTTGTGCTAGTAGTAACTAAGTGATAGAAAATAGTCATAAACGAGTGATAGAGGTTAGTAGTAATTGAGTAATAATAAAAGCTAGCAGTATTGACTAAGTACCAGTAGAAATTGAAAGGTTATTGAATGAGTATAGAAAAATTTCTTTAGAGGATATACCTAATGGTTTACCACCAGTAAGAAGTATAAGTCATTGTATGAACCTGAATCCTAGAGCTAGTTTACTGAACAAATCACCATATAGATTGAAACCTAAAGAGAATGGACAACTTAACAGGCAAGTGCATGAATTGTTGCAGAAAGGTTTGATTAGAGAAAGTTTGAGCCCATGTTTTGTACCTACTATATTAGCACCTAATAAGAATGGATAATGGAGAATGTGTATTGATTCTAGAGCTATTAACAAGATCATAGTGAAATATAGGTTTCCTATGCCAAGACTAGATGACATAATGAATTTTTTGAGTGGAGAAAATTATTTTACAAAGATTGATTTGAAGAGTGGTTATGATTAGATCAGAATTAGAGAAGGTGACAAATGGAGGATGACTTTCAAGAGAAAAGATGGTTTGTATGAATGGTTGGTAATGCCTTTGCATTTGACTAATGAACCTAGTAATTTTATGAGGTTGATGAATGAAGTTCTCAAGAGATTATTGGGTAAGTTTGTGATTGTTTATTTGGATGATATTCTAATATTCACAAAGACTAAGGAAAAACATTTTCATCATGTTCAATAAGTAATATAGAGATTAAAAGAGGAGAAGTTGATGATTCACTTGAAGAAGTGTTAATTTATGTAAGAGAATATTGTGTATTTGAGATTCATGATTTTAAATGATGGTTTGAGAATTTATCCTAAGAGGGTTTAAACAAAATTTGAATGGCTTACACTTGAGAATGTGGGTGAGGTAAGATCATTTCATGGTTTGGCTAGTTTCTATAGAAAGTTTATAAAGAATTTTAGTTCTATTTGTAATGCTATGACTGAGATAATGAGAGGAGATAAAAAGGATTTTAAGTGGACACATAGAGATGATAAGAGTTTTGAGACTTTGAAACAAAAGGTTGTTGAGTTACTTGTATTAGCTTTACCTGATTCAATAAAGTATTTCAAGTTGAATGTGATGCAAGCGGTAGTGCAATAGGAATTATGTTGAGTCAAGAAGGTAAATTTGTTTCTTTCTTTATTGAGAGGTTGAATGATTCTAAAAGGAATTATTCTATGTATGCTCAAGAGTTTTATGCTATTGTTCAAGTATTGAAGAAGTGGAGACATTATTTGATTCCTAAGGAGTTTGAGTTGTACACTAATCATAAAGCTTTACAGTATTTGGGAAGTCAACATAATGTTGATCTTAGATTGGTTTTGACTAATGAGTGTCTATAAACTTAAGTCATCTACTTATTTCATACTAAACAAGTAGCATATGATGAGCATAAAATATAAGATAGTGCATGCCAAGTAAATAGTGAGTGTTGATTCACTTAAATGTCGAGCATGTAGTATGTGCCAAGTGATTCAAGTGCAGAGCAAGAAGTGCATGCCAAGTCATTCAGATGTTTAGTGACAACATTGAAGTTATAATTAGTACTAAGCACTAGGGACTTGAGATGCCGAGTAATACAATTTTGACATAGTTATTTGTATTGGCACAAACTACTATGTAAACCATTTTTTAGCCAACTTAAGTATTGTTTTACAATCTTTGTTGATAAGGGTGAATCTTAATTATTAATCCCTATGCATTACATGTAACCAATCAGAAAAAAGGGAAGGTTTAAGAAGCAATATGGGTGACTCACTACCATTGATTTATACCTAACCTTAAATCACTGAGGTCTTCTTAAGGAAGATAAACCCTAAAATTTAAATATAGAAAAGGAATGATAAGGAGAATTGAAGAGAGTTTGCATGCACAAACATAACATTCATGGTGATTGAGGTTTATGAATTGAGTTACATTACAGAATTAGTTAGAATGAGAATAGAGGAAAGGAAATAGAGGATAGTAGAGGTACATCTGATTAGAAAGGATCAAGTACACATTAGTGTAGAAGTGATCTGACATCAAGCAACAAAGTGCTAACTAAAGGATCATTTCTAACATATTTTAATAGGTGAAATAGTTAAATCTCTTAATAGAATAGTCCTAACATTCTACTATAAATCCTTTAACAAGGTTCTTAATTCATTGTAAGCTAAAGTCCTCTTACTAGGCACACATTTAGTAGTGTTTTTTAAATCCTTTAATAGGGTAAGATCTAACAATCTTGTAAGCCTTTAATAGGGAAAACCTTTCATAGGGTAGATCATGTTTCATGGTCAAACATTATAACCTTCATTAGATACACTTTATTATTATAGTAGTGAATATTTGTGGGTGTCACCCCCACTCTAGTTTTATCTTCTCCTTGGAGGGTTTTAGGGTTACCAAATGTCTTGTGTCATACATGTGTTGAATATTTAATTTCATGCTATGAATGTATATGCTTAATTTGGTATTTCAAGATATATGCATAGACTGTGAGATGGATGTGTGGTGAATAGTTTTAGAGGTTGAAACTTTTAAGTGTTGATTCAACTACCCCCCCCTCTCTCCCTCTCAAATTTTACTTTCCTATTGTATTTCCAACAATTGGTATCAAATCATAGTGCTCTAAAAGAAATTTTTTTAAGCTTTAAGGAAAGATCTTGGAGATGGAAATCTACGAATTGGGAAAAACTACCAAGAACTAGATAATTAAAATACAACTTGCTTTACATCAGTTGAATGAAGAAAGAGATGAGTTAAAGAGATCATTGAAGAGAAGGAAGGATATTTCTATTCAAGAGAATGGAACACAATACCAAGAGATTGACACTATTGAATATTTGCAAATGGAAGCTCCAATGAATTTGATGTAATAGTTGTAGATTTGATGGAAAAGAATGGGACCCTAACTGAAGTGGTCAAAAATCTCAAAAGAGAACAAGAAGTCCAATCAATACTACTATGTGAGGTGACCAAGTAAAAGAAAAAAGCTAAAGAAGAAAAGTCATAATTAAAGATGACAAAAGGATTTTGACTAATAGACTAGAAGAAAAAACATCATAGATAACTAGGATTGCTAACATGCAATTGGAAACTTTGGGTCAAATGATGATTGCAAATCATGAACTAAAAGCAAAGGATATTGAGATCACAAAATTGATGTTACAAAATGAATAATTGAGAAATGATCTAAAAAGAGAAAAATAGTTTTTTGAAAGTTTCAACAAATGTATTAAAGCTATAAAGTACTTTGAACAATTGATGAGATCCCCTAGATCCAATAATTATACTTCTGTATTGGGTTACACTACTACTGAAGAAGGAGAATCATCCAAAAGTGGTGAAGAAAGAAGTAACAAAGGTAATAACTCCAAACCTACTTGTCATAATTATGGTAAGATAGGTCATACTACTAATGTTTGTAGAGGCAAGACTGCAAATTAGAATCCTAAGTAGAAGTTCATGGGTCATTGCCCTAAATGTAACAAACAAGGACATCAAGTAAATGAATGTAGAACCAAGACCATAAGCTCACAAAGATTTGAAGGATACTGCTATAACTATTAGAAGTATGGACATAGAGCATATGAGTTGCAGATCCAAGCCTAAATGGTCATCAAACAAGCAGACAAAGGTAAGGCATAATGGAAACTCTTATAATTGGGATTATAATACAAGGTATGGTTGTCATTACTATCAAGAATATGGACATGTTGCTGAAAATTACATAAGAAAACATTTCAAAAGTGACTACAATAGATGGTTGAGTCAAACCACATGTTTTAGCTATTTGAAGACTAGTCACATAAGCATAAATTGTCCAAAAATGTCAAAGGCACCAAACATTGAGTTCAAAAAAGGAAAAGAAAAGGAAAATTTTGAGAATATCAAAGATGAAATGAACAAGACAAGGAAGAGAAAGGACGATTGCAACACATCTAATGTAGAACAGATCACTTCACCCAATGGGTTAGGTGATCACACCTCCTCCAATTAAGTAATCAAGAGATAAGTAGGGCTGATATCTAAAAGCATATACTTTACATCAGTTCCAAGGATTTATTTCTAAAAAGATTACATATTCATGAAGAAAGATGCAAAGTGTTGTTAAGAATCAAGAAGAAATCTTTTAGTTTTGTTAGTTTTCATGTTGCTACTAAGCATGAAAAGTTTCACTATGGTTGCCAAGTGAAATATTAGTTGATGGCAAGCTATCATAATTGTTAGTTTTGACCAAGCTCATAATGATTTCCAAGTGGAAAGGAAACTTCATGGAATCGAAGTGAGTTGAAATCTTTATTAAAGCCAAGCTTACAACTATGTAAGCACTAAGCATTAATTCCAAGGTTTTGAGGTCTATATGATCAATTTCTACTCATTTGACATGATTTAAATTTGAAGGAGAGCACAAAGAGCTAAAGATGAACTAGAGAAATTATTTTGAGCTTTTGCAAATGAATTTAATAGTCACTCGACACCATCACTATAGATTCACAAAGGTATTTATCATGTGTTGAGCTATACAATTTGAATTTTTGCAAAACCTAGTTTTATGAAATGACATCTAGTTCTTTAGTAGCCAAGGTTGTAGAGAGAAATGAAGTTTTAAATGTGTAATTGATAATAAATGAGATTAAACAACCTAATTTTAGAGTTATTCTAGACATAGCTTATATACAAGTTCTATTTGATGCATTATCAATGATACCACCACAAGTCTTAATGATCCAAGATGTTAGATACTACTATGCATATAAGGTTGGAAGCATAGGAGACATAGAAATTAGGGAGACATATGGGAAATTGTGAAAATGGAGTGTTGAAGGAGGAATTCAAAATTGTTGAGAAGAAAGGGTTAGCCCGTGCCCTAGATTTGCCCAACATCCTCAAGACAGAATGGATAAAGATAATTTTGAGCAGGATACATGATAATTTTGTATGGTTAGAGAAGGGTTTGGTGAAAATAACCAAGAAAATTATGCATAGAGTTACAGGGTATCCAACCCTAGATCGGCCAAAGACATTGAGAAGTGAAGCAAAAGAGGTAATTGAAAGGAATACATGGGGTTGTATGGAATAAACGAGGGATGAAAATAGATACAATCATAGATCCCTTAATTGATTTTGTAGTGAGGATTATAGAACATACATTCTATCAATCCAGTAGGCTTAACATTGTTCCATGTATTGCAGTGGATGTGGGATACAAGATAGTGAAGAAAGATCATACTTATGATCTTTTTTATTTGCAATTGCAATAATTAATTGAGAATTTGGGAGCCATAAGGAAGACCAAAAGTGCACAATGAAAATTTGGATCTATTCTTGTATGTACAAAATACATGTCCTACTTTTGGCAAAGTTGCATGGAAGGTAAGCAGATCTACTATAGTTCAAATAGGTGAATTCATTGAACAACTAGGTGATAATTTTGAGTCAGTCATGACAAGCTACTTTGAAGACTTCAAGCAGACAATGAAGAAAAGACTAAGGATACCAATTTCACTAGTGGAGAAATATTTTGATGATGTTTTCTTCTTAGTTGACATTGACTATACATATTTCTAGGCAGAAGTTCCTAGAGTTAGATGGTTAATACCATTGGGATATGAAATCAACATTGATGAAGCCTCTATAAAAATAATAACATTACTTGTAGAAGAAGTGGACAAGGAGGCTAAAACTTTTGGGAACTATGATGTGGCTAAATTAAAAATCACAATGGACTTGAAGATTGCTTTAGTCATTAGGAAGAAGAATACAATGGTAAAGAAACTAAAAGAGAAATTTGGTAAAGGGGTAGAAGAAGAAGAAGAAGATGATGATGATGATGATGAAGAAGAAGAGAATGCACCTATCCAAGCACCACTTGGCATCACCCAAGGTCAAGGAGAGGACGAACAAGAAGAGGAAGTAGAAATTGTAGAAGGTACCAAGGGAGAAGAAGCTACTAAAGCACCTACAACTACTGAACAGAAGAAAAGAAAAACCAAAGCACCTGTAGTAAACAAACCAAAGAAGGTTGCAAATCCTACTCAACCTATAGTCCCTACAACTAGGGCTAGTACAAGGGCCATTGCACAAAAGGCTAAGGAAGTAGCCAAGCCAAAGGAGAAAAGAGCTAGTCAAGCTAGAAAGGGTAAAGAACCTCAGAAGAGACTGAGGAGAAAATATGTTTTTTTATACAACTTCAATCTTTACTTGTAGGTATTGGAAAATCTTGCCTCACATTTTGTAGTCTAGTTATGCACAACTCAAGATTTCACCCTTAACTTCTTCTGTTGACTACCTCATATTTAATAATGTGTTGATTCACTCAGTATCACTGACTTTGATACCATTTGATAAAAGAAGGCATACCTTCCCTCTAATAATTTACTAAACTCAAATGACACTAAAAAATAAAATAGAGACACTCTATTTTTATTCAATGTAAACATTATATAAATTAAATCATTCATTTTTAAGAACCTTCCAAACAATGGTAAATTGGGAGCCTCTTATTTGAGACATCTTGGATTCAAATCTACTCAAATTTAATAATAAAAATAATTAATCACAAAAAATAATAAAAATTAACCTTGACTTCGACCTGTTACCAATCAAATAAATAAATAAATCAGTCATTTATTTTATAAACATATTATAAGCATTAATAACTTTTAATAGCCTCTCTTAAAAACACCAATTCATATTTTTCTTTACAATTTCTTAAAAATTCCTTCTATATAATCTTTTGTTTTTCCAATTTTTTTAATTTAACACACATCTCTAAAACCACACACTCCTCCATGTCCTTGTTTTGTTTATTGATTGATCCTTGGCTTCTTTCCTAGTCTATGGATTGCATTAACCCCTTTAACAATCCTCTTAATCTCATTTGAGTTAATGGTTGTTCATTTGTTGTATGCATGTTTGTGACATTATAGTTTCATTCCCTTCCATTAGGGAAACCCATTTTTAAAATATTTTTTTAATTCTTCAATTAAGATATTTGGAATGGATATTGTTTGTGGTTCTTCTAGTATATCAGTCTTAATTATATATAATTTGCAATGAAACCACAATTATTTCATGTATTGTCATATCCTTGAGTAGAAGGTATATAGCTGATCCTATGTTTAAATTTGGTATATTTAGTGATTTTTTTTTTTGGAGATTAGGAATTTATACTTTACACCTTCCATTTCCTTGAAATTTCTAAAATATTGATAAAAACAAAACCATTTTTTGCATTAGTAGTACTCATTGCATTTTAGATATATATTTTTTCATTTTATTTTGACTCATGCATCCTGGCACAAGTTGAGAGGATCTTTTTTATTAATAAAATAGGGTTTAAAGGGGTCATAAAACCTTCTACAGAAAAGCTCTATAGATTAAATATTATAACCCAAAAAACTACAACCCACAAACAACAAAGCTAGCAACAAAAGGCTAGTAAATAAAAGACATCACAAAAAGGTTAGCAAACCAAAAATTCACAAAAAGAACCAAGGGGAAGTAGGGCATTAACCCATTATTTTCATCATTTATGCTTCTTATCCTATAGCACATATATCTTCTTAGTGATAACTTTCATTTGTTTGATCTCAAAGGAAGCCCAAATCATCATCTTCTTAGTAGTAGCCCTAGTCCTTCTACCCATTCCTTCCTTGTTGTCAACATTCGGTCCAACATCCTTGGTCACAAAAGAAAGGATTCTCCCCTAGGCTTTTGTCCATCTAAAATTACTCATAATCTTGATGTCTTTTTTGTGGCTTTGAGAATATTATAGCTCTATTCAGCTATACTCTAGAGGGTACTATCAATACCATAAAAAAAAAATTGGCTCCATCACCTAAGATTCTAGCCTATAGAATGTGATCAAGTACCAATGGGGGAATTTTCATTGTTGTCTCCATCCTACACCTTGTTGTCACCAACCTTCTCCTCAACCATGGACTTCATATCCTTTAGACCCAGTATCTAATGAAATATCAATTTGATTGATCTAAAGTTACCATGCAGGTTGTTTCTGGCATTGTTTAGCAGGTCCATGTCTTCCTCTTTACTATTATCACTAAGGATGACCAATAAAGGATCAATTAGAGTTTGAAGGTCTAACTTACTTGGATTCATTTCTTCAACCTTTAAGTTTATTATTTCTCTTACCATCCCCAACTTCATAGAGTCTAAGGACATGTTTTTCTAGGTAATTTTTCTTCCTTTGCCTTGTCACTGAGGCTCTTCTTTATAATTTTTTCAACAGATGGGTGGGGGGTGGTTATCTTTATCCTTAAAGGATAGAGAGCCACTATATTGGTTCTTAATGAGATCTAGGGTGATTAATCACCTTGGTCATCTTTAATGTCTACTTTCCCATTAGTTTTCTTCCTTAGCATTGCCTTAGAAGGCACATCCTCCTAGCCATTGTTATCTATAACATCCCCATACTCTTCATAATCATTAGAGGAAATGAACCCCTTATCTTATTTATTTTTCCTACATGATTTGGAATTCTAAGAAGGCTTTCCCTTCTTAGGAGTCTCCTTTCATTTTATCAAATCTACATCTTCATCTAACTCTATTGAGTCTTCCTCATACAACTCCTCTTTTGACTCTACCTTCTTCTTCAACTTTTTGGAGGCCTATCCACTTTTCCATGGTGATTTACTAGGGGTATTCTGAGTGAAATTATTACCCTTGCCTTTGGACTTCAGCCATAAATCCTCATCATCAAAATGTAGCCCTTCATTGTCTTTAGTATTAGAAAAACCTTGAGAATTCTCAGTATCTCTATCCATAGTTTCCTCCTTTCCCTTCAAGTAAAGAAATTTTTCTATTGAGTGGGCTTTAATATGCTCATAAATGAGAAACATGAGGCCATCATGTAAGGGAGGATTTTTTTATAGTTTTCTCCCTAATGCCCTTAATACTAGAATTTAAAGAAGATAATAGGTAAAAAGGAATAGAGACCTTGATATTATGTCTAAAATGATTCAACTAGACAAAGTGATGCAAGCAATTTCTAGAAAATCTCGTATCAAGAGTAGCATAATAGATAATAGTTTGCAAGACAAACCTCTAGAGTTTCTTAATACATTTTGGCTAAAAGTAGGTCTTACCTTCATCTTTCACAAGAGCCTCTCTTTCACTAGGTTCCTTAGGGAAATCATCAATAGCCATGTTAGAAAATTTATAGTCTTTGTAGAACTTCCTCACATCCATCAAAATTTTAGTGATAGTAGAGATGAGCTCCTCATTTGTGATGTAATTTCTCCCATCTAGGCTCAATGACCCATCATGCCATTTCTTCTAGAAAACATTGGTAAACTAAGGGTTTTGCCATGAAGTCTCACCATGAAGGTGGTGAGATGCTCGCTCTCCAAAATTTCCCAAAACCTTGTGCATTTTTCCATATTTCACAATTGGACACTTCTCTTCCTCTTCTTTGGCCTCCCATCTTAGTTCTATGATTCTTGAATTACAAAGAAAAGTTGCTAAAACTGACCAAAATAATGACCTCTAAAAAAATTAAGTGGTTCTCATAAGCACCCAGAAAGCATGCAGATTGACAAGATGATTATAACACTTTCCTTTTGTATAGGTTTCCTTATACTTTGAAATCAGTGATTCAATCTTTCTAGGTGTGTCCATCTTTATTCATAATTACTCCTACCCTATTATTGATTAAGTCATAATAAATGCAAGAAATGATAATCATGGGGAGGCTTTCATCACCCTACCAAGTCATGGTCCCTTGACACCTCATTACCTCATTGGAAATTGCATCAGCCACCACATTGGATTCATGATATACATGAGAAATATAGTAGACTTCCATGGAATTAAGAATATTTTTTGTTTCCATTATAATGTTTTCAATATTCCAAGGGCTTAGTTTTTCCTTTAAGACAATTGATAATATTCATTGAGTCTCCTTCTAACCAAAGATTGGAAATGCCTTGATTTTTGGCCAATTTAGCTATTTGGAGATTGATCATAGTGTCAACAACATGGTTGGTCTATGATCCCAATGGGAGAGCCATTGTTGTAATTCTTTGGTCATAATGGTTTCTTATCATTCCCTCACACCTAGCCAACCTTGGATTTCCCTTGGCTACCTCGTCAAAGTTATCTTTGTACCATCCTTCTAAAGGAAAACTCCATCTTCTTTCCAATCTAGCCTTTTCAGTAGAGTTATCATCGAGACTCCTCCTGTTATCTCCAGAAAGACTGAATTTCTCTATAATTACACTAATAATTCTAGAAAACACCACACATGGTGGAGCTTCCTTGTCTCTAAACATTCTAGTATTCATCTCCTTCTAGATACCCCATAATAGATGAGGCAAATAAAAATTCCAAAAAGGAGTGGAATCTTTGGAATTTAGAGTAGGAGGGTTCAACTAAGAAAAGAAATTAAGAATAGAATTAGAAAGGACCCATGAGATATTCATTTTAGTAAGAAGTTTAGCCCATATAGAGGTCACAAAGGAGCAATGTGTAAAAATATGGTTGACAATCTCTTCATTAGAACATCACAAAACACATCTATTAGGAAGAAGAAAGCCTCTCTTAAATAGATTATCCATAGTGAGAAACTTTTTGGAGAATAATCCAAAAGAAAATGTTAATCTTGGAAGTAAGGGAAAATATCTAGGCTCTTGCCAAAGGAGGAGGAAGAGAATAATTGGATAAATTATGGTAAGAAGAAGCCACTAAAAAATCCCCCAAGGATGATGCCTCCAAAATATGACTATCAAGCTTATTCAAAGGAAAAGGTGAATTCATCATAAAATCTAGGGGTTGGAGTTTAGGAACTCCTTGGATCACCCAAGTGCCATTTCTCCAATATTCAAAAATTATGCTTCCAAACCTATCCACACAAAATTCCTTTAGATTTTTTAATCTCCTCCTAATCTTCCAACAATCCATGTGGAAGTCAATAATCCTCCCAAAATTGGATAGAGTCTTTGTTCCCAAGTTTCCATCTTACTTTCAAAGATGCTATCTTCTTGGATTTCAAAAAATCGTTCCACATGAAAGACCCATTAGGAATGTCTTCAACCTTAAGAAATTCATGTATAGAAGAATGATTAGACCTGCATTTAGCAAAAAAGGGTCTACTCTATTCATCATTATTTCATAAAAGTCTCCACACTTGTTTGGCAAGGAAAGAAAAATTTAAAATTTTAAGCTTCCTCAATCCCAAGCCTCCATTTAAGCCTTAGGTAAAAAAACCTTGTCCCACGATATTAGTGGTAGTCTTTTCTTCTCTTAGAACCTAACCAAAGAAACCTTTTTTAATATTCTAAATAGCCTCTAAAAATTTAGAAGGTATCCGGAAAAGAATGAGAATGTAGGTGGGCAATTTCTATAGAGTTTCCTTGAGCTATTTTATCTTGCTTGCTTGAATTAGAGTTGGACCTTTCCATCCAACAAGTTTTCTATTAAATTTTTCCACCAAGGAATGCAATTTTTTTTATGAAGGCTTAAGACCAAAGGGTAGCCCCAAATAAGTAGAAGGAAAGTTCTCAATATTGCATCCCAAAATAGTTGTGATCCTCCTCTATTTGTCCTTAGCTATGTTGATAAACAATAATGAGCTTTTTCTCTAGTTGATTAGTTGGCTCATGGCCTTATAGTAGCAGGTAAGTAGTTCCTTGAGATTCTTATCTTCCTTGATGGTGGCAGGCCCTCCCAAAATAGTATCATAAACAAATTTATGATGGGGCAATTTATCAAAATTTGAAGATGATTTAGCCCCATCAAGTACATTGGAGTTAATGCTTGATAAGATAAGTCTACCTAAATATTCAACAACGATGATGACAAATATATGAGAGAGAGAGGCTCTCCTTTTCTTAGACCTCTAGGTGGTTTAAAGAAAGGACTAGAGGTGACATTCACCAAAAACAACCATAGAAACATAGGAAATTAATTGGGAAAAGATTCTACATGTCTTATTATTGAATCCAAAGGATTCCAAAACCTAAAGAAAAAAAGTACAATCCACCCTATAATAAACTTTGGAAAGATCCAATTTGAGCAATAATCCTTGTTTCTCTACAAAATCTAAGGAAAGAATGACTTCATGAACCATCATAATGGAATTCAAAAGTTGTTTGCCAGAAGTGAACCCAAATTGCTAAGGGGAGATTAATATTGGCAAGGTTTCTAACATTCTTAGAGTGAGAACTTTAGAAATAATCTTATAGAATGAATTGTAGAGGCTTATAGGTTAGAATTTTTTCATAGCCTCAACTCTAGGTACTTTAGGGATTAGGACTAGGAAAGCAACATTAAGCTCATTCAACAAGTTATTTTACCTAAAAAATTCTTGCAAAACCTTGATCACATCATGTTTGACACTATTCTAGAACGATTGAAAAAAAAACATGGGGAACCCATCTAGTCTAGGAGATTTATCACCATAAAAATAAAACACCACCTTTTCAACCTCATTCTAAAAAATAACCAAATAGATCTTCTTGTTGAGAGCTTCCCCAATAACAAGCTTGATATTTCCCAAAATCCTTTCCTAGTCAATAAAAGAAATAGTTGGATTAGCTAAAAGGAGCTCTTCAAAATATATCTTAGATTCTTGATTGATTTTGGCTTCATCTAAAAAATGTCTTGTCATTTTTAATAATTTTGGAGATTTTTTTGGTTTTATTGTGCTTGAGGTTAGTGAGATGAAAAAACCTAGTATTGTGATCACCCTCCCACAAATAGATAGATCTAGACCTTTGTCTCTAGAAAGTCTCTTCTTTTACAATAATATCATGGTAGGAAGAAAGTAGGGATTTTATTTCTCTAGATTCTTCATATCATATCCCTTATTCTAGATATAATTTTGTATTTGGGAGATTTCTTCCATGATAGGAGCCTTAGATTCAATTTTTTTTGTAAATTTAGATTTATTCCAGATGTCAATATTATTTTTAACATTCCTAAGGTTCTTATCCACTTTGAGCATAGATGTGACTTCCACATAAATAGATCGCCAATCATTGATCTTATCCTTGATGTTGGGGTGTCCCATCCACATTTTTTTGAATTTGAATGGGAAGTTCCTTTTCTCTATCTATTTTCTCCATCATTAAAATAATCAAAGAGTGATCTAAACCAATCCTTTCTAGGGCTGACAAAGAGAAAGAAAAATTGGAAAGCTAATCCATAGTAATGAGAGATCTATCCAATCTCACATGTATTCACTCCTTCCCCACTCTATGATTATACCAAGTGAAATCCCCTCCTTGAAGGTCTAGGTCCATAATGGAAAAATCATTAATAAGATTCATAAGTTCCATTCTACTATCATGATCAATATCTATACCACCTTTTTTCTCCTAGTTCTTCAGGGGGGTATTGAAGTCCCCCATTAGAATCCCTTTCCCCTATAACCCTCCAAGGAGATTCCTAATTTTATCCCAATACCATGATCTACCTCTTTTAGATTTCAAATCATAAACATTCAAAATGAACTAGGTGTCATTATCTCTGATATTATAAAACTTTCCCAAGAAGATATTATCACTAGAATAAATAATGTCACAATTGAAATTTTTTTTATTCCATAGAAATGAAAGCCCACCTAAAGCTCCCTTTGAGCTAGAACCATCAAAATTAAAATTTCCAACTCTAAAATATCCAGTCCATTCTTTGTCATTTTAGTCTCTTTAATTAGAACAATATTAGGTTTATAGCCCCTAATCATGTTCCTAACTACATCCTTCTTGTGTGACCCATTTAGGCCATGAATGTTCCATGATATGATCTTAATTTATTCTTGAAAGAAAATACTTCTTTGATGGTTAATTGAGTTTCATCTACAATATTATTACATGCTTCTTCTTCTCTAATAGTACTATCATTTTTTCTTCCTAGTGTTTAGGTTTTGCTCCCACATTTGGATGGCTTTTTCTTCTAGTTGTTGTAGATGAGAAAGGAGAAGGATATCTATTTCTTTTATTTTTCTTGTGACTAACCATCTTCCACCCTTCTTCATTAGACCTTTCCTTTGTAGCACAATGATAAAAAATAGCCTCCATGTTGTTGACCACTTGATCTTTATTCTCAAAAAAGATATTATCAAACTTTCCAAATATAGTGTAAGGTTGGGAGTCTTGTATGGTTATCCTTGGTGTAACACTTTGACTCTTCCTTATCCTAATTTTTTCATTCCATATGTGAAAGTGGTTGCATAGATTATGGAATTGTTGACAAATTTTGAAGGTCTTCCAAAAGAGATTTAGAAGATCCCCCTTCATTCAAATTCTTGTCCTAGATTTCTACCTAAACCTCATTCTCCATCCTAGGGATTTTCTTGTTTGGATCCCTCTATTCTTTCAAGGCCTCATCCAATTCTTTATTATCAAGATGCTTTCTCTTCTTAATCTCTATTGACTTATCTTTCCTTTCCCATTCCTTTTTCTGGGCCTTTCTTTCCTTTCCCTTGGGAATGAAAGTTGGACAAATTTTTGCTACATGACATGCCTTCTTGCAATGGAAGAAATAAAAATAAATACTTTTAAGATGCACCTTTTGAATATGTTTTCCCAATTTAGAATGGATTTCAATAATTTTGGGCATATCTCTATCTTGTTCTACTCCTACATAAATCCTAGTGTAGGTTAGTCTTTTGTGTGAAGTAGTAATGAGGTCAATAGAGATAAGTTCATAGAAAGAACTAGCTACCCCTTTAAAGACATCCTCATACTATAACTCTAGAGGGAGTTCAAGGAATCTAACTTGGGCTTTCAAAAAAAAAAAGGAGTCATTTAGATCAAGTTGGGGAGACCACTTTTGAAGAACTAGGGTGGCTCAACCAATGATCCAAGGACCTCCACAAAATATTTTGGAGAATTCTTCAGGATAGGCAAAGGAGAAGGATAGAAAACATTTTTCCATTTATGAAATTTCAACACTCCCCTTCAAGTCCCATTTATTTTTTCCAAAGGATCTCACTATGTCAATACTAGGTCTGGGTCTAATGAATTTACCCACTAGGGTCGAAGCCATAAGGGAAATATTGTGATCTATGAGCTCATCTAGCATGAAGATCACATCATTCCATTTCTACTTATTTGAAATGACCTTGATATCTAGGAAACTAGATTTTTTTATCAATTTAACAAAAAAAGTGTTGAACAAGGCTTGTTGCACACTCAATCATCTCAAGATCTAAGGGGGACCTTCTAATGGTTCCCTTTCTTGGGATTGAGATCCAGGCTCTCTTTTGACTCTCTATGGGTCACCATCCTTCTCTCCCTTAGACTATGCATGATGTTTGCTTCTAATTTCTCAATCTTTTTGAATTGTTCTATATTCCTTTGCAAATAAAAATATGCACATAGAGTTACATACCAATGGTTACATGCATAATCTTCATTCTCTTCAATGACTCCAAATTGAAGAATGAGTTTGAAAACTCATTCTCTTTTTTTTCTTTTGTTTGTGTGTTGTAGCTTGGGATGTTAATGTCTTGAACCAAAGCTCCCATTTCAATACAACTTGACAAAATAGAACAAAAAAATGAAGAAATTTAATTGATATATTTTTGGTTAGAGCATAACATGTGTTGGTTTAAAGAACAATTTTGACAGCTCAATGTCAAATACACTTAACCATTTTTCAATATACATGCCGAGCAAAGAGTAGGAGCCGAGTCATAGTCATGTGCTGAGCAATCCAGTTTTATCAAGTGTCAAGTGATATCAGTGTCGAGTGATATCAAGTGCCGAGTAATATCAAGTGCTGAGTAATATCAAGTGCCAAGTGATATCAAGTGCCGAGTGATACAGTTTTGTTTAGATGCTGAGCTATCTAGGAAACAACATGTGCCAAGCATCAGTAATGCTTCATGAGCCAGATAACTCAAAATATCAGCATAAGAGTTTGTAATTGCACAAACTATGATGTAAACCATTTTTGTAGCCGACATAAGGTAAATCTTGAAAGATCTAGAGATAAGAATGAATCTTTCATATTTCCTATGCAATTTGCATGTAGCCAATTGGAAAATTGGAAAGGCATGCAACCAATCAGCAAAAGGCAAGTATTGAGTAGGAAATTGAGATTCAATGTGGATCATAGATCCATATCTAACCCTAAGTCTTCGAAGTATTTTTAAGGAAGACAAAAGTATCACTATAAAAAGGATGGATGAAAGAAGGAGAGAACAATGTTAAGGGGAAAACATAGTGGAATTTAGTGAAAGGAGACATAGAGGGTAAGAGCAGGAATTCGATATTCAATTGATTAGAACAAAGCAAAGGAGACGAATAGAAATCAGATCTCAGAGGATCAAAATCAAAGAGAGCTAGAAAAAGTGCCTGCATTCAACAATCAAGGATTGCAAACTATTAGGTTTATAATACCTAATACTCTCTTACCATTGTATTAGAAAGAAAACCCTATGTAGATAGGTTGGCTTAATAGCTATTTGTAGATCCTTATCAAAAGTTGATTAAATCCTTTAACAGGGTGACACTTCATGTAAAGTGTTTGTAAATCCTTTAACCAGGTCACTATTGATACAGTGTAAAGCCTTTAATAGGGTAGACCATTAGGAGTGGTTGAAAAATATTGCTGTAGTAATTTTGTGGGTATCATCCCCACCCCAGTTTTACCTTCTTATTTTTGGAGGGTTTCTGGGTCACCAAATTCTAGTGTTATGTGTTGTTGATGCATGTATTAGTTTCATGTTTATTTGATGTGTTTACATGCATGCAATTTACTTTCAGTTAAAAGTTTTATTTGATAAAGTGTGATACTTCTGATTCACCACCCCCCCCCTCCCCCCCTCATAAGTATTCTTTCCATATTTGAATATTCCAACAAACATGTCTAATTGAGTGTATACATATATTATATGTATATACATGCAAACATATCATTATATTAAATATTCTTTATATAAAATTTTAGCAATATGATCATTATGTTGAATTATCTTTAGATGATATTAGATAACAAGATTCTCTATGAAACATTTCCTTGTATATAAGTGAATATAATATATAAAACTTGTACTTATTTTAATATCATGGAGATAATTCCTTTAAAAATCAATCTTTTTGATAAAATGAAACCAATATTTTCCTAAACATTCTTTTTAATCCCATTTTTTGGTCAAACATAATTATTTTTTATTTTTCATAAATTTCATGATTTCATTTTTTTTTAATCTTTAAATATAACTTTTCTTACTAATTATGACCAGTACTATTTATACCTCTATCATATACATTTCTTTTCTAAACGAGGTTCGTGGCTTTTCCTACATTATCTTTGAAGGTCATGAAATTTATTTAAGCTCTTTCAATTGATTTGGATTTTCCAAACATGATGTTTTGAAAGATCATAAAATTTTTACATTTTTATGCAAATTTTATTTTCATATCTTGAATGTTAATTAAATAATATTTTTATTTGATAGGTATATCTGATGTGGAGAAGATGAAACGATGTCATCTCTATCATTTCTTTATTAGAGGAGATCTTTGTAACTTTGACATTGGACCCAATTCTACTGAAGCTACCAAACTTTATCCAGAAATCAAATACAAAACCATGGATGCATATATGAAGCGTTATGTTTGAGTGCATATCTTAAACTAAATAATAGCTTGACCTATTCTATACCCAATAAGGTGTATGCATAAATCACACACAAGCATGTGTTCTTCCATATAATATTTTCTCAATAGGTTATTTTTAATGAAATTCGGTAAACTTGTTATCAATAATAATAATCATCTTTAAATAATTTAGCCAAGGTTTGTGACAAACTATTAATGTATTGTAAATATTTAGTCATTTTGCAATGATGTAGCTTTCACATGGATGTGATAGGATTTTGGTTGATTTTTAAAAATATAATTTATATTATCTTAATTTAGAAGAAAATCCTCTTTTATTTACATGATTTATATGTGATTTATTTTTTAAGATCTTATTTACATAGACACACATGTGTGCACATGTGCGCGCGCACACACACACACACACACATGTGCACATGCACATATAGGCGCACACACACGCACACACACACACACACAGACTCTCTCTCTCTCTCTCTCTCTCTCTCTCTCTCTCTCTCTCTCTCTCTCTCTCTCTCTCTCTCTCTCTCTCTCTCTCTCTCTCTCTCTCTCTCTCTCACACACACACACACACACACACACACATTCTTTGAATTTATATTATCACCCATGAGAAAATCACATACACCTATAAAACATATCATCTTGAGAAACTTTTGGCACATCACTAGGGATCCCTCATATGTAATCAATTTGTTGAACCCAAACATCATGCTTCGAAAAAAGATTGATTTGTAAAGGGAGATTCTTATTAAATACAAATTCATGTAATTTTGAGATATTATATCATCATCAAAAGCAATGAGTAACCATAGAGAAAGATATGGTTGTGCAAACATCTTTATCCTAATGTTCTATTAGTAGGCTAAGTATTGTAACCTCACACTTGAATATTTAAAAAAATACATTGTTTTTAGATCCAAAATTGTTTCTAATTTTGTGAAGAAAAATGTAATGCTCTAATAGATATTATCATAATGTTTTATTTTTCAAATTATTTAATTTAATTATTTAATTAGTGTGAGAAGTTACTAATAATCAATTGGTGATTATATTTTAGTTTTCCAACTCTCTAGGATTGTCTCTTTAAGCTTCTCTCTCTCTCTCTCTCTCTCTCTCTCTCTCTCTCTCTCTCTCTCTCTCTCTCTCTCTCTCTCTCTCTCTCTCTCTCTCTCACACACACACACACACACACACACACTCATTCACCCAAAAAAAAATGTATGTATGTGTACACACATTTTTTAATGATGAATGAATATGGTAAATTATTGTTTTTATCAATAAGATAGGGCAGAAATTTAATCAATTTTAATTTAATTTTATACTCATAGATTATAAGTAAATTTATAAATGTTTATTCCAATGTTTTGGTAGAATATGTTTCATTATAAATCATAGTGACAAAGGTGATATTGAATATTATTTTCAGAAAGATCCTACAACATAATGGTAAGTTGTGAGCCTCTCATATTGGATTTCTACGGGTTTGAGTCTACTCGAGGTTAATACATAATAATAATTAATATCCATAAATAAGAGTTATAATAAATAATAAATACTCTCTCTAGGTTTCAACCCATTACCTATACAAAAAAGGGAAACATTGAATTTTCTTTTCCATGTTAAGACCCTTATGTACTAGAACAATTCTATTATGAATATTTTTATAGTAGTAGTAAAATTTTGTTTAGCTACCATCCTATTGAGTAGATTTATTCTACACTATATTGTATTTTATATGTAACTCTTCATAAGGACCTTACATTTTGATGTTGATCATTATGTATCCATTATTGCTAAGGTATAATTTGTTGGAGTTTGCAACTTCGTAAACTAAAATAATAACTATTTTAGCTTCCAAAAATAGGGAAACAATGATACATTACTAGGAAATAATGAACTATATTGAGATGGAAAATAATCTATAGAAGCTCTACTTGTAAACGCATGATGGAGAAATAATTACTGACATGTAAAAAATGCTATATATATATAGGATTTCTACATTATTTAAACTTAAGAAAATAAATAAAATAAAATATCAGCTATGATTTCTAAATAATTTAAACTTAAATAAGTAACTATAATTAACTATATACTCTAACATGACCCATTAAGGGCAATTAAGAGATAAGATTACACAAGATGACTAGGATGTACACTTTTTCTTGGCTACTAGGTCATGTTGAGTACCCATGTACAATGTAAATGCAACTAGTATTTTACAAATAGATAAAGGAATAAAACTTCTTGAGATAAAACTCATCTTCACAAAAGAGATAATGCAAGAAATATGTGTGGATAAATGAATCAATTGCACTCCCTAGGAAGTACAAACATAATTTATGTGCAATAAAATATAGCCCTATAGGAAGGAAGAGAGGAAACAATATAGGTGCTCCATAATGAATAATTTCTTTTATAAATGGTGAACAATTGAACGAAAAATATACTCAAAGCCCTAAAAAGTACAAGTAAATGAATGATTCTCATTATAGATCCAAACTAGGAAGTAGAATACAACTGTGTACCATCTTGAATTGGAAGAAATCCAATTTAACGATGATTTAGTATCAGCCATTCAATCTAAAGATCACCATTCATTTGCACTTGTCCTTCTTTATTTATCCTTTCTTCTCCTTTCTCCTAGGTGGAATTGGGGTAAGACTTATTTGATCCTCTTTAAAGCTCCTATTTTCATGGCATAAAGCTCAAGGTAGGATATAACCACCTAAGTCGTCCCTTCCCTTCATCCAATCACTCAAAATCTCTTATTCACACTAAAATTATTGTATCTTAGATTATATACCTAATTTTTGGGATCTAGAAACTATTTTGGGATTCCAAAGGAATTTTGAGACTTTTGGCCCCTATTTTAGGTTCATTGCAATTGTCTTGTGTCTCGATTATTTTGGGGTGTTAACTTAAAAGTGGGTAGCCTACAGGAGTAAGTTATTCCAAGCCCTTTATAAAATCATCCATTTTCACCATTTTTCATATTAAAAACTCAAAAGATCAAGTAATTGCACTCAAACACTCAAGCATTCAAGCAATCTTCAAGAATTCAAGGTATTAAAGTAATCTCTTTGTTGAAGATCAAGGATTCATGCATTCGAGCCACTGAAGTATTTTATTCAAGATATCCATTCATAAATTCAAGATAATTTGGTGCATCTTCTAAATTCATCCTCTCAAGATCAACATTCATCTATATTCATTCTTATGGAAGATTTCAAGCACATAGAGTCATGAAGGTTTTGGTTTAACTTTGATTTCTTTTTGTAGGGTTTTGAAGTTTTCTTAAGGCTATTGCATCTACATAATTGATTACATTCAAAATTAAAGAACATATTCATAGATTTACATTGCTTCATGTTAGATATTTTAGTGCTAATTGCTATCATTCTATATCTATTTCAATTCAAGGTTAATTCCTAAACTAGAGCTTGACTAAGGAAAATCCCCCCAAAACAAAAACAGAAAACTCTTTTATTTTTTAGTTTTTAGATCTTATATTGGTGAGTTGGTTGCTGATTTGGATACCCATTTTTGGTTTTCCTTGAAACTAAAAAATTAGAATTAGTATTGTATATAGTTTTATAGGGCCAAAGTAGGTCGATCCTTAATTCAAATGTTATGCCCTTAATATTGGTGTATATAGGGTTATGAATAGTCAACTTGTGGCTATATTAATCCTTAATTAAGTCATGATATCATTATTATATTATTATTTAGGTAGGTAGGTCAGCCTAGGTGTTATGTAGGGTTCTGTCTATTCAACCTAAACATAATTAGGTATATATAGGAGGTTGTGAGTCTTATTTCAACATCATATTGTGAAGTGTGCTCTTATTGGGGATATATGGAGGTTTCCCCCTAGAAGTGGCCTATTACTCTTAGTTATTATCAAGTATTTATATAATATTTCATATTATTTCTTCTATTGTGCAAGTTATTTCATTGCAAGTGGTATCATAGCATGATCTTGGCACCATAGAGGCAAGATTTTTTTTCAACATTGGGGAAATTTTGGGAAGAGTGTAACTTTTAGATTTTAGCAAAATTTTCAAATATTTTTAAAGGGTTTTTGAAGACCATATTAAAGAAGCTTTAATCCAAAATTTTAAGGAATTGGAGAAAATTTGAGAAAATAATTGTAGAGCTTTATTCCTAGACAATTTATTAAGATATTCATATCTCTCACATCCTGTCGAATTGGAGGATAACTTGTATTGGGTTTTTGAATACATAGTAGAGAAGCCTAAATTTAAAAGCTTGGAATTTTTTTTTCAAAAAGAAAGATATTGCAAAATGAGGAAAATTCTCTCTCAATGCAGTAAATATGTTATTTTATGGGGGATTTTTTTCTAACTAAGGGTATCTTGGCTCTAGTACATTACATTAAAAAAATAAAAAATAAATATAAGAATTTGCATTTGATTTGTGTGAAATATTAGTTTCCATCATGAAGGGGCCTTCAACAAGAGGCAAAAAGAATGTTACCATACCAGGGAAATTCTTTGATCAAGATTGGGAAGCAACAGAGGATAGTAATCCCAATAAGGAACTTAGTAAGTTCAAGGAAGAGGTTAAGAGGGATATGTGTGACCTATATGGAGATATATTAGATATACAAAGCATGTTAAGCACCTATATGAATGAAACATGGAAGGAGCTCTCAAGAAATCAAGGTGAAACCTTCAAGTTGACTAATAATGACACAAAATTTATTAATCCTCCAGGATCTAGGAATTTTTTTCCAAAGGTGGATATGCACTAATTTGATGGCAAGGATCCTCTAACATGGATAAATCAAATGGAGAATTTTTTGAAGTACATAAAATCCCATATTTACAAAAGGTCATAATGGCTTCCTTATATCTAGAACCAGATCAATTCATTTGGTATCATTGGGTTTGTACTTATAGGAGGAAAAAGGGTCTCACTATATCATGGTCAATTTTTATAAAAGAACTCCAAGGACAATATAGCAATAGTGTGATAGAAAACTTCTTTAGCCAACTTGCTAAGTTTCAACAAACAAGATCAGTTAAGAATTATATTCAAAAATTCCAAAATCTATCCTTAAGAGTAGATACAATTGCAAAGGAGAACTTGAATGATTTATTCTTAGGTGGTCTCAAGGATCACATTCAACATGAGGTATGCATGTTTTTTCCTAGCTCAGTAAATGAGTCTATTATATTGGCATGCAAGGTAGAGGAGAAGTTCTTGATTCCTAGAAAGTAAGGGGCTAATTTGACAAGAGAAAAAGGATATTCAACACCTTCTCTTCCTCAACCTACTAGGTTGACTCTGCAACAAATTGAGGAGAAAAGAGAAAAAGGGTTGTGTTTCAATTGTGATAGAAAATATAGTTGAGGACATAAATGTAGTGAAAAGAAAATATAGTTGACAATCATTTGAGAAATTGAAGAAGGCTATGTGTACAACTCTAGTGTTTGCCACTCCAGACTTACCAAGGAATTCATTGTGGAATGTGATGCTTCTAGAAATGGGATAGGAGAAGATCTCATGCAAGAAGGTCAACCAATTGCTTTTGAGAGTTGTCAATTAAAAGGTAAAAATCAACTCAAACCTATTTACAAGAAGGAAATGCTAGCAATCCTTCATGCATTTAAAAAATGGAGGCCTTATTTAATGGGTCAACACTTCAAGGTTAAGATAGATCATGGTAGCCTAAAATATTTTTTGGAGCAAAGACTATTGTGAGAAGAGAAACAAAAATGGGTCACTAAGATGTTGGGATATGGCTTTGAAATTGTATACAAGAAAGGGAAGGAGAATATTGTGGCTAATGCACTTTCTAGGAAGGATAAAAAAGATGAAGCCTTATTGTGTGCCCTTTCAATATTACAAGAAAATTGGGTGGAGATGCCAAAGAAGAGTGGAAAAATGATGTTGAAAAAAGTAATCTCATCCAAGAAATAAAAAGTGACCCTAGTAGTTCAGATAAGTTTTGTTTTAAGGGGGATATTCTTTTGTATAAAGAGCACTTGTATCTCTATAAGAATTCCACTCTCAAACACAAGATTCTCAAAGAACTACATGAGTCCCCAATTGGTGGTCATTCAAGATTTTTGAAGATGTATCATGAAGTCAAGCAAGATTTTTTTTGGGAAGGGCTAAAAGGTGATGTTAAAAAAATTGTGGCTAAATGTTTGTTTTTTCAAAGAAATAAAGGGGAAATAATTAAGACACAAGGTATATTCTAGCCTTTATCTGTTCCTATCCAACATTGGGAAGAGGTATCCATGGAATTCATCGCAAGGCTTCCCAAATATAAAGGTCATAATATCATCATGGTAGTAGTTAATCACCTCACTAAATATGCACATTTCATTGCATTATCACATCCTTTTACAACAAGTTTAGTGGAAAAAGTTTAATTGGAGAATATCTAAGAGCTACATGGTACACCTAAGGTTATTGTTAGTGATCATGATCCTATCTTTACTAGTCCCTTTTGGAAAGATTTGTTCTCATGTTTGGGTACTCAATTGGCTCATAGTTTTTCATACCATCCTCAATTAGATGGGAAAATTGAGGTTGTTAATAAATGTTTGGAAGGATATCTATGTTGTTTCACTTCATTAAAAAATAATCTCAATGGGTAGATTGGCTACTCTTGCAAAATGGTGGTATAATACTTCTTTTTATAGCTCATCAAAAATGTCTCCATTTTTGGCTCTTTATGGATATCATCCTCCTTCCATCATATCATCATTAAAGGTGTCACAAAGAGTTTAGGTAGTAGAGGACCACTTGCTTCATCAACAATAGGTAATTTTAGGACTCAAGGATAATTTAGCTATGACACAAAATTTAATGAAACAACAATTAGACCAACATCATAATGAAATAAATTTTAGAGTTGGGAATTGGGTCTTCTTGAGATTGCAACCTTATAAAAAAATTCAATGAAGCAACAAAAAAATAATAATAAGTTATCTCCAATATATTATGGACCATACCAAATCATGCAAAAGATTGGTAGTATTGCCTACAAGCTTGAGTTGCCACAACAACAAAGATACATCCAGTTTTTCATGTTTCTTATTTGAAGAAGGTAATTGGGTAGAATATTGCTACTCAAATAGTAGTACCAAAACTTGATGAAGAAGGAAGAATAATTTTGGAACCAGAGTGCATTCTTCAAACATACATGAAGAATTTGAGGAACAAAACCCTAAATCAGTATCTCATCCAATGGAAGAACTTACTAGTTGAAGAGGCCACATGGGAGGATGAAGATTTCATTCAAAAGAATCCACACTTGGTTAGCATTGATGAAAATGCTTCTTTCAAGTGAGGGGGCATGCTACACCCCTAATATTGGTGTATATAGGGTTATGAATAGTCAAATTGTGGCTATCTTAATCATTAATTAAGTCATGTTATCATTATTATATTATTATTTAGGTAGATAGGTCAGCCTAGGTGTTATGTAGGGTTGTGTCTGTTCAACCTAAGAATAATTAGGTATATATAAGAGTTTTTGAGTCTTATTTTAACATCATATTGTGAAGTTTGTTCTCATTAGAGATATTTGGAGGTTGCCCCCTCAAAGTTCCATATTACTCTTAGCTATTATCAAGTATTTATATAATATTTCATATTATTTCTTCTATTGTGCAAGTTATTTTATTACATCAAGACCCATAGAGGTCACCCCTGCCAAAGGAGTTTGACCCTATCAAATCACTAAATGATTTCTAGGTTTTGTTTGTCTCATAGTTTTTGGCCTAAATCTTGAGATTCAACCCTTTTTGAGGTTGTTTGATAGTTTTTTTTCAGGTTTTTATTTCACAAGGTATACCCTCTTTCCCTTTTTCTTTTTTTATTAAACTTGATGAAGAAGGAAGAATAATTTTGGAACCAGAGTGCATTCTTCAAACATACATGAAGAATTTGAGGAACAAAACCCTAAATCAGTATCTCATCCAATGGAAGAACTTACTAGTTGAAGAGGCCACATGGGAGGATGAAGATTTCATTCAAAAGAATCCACACTTGGTTAGCATTGATGAAAATGCTTCTTTCAAGTGAGGGGGCATGCTACACCCCTAATATTGGTGTATATAGGGTTATGAATAGTCAAATTGTGGCTATCTTAATCATTAATTAAGTCATGTTATCATTATTATATTATTATTTAGGTAGATAGGTCAGCCTAGGTGTTATGTAGGGTTGTGTTTGTTCAACCTAAGAATAATTAGGTATATATAAGAGTTTGTGAGTCTTATTTTAACATCATATTGTGAAGTGTGTTCTCATTAGAGATATTTGGAGGTTGCCCCCTCAAAGTTCCATATTACTCTTAGCTATTATCAAGTATTTATATAATATTTCATATTATTTCTTCTATTGTGCAAGTTATTTTATTACATCAAGACCCATAGAGGTCACCCCTGCCAAAGGAGTTTGACCCTATCAAATCACTAAATGATTTCTAAGTTTTGTTTGTCTCATAGTTTTTGGCCTAAATCTTGAGATTCAACCCTTTTTGAGGTTGTTTGATAGTTTTTTTTCAGGTTTTTATTTCACAAGGTATACCCTCTTTCCCTTTTTCTTTTTTTATTATTTCATATTTTTGAATTGTATTGTTTATCTTTATTCTCAAACCCTCTTAAGGTGAAGGTGAGAGAAAAAAAACATGAGTTATTCATCCCTTTTGAATTAGGTTACACATTGACCCTCCCTTTTGTGGCACATGAATCTAATTCAAGGGGTGGATCTTGGTCTTCACCCTTTTAACACCCTTTTAATTATGTTAAGATGGTTGATTCCCTTTTACCCATACACATTCAATGACTTGGATTGTTGAACTTCTTTCTTAGATATTGGAGTTATATTTCTTTAGTGTTTATAGAGATACTTTGTTTGCTATTTTTTGCATTATTAGCATTTAGATATCCTTTTGTATTGTTTATGGATTGCATTTCATTTTGAAAAAATCCAAAAAAGAATTACATCTAGTTTCTTTCAAAGTCATTGTATTTCCTTTCAATGGGGTTTTTATCTTTTTTTAAAAGTTTCATTCATTATATTAAAGATGTTTCATTTCATGAATATGATAATCATTTGGTCTTTCCTTACATTTATTGTCATTCCCCTTCAAGGATAATATTTTCAAAGATGATATTCATCAACCTTTAGTTATTCATGATGTTCCTTACCTTGATAGTGCTACTATTTAGGATGAGCCCTTGGTTAAGGATATTGATTACTTTGTTCCTCGTGAAACTTCTTCAAGTTGTGATTATTCCTCCTTTAATGTGTATTTTGATCCTTCTTTGGATGATTTGACTATTTGGGATAAACCCTTAGATAAGCATATGGATTAGTCTCCTCCTTATGAGACAAATCTTACATACTTTGATGATAACATTATTATTGCTCCTAATTTTCAACCCCTTTCTATGAATTTTATTAATATTACTTCCATAGATGAGGCCTTGATGAATTTTGTTTTTCCTTCTCATATGAGTTCCTTAGTCATACTAGACCACACCCTTGATGCTTCTTCATATTCCTGGGTATGTTCAAGATCATGATGGGCCAAACTATGGGCTTAAGTGGCAATGAAAAATTAGGACACTAGTGTTAGTCAACTTGATGTGAAATATTGAACTAGTTATGAACCTTATGTAAAAACAAATTAACAATAGAATCTATTGAAAATTGAATGTAGTTTCTAAAATACTAGACCTTTTTTGATAAAACAATAATTTAATTGGTCAAAATTTAGGATTTCAATGCAAAAGTAAAAATATCTGATACAAAACCATAAGTAGGTGTATGTCTAGTTGTTATAATATTTAGAATAACTAAGAGGGGGAGGTGAGTGAATCAGTTATCCAAGGCCCAGATGTACCAATTGAACAAACACATACTTTAAAAAATTTAGATCTTCTCATTCCATTGCCTAACCTCTATTGTAAACTATTTAAAACAATAACTAGTTGAAAATTGTTCTAGAGATAACAGAATTGCAAAATGTAAACTTAAATCAATAAAGCATCATAATAACATCCACACAAGTTTGATAGTAGGATTTAACATGGAAACCGAAATTGGGAAAAACCACCATGTCACCAATTTTCTCTCTTTTGAAGTGAGCTCTATTAAGAGACAACCCTATTATAGGTTACAATACACACTATCAAATGTGATTTTTTTAAAGGATTTAATTGTTAGAAATAGGGATTACTGAGAGGGGGGCAGAATCAGTAATCTATCAAATTTAGTTGCCAACTAGATATTATTACTTACTTTAAACCCTGCATAAAAAAGAAATAAAGTAATGTTGAATAGTAATAATAACAATGCACAAAGATAACTCATAACACCATATTTTGTTAACTAGGGAAACCCTAGCCAAGGGAAAAGCTCGGTGGAGATGATACCCACTAGATAATATATTGATATATATGTTCCTTGTTAGAGGATGGACCTTGTTAGTGTTCAATGAGGAAATATAGTATAAGTAGTCCCTATTAGGAGACTTTGAATCCTTGTTAGGAGATTCCAACCCTATTAGGAGTTGTAGGGTAATGTATGTAAGATGAGCCCACTACCCAAACATGCAATTTCAACTACACGAAGAGTTCACTGCTCAAACAAGTAATCTACTATTATTTTCCTTCCTTGTTTGATCTCTAATCTTTAGCTCAATCTTGGATCACTAGATAGTTCATACAAAACTTTGTATATATCACTTTCACAAAAGTTTTCTCACTTCACAATAACATAAAATTCACAAGTTTGTACACATGATACACCCAAGATTGCACACACACTTCTTATCACAAGAAGTCCTTTGCATATATACCATGCCTTTAAATAAAATTTGGTTGTTTTTTCTAAGACCACAATTTAGTTTTACAAGTTAGATTAAACATCTAGGATGTTGGCCCTAATTGGACAAGTAATTATTTTGCAATCAAAACAATTCTTTCCTTCAATTTTGTTGTCCTATTTTATCAAAACATGATTAACTCTATTTTGTATAGTCTGTACAAACTTCTAAGGTTATATACGTCATCATCAACATGTATACTATCTCCATGTAACTTTTCTTGTCATAATATGACATCTACAACATGTTATAAACAAAACAATACATTGCTATAAATCAAATTCTATACTTCAACAATTTTTTGATAACCAAACACTAAGTATCTTTATTTCTGAGGTTTATTATCAACATATACATCATGTGTTTCTAGTAATGACAATAATTACATATCACAATTAGCCAATTGTCAACAATCTCCTCCTTTGGCATTGATGGCAAAAATATAGGGAAATTTAGCTCTAAGTGACAAAAATGAACTATCAAAATAAACATTACATCTATTACAACTTTACAACTTTACATATATGCCCCCCCTTAAAATATACTTCATACTACATATGTATTTCTCCTAAAAATCTCAACATTCTTCTTTCCAATTTTCTCTACTATTAGTGCCTCTTTGACATCAATGACAAAGGTCACAAAATGTCAAGATTCTTTCCCAAAACTATCAAAACTATTGGCCTTGCCTTTTTGCTGAAATTATCTTCATACAATCATCAAAAATAGTCTTCAAGTTGTCCATAGCTTTGTTCCATGTTTCTTTTGTAGACTTAGCTAATGAAAGAATTGCACATATTGCATACGATACAATGTCAACAACATTGATATCTAAATACAAAAAGTTTGTATATGTGTCCTTGGCCTTGACACATTCTTCTAGTTGCTTCTCTACAAATGATAACTTCAAAGAAATGGATTCTCTAAAATTAGATGTTCTCTTCAATATCTTCTCTTTTTGAAGTTTGAGTTTCCTAATCTCATTGTGAACACTGGCAACTTGATTGTCAATATCATCAACTTTACTTGATGGGTGCTAGATTAGGTTGGATAAAGCCTCTAACTCATTCATCTTTGCCTCTAACTAACTATCCAAATTCTTAGTCAATTTGTATGATAAGGTACACTTAACATACAAAGCTTTCCCTTTCTACTGACACTTCTAAAGTTATTTAATGCATGTATCAAGATTGACTAAGTCATTCTTGATATTCTAGTAGACAACGTTAAACAAGTTAGAATCATGGGAAATTTGAGCCTTTGCCTCTACACATTTAGCAAATTAGTAAACTCTTCATAAAAATATTTTAGCACTACTTGTGCTCTCAGTTTAGGATCTGACTCAGTGTGTTGTACTATCAAATTACTATGTAATCTATTAGTCACTTCCATTAGTGATCTTTGTAAAGTATTTACTATCTTATTCATTTGTAGTAGTTTTGATAAGGATGAAATTAGATAAATCTGATCATCATCATCAATGGCCAAACTTGCAAGAGAGAGCAAAGTAGATGAACTAGATGGTTTAGTTTCATCCTCCCTTTGTTTCTTTACTTCTTCCTTAGCTTTCCTCTCTTCCTCTTCTTTCCTTTCCTTTTCAAATCTTTTCCTTTATTCCTCCTCTATTTTTCTTTTCCTTTCTTCTTTTTCCATTCTTATATTAACTTCTTCTTCCTTTCTTTTCCTTTCACCCTCAAGCAATTATTGCTCGGCTTCCTCTATATTTTTCTTTTCAATTTCTATTAGCCTCTTCTCTTCCTCAATTTGTTTCAATTTATCTTCAGCATCTTCAGTATCAGGTACATTTGGTTTAGAACCACCAAATGGATTGGTATCATCAATATTGAGAATAACATTAGTTTGAACAATCTTCATGGTATCACCACTTACTGATACTTCCACAATTTTAGGAGCTGGAGGAGTTGTTGTCCTAGATTCTGAAAAATTTTGATTAATAGTTGTTGTTGTCTTTCAAATTTTCATCACTACTAGATTCAATTGTCAACAATGCTTTCTACTTCTTTCTAGGTCCTAAAGCCATCTATTTGGCCCTCTTAGTCTTTGTTAACACTGATTCAACTAATCTTTCTAATTTTCTCTTATGTTCACTAAGATGAACATCAGATACTACTGCATAAGGTATACTCTTTCTTGAGGTTGTTTCAACAACTAAAACTAATAAAGGTTGTATATTCAATACACCTTGTTTCAATGTCTATCTCATAGCCTCAGATTCACTCTCTGAGATTCTAGCCTCAGATAATGCCTTCTTCATAATTGATTCAACCTTCTTGTGAGATGCCTTCTCCAAGTTTGCTTGATGAGCATGCTGTGTGATCTCATCAAATGTGTCAAATCTGTACTCAACTTTATCTTTGTCAAAATTCATCAATAAATCTATGTAGCCAATTGCAACATCATCACTCAACTCATAGCTCAAGGGATCTAGAAATGTTTCTTGAGGTTTCACTACTTAAATGTAGATGTGATCTGTATCAACTAGAATACATATGTCCTCCTTGAACCTATCCACAATTGAATGTGAGATCCTAAACCTTTGTTTCATCTCATTTTGGAATTTTTTCATAATTAGATTACCACTGTCCAATACCTTGTATGCAGGGTGCCTTCTGCATACCTCTGATATCTTCTCCATAGTGCATCTATCACTACTCATTATATCTATTACTCACAAGTAGGAAAATATCTTTAGCACATGAAAGAATATGTGATTAAACAATGATTGGAATCTAAATACACCATTCTTTGTCCTTTTAATCTTTTCAAGGTTTTCCAAGAGTTGCATTCTTAGAACATCACTCAAATTCACCTAGTCTTTCTCAATACAAATCTTGTAAGCTGCATATATAAATTTTTCTGAAAGTTCATCTATCTTAGAACTTGCACAAATTGAATAATTTTTCAATCTACTAAGAAATCTCACATCATTGTGCTTGATAAAATTGATTACCATAGGCTTCCCATTGTAAACTACCTTAGTATAGCTTTCTACTTTCTTCTTAACCAATTTCTCTCTTATGGGTACACTACATTATTTTCTAAGACTAGTTACTTCATGTATAAGGTCAACAAAAATGTCTACTATAGTATCTTGCATCCATAACTTTCCATCATGTATCCTACTTAGTATAATTTGAGTTCATTTGTTTGTATCTGATTCACAGTAAAAATGATACTAAAATAAGTCCAATTCACTCAAATGTTCAAATCTAGCCTTCACTATTATGTCATGGTTAAAGACCAATTACATATCCTTATTCATATATTCACTACCAATTGACTCAAATTTGCAATTCAAATAGTTTTCTACATCTTCCAGATAGACAATGTTGTTCGAGGTGATAGACAATGCAGAATTAGGGTTTCCATCACTAGGTTTTATGAAAACTACCTTAAACTTAGGTCTATCTTCATTCTCAATGCTGTGAAAAATTGACATATCCATAATTCTTATCAAAAATATCCTTTACCAAACAAATATCACGGAAAAAATGATAAAATACTTCTTTTTGAAAATAGGGTTTGCTTTGAAATTGCTCTGACAAGTCACTTTAGAATGCTCTTCACTTTGAATGAGTTCATAATGAAGTGAAATCAATTCTAGACTCCATTTAACCATCAACTTGAAACTACATTAATTATGTACTTTACAAATATGAAAAAAGTGCTATTTGCATTCTGCAATCAAGTAATTGTCCAGAATCCTTTGTCTGATTTTCAAATGTCACCTGAGGTTTACTATAGCCTCCTTCCATCATGAAAATCATCCTCAAAACTTTGCATCATGAAATTCTTTGAAAAAATGTACTTTTCATCTTTATTTACAAAATCAATATTTATTATAATACTAGTAACTCTAAAAATCATCATAACTTGCTTAGATGAGCTCAAATTACAAGCAAGCTTAGGTACCATCTAAATACAACTAAATACATCCTTTCTCAACTTCACTACCTCTACAAGAAGTTCTCAAATAATGATGCTGTGAACAAGATTAATTAAACTTAATTGAATCAAACTCAACAACTAACTTTGATTTTTCTATTTCCTCATCATCTAACTTTTTTTTTGAGATATATGTTCCTTTCATGAATGCTTCATTAAGTTCTTCACAAAGTTCGCTCACAATGTTTTTGTTTTCTTCACTATTAGATCTAGAGTTCCTTTCATGGTTCCTTCTATCATTCCTTCTATTCCCAAAGTTTCTTCCACTATTCCTTCTATCTTTGAAGTTTCTATCTGTTCTACACTACTTTTTTGTGTGTCCAAAGTTATTGCATAACTGCAATATTGGTGCTTACTTGAAGCATTTTGTTGATCATTAGAGTCATGATAATTATGAAAATAAAAGTCCTCAACATGATTAAGTGACTTATTGGTACAATTTCTTTTCATATGACCTATTTCATTACATAAAAAGCACTTACCTCTAAATTCATACTTGGTTTCCTTGGGAGTCTCCACTTTCTTTGGTTCATCCAAGATTTCAACTTCCTTGTTTTTCTCAACTTCTTTAGGTTTCTTAGAAGATTTATTGGATTCAATATTATCATTAGATTTGTCTTTTTCTTTCAGATCAGATCTAATCTCAGGTTTCTTTGTAGACATATTAATTAGATAACCAAGACCAGTCTTATAAAAAGAAGGTCTCTATATAGACATAGAATCATCAAGTTTTTCTCTTAGAGCTTCTCAAGTTATTTTTTGCACTATGTCAATTCACCTTTCAAAATAGTATTGTACTTATGGAGTTCTTCATGATCTTCTTTCAATGTTTCAAACTCAGAAGTTTTCTTTGCCAAACTTACTGTTACATCTACATTTTTGGTCTTCAAATTAGATTCAAATTTTCTAGGATCATTTCTCAAACTCAACTTCAAATTTGTAATCTTCAATTCATGCTTCAAGATCTTGTACTCTATCTTCAACTTTGAATATTCATCATCAGTAGTTCTATATTTAGTAGATTCAGCCTTTGATTTTAGATGTTCAATCTTTTCCTTTAACTAACCAATGTATACTTTGGAGTCTTCATATTTTTCCTTCAAATTATCTCTTTCTTTAGTAAGGAGATCAATTTTTTCAAGAGCTTATTCAAGGTTCTTCATCACCTATTCCATATCAATAGGGATCTTACTTAAGCTATTAAGCTCTTCAAAGTAACTGGGCTTTGATACCAATTGTGATGGGGACACAACCCAAGCACAGAATGGACACAACAGGAAAGGGAAAATTTTATTAACTATGAATATATGCTAGTACACTTAGTGCAGAGAAATAGACTCCAAAATAGGCCCTATGGGCTTACAATAGCATTAAACTAGAGATAATTTCTTCTCCTAGTACCTTCTCTCAAACTCCACTCCGAACTGCCTTTTACAATGCCAAAAATGTTCTTAAATAGACCCGGGAGGGTTAAGGATTAGGAATACATTCTAGAAAGTGCTTGTTGGCATCCACCGACCAAATAGAAGGCTCTAGAAGTCACATTAGAAGTCGGCACAAAATTAGAAGAATCCAGAAATGGTAACCGAACTTTCGGGAGGCATAACTTTTGAACCGTAGCTCCGATTGACAAACCATTTACATTTTTAGAAAGCTCTTGAAGTTTTGTATAGTCTTATGGACCAGCTTCACTTGTCCCCCATTTTTTGGCCCTTTTTGAGGTCATTTAATGCCCCTAACCTGACTTTGAAGCATTCTTAGGAGGTCTCCAAAAACTAAAAAACTGCAATAACTTTCAAATTGTGGGGCCTTTTGACCTGATTCTTTTTCTGGAATGCTCTAAATTATAATTACATTCATCTAGCTAATTTAAACCTTTTTGTTCACCAAAATGATGGCTCAATTATATACTCCTATTTTTTTGGCATTTACACATATCCCAAGGTGATTAAAAACTCTAACCCAAAACACTAATAGTGGAACTATGAGAGTTGAAACCTTTATTTTACCCAAATGGGTATCCAAAAATGAAAACAAATGAAATAGAAACTAAGTCTAAGTACATTTTTTGGATGACACAAGATTGCCCTTATACCTCTGGATGCTGCTGCATCAAATTGTTAGAAATAGGGATTACTGAGAGGGTGGGGGGGTGGTTGAATTAGTGATCTATAAACTTTAGTTGCCAACTGGATATTATTACTTATTTTTAAAAATGCATAACAAAGAAAGAATGTAATGTTGAATAGTAATAGTAACAATGCACAAAGATAACTCATAACACCATATTTTGTGAACTATGGAAACCTTGGCCAAGGGAAAACCTCAGTGGAGATGATACCCACTAGATAATATACTGATATATATGTTCCTTGTTAGAGGATGGACCTTGTTAGGAGTCAATGAGAAAAATCAGTATAAATAGTCCCTATTAGGATACTTTGAATCCCTATTAGGAGTTGTAGGGTAATGTATGCAAGATGAGCCACTACCCAAAAATGCAATTTCAACTACAAGAAGAGCTCACTACTCAAACAAGTAATCTAGTATTATTTTTGTTCCTTGTTTGATCTCTAATCTTTAGCTTGATCTCAAATCACTAGATAGTTCATACAAAAATTTGCATATACTGCTTTCACAAAAGTTTGGTCACTTCACAATAACATAAATTCACAAGTTCACACACATGATACACCCAAGATTGCACACACACTTCTTATCACAAGAAGTCCTTTACATAAAGACCATGCCTTTACACAAAATGGTGTTCAGTTGGCTAAGACCACAATTCACTTTTCCAAGTTAGAGTAAACATCTACGATGTCAGCCCTAATTGGACAAGTAATTTTTTTGCAAACTTTCATATTGTTTGTACAGTCCATAATCTTTTCCATACAGTCTATACAAACTTTCAAGGTTAAATACATCATCATCAACATGTATACTATCTCCATGTAACTTCACTTACCATAATATCACTTTTGCAACATGTTATAAACAAAACAATACATTGGTCTAAACCAAATTCTATTCTTAAACAATTTTTTGATAATCAAACACTAAGTATCTTTATTTCTAAGGTTTCCTATCAACATGTACATCATGTGCTGCCATTAATGACAATAATTACATATCACAATTATCCAATTGTCAACATTAATTACCATGTTAGGAGTGGCCTTTTTAGAGGACTTTATAATAATCCTTTAGAATGTCAATTAGTTAAATGATATACATAGACTATTAGATCCTTCTGACTATTAAGTCAACCTTGATTAAAGGATTTCAAATACTATTCACAATAGTAAGAAAGTAATAATAGGTTTGATCTATTAAGTACAACTCACTTTGTACGTTTAGATATTTGTTCATCTCCTAATACTATTTCACTATCCAGCCTCCATTATCATCTCAATCTTAGATTCGGATGGAAACCCTTCAAGTAATCACTCTTCCCTTATTTTTAACTAAATTAAGCCTTCTTCCTTGATTCTCTAGTCAACAACATCAGTAACAACTCCAAGTCTCTAGAATGAATTTGTATGCATACATCTTCTTTGTACTCTACCCTCTCCTTATAGAAAGTTTTCCTCTATACCACTTTAAATAGGTAGTTCTAATCTTTTGATGGTTAATTGACACCGTAGATCTTAGGGTTCACAATTTGATTTATCCAACATAATGTATCTAATCCCCATTCTATTTATCTCTTTGATTTTTTATCTAGTCCTCTCCTAAAATTAAATGATCCAACTGATTTATCCTTATCTTCAAAACAATTTTCATATCCCAAGAAATCAACTTAGTCGGCTAGAAATTATGATTTCTCACAAAGAGTTAAAATGTTGTTCCTCAACCAAAACTAAGTTTTAACACTCAACCATCATTAAATTACTTGGTCCCTATTAAACTTTTCTCACATGACATCAACACTATCACTCAGTCAATACTAATGCTTGGCCAACACTAAATTTTCTTGGCACTTACTATGGCTCGGTTGACCCTTGCATCACTCAACATGTTCAACAAAATTTCTTAGTCTTTTACTCTTTTACTTGGTCAAGCCTACATAAGTGATCTATATTTTCTCACACTTTCAAGACTTGAACATTACTATCTTCTCCTCTATCAACATAATTTAAACAATCACTTTGTCTTGTCAAAGTCTAACTAACCAAATGTACATTTGTTATTTCCACTTCATAACTCAACCTTTCCTCTAGATGCTTTTGTTATGAACAACTTCTCAAATCCTCTTCATCAATCAAATAGATATGACATTTAGATTAGATAGAAAACTATCACACCAATAGATTTGACATTAGTGAAAACACAATTATTCTAATTAAAGTTTCCAACAATCTCCCTCTTTGGAATTGATGGCAACACCTCAACAAAATATTTGGAAAAATACTTTAGGTTACCATACAATCCAAAACATGTAAATACTTCAAGTGACACTCTCAATGTATCAATTTTTTTTATTAATATCCTTAGTTTCATTTTGATGCATATCTCTAATTTGGTAACACTTCTTAAAAGTTTATGAACATTCTCTAAGTAATCATTCTACCATCATCCAATTTCTCCTTTCTTGAATCTCCCTCTTTGAAGATAATCTCTCCCTCTAAATATCTTCCTCTTTGATAACAATAACAAAGGCACTATCTCTTGCTCATACATCTTGACTATGTAGATAATTCCATTTTAGGTTTGAATTCTTCATTTTTCATCTTCATATGACTGATCTATTATATTATTCTTCTTCTTCACTACTACCTTATTCAACTCCTAAAGTAGAACTATCTACATCAATGCATAAGATAGTCTGATCAACACATTGGATGCAATGCTTCTTTGTAGCTCAAGTATCTTTTTCTAGGGGAATCACCCCCAATTCACCTCTAAGATATTCATGACCTTCCTTAGGTAAGGATTTAGTGAAAATGTTAGAAATTTTCTCTTGTTTGTTCACATATTTCAATTTTACTTCTTTGTCTTGAATGAGCTCTCTTAAGTAATGATACTTGATAGCAGTGTGCTTTGTCTTGGTGTGAATAATAGGGTTCTTTGAAATATTAATGGTAATTGTGTTATCATGATAGATAACCATTGGATCACTCATTTATTCATTCATACCTTTCAACAATTGGTTGATCCAAATGATATGTGAACAATTTATTGTTGTTGCCACATAGTTGGCTTCAACTATTGATTAAGAAATGTAGTTTTGCTTCTTATCTATCCATAAAATTAGTCTCTTTCCTAGAAAGAATGTACCACCAATTGTGCTTTTCCTTTCATCAACATTTCCTACCCAATCAGAATCAGTGAATACCTTTAGTTCAAACTTATCATTCTTCTTGTAATAAAATCCATAGTCTTTTGTTCCTTTTAGATATCTCAATATTCTCTTTACTACCATCATATGATTATCCTTAGGACTCGCTAAAAATCTAGCAACTATCCCAACAACTAATCTAATGTATGGTCTTCAATGAACAACACATTTTAGTTTACCTATCATTGAGTTGTATTGTGTTTGGCTCACATTATTAGAATTATCATTCTTAGTTAGTTTGTGTCCAATAACTATAGGTGTTCCCACTAGTTTGGATCTTCCATCCCAAAAAAAATCAGTATCTCCTTGATATATTTGGACTAAGTAATGAAGATACCTTGCTTCTTTTGATATACTTGTAAGCCAATAGAGAATTTGATCTCACCAAACATTGAAATTTCAAATTCCTTCTTCATGTCATCAGAAAAGATTTTGCATAATGCTTCCTTTCCTCCAAGTATAATATCATAAAAAAATCAAATAACAATAACTCATTGTTCTTTCTAGTCTTCAAATATAGATTTTCTTTTCATTTGTCCTTACAAAACCAATCTTCACCAAATAATTATGTAGTCTTTCATTCCATGCTCTAGGGGCTTATTTCAAACCATCTAAAGCTTTGTGCAACTTTCATACCATGTTCTTCTTTTTAGTATCCAAAAATCCTTTAGGTTTTTCTATGTATACTTATTCTAGTATCCCATTTAGAAATGTAGATTTGACATCCATTTGATAAACCTTGAATTTTTTAGAAGCAGAATATGCAAGCATTATTCTTACTCCTAATCTAGCTACATGGGAAAATGTTTCTCTATGGTCAATACTATACTCTTGAGCATATCCTTTTCATACCAATCTTGTAATGCCCCACCCAGAGATCCTTGGAACTCAAGGATAAAACATGCATTGAATAATTTTTTATAAAGATAAGTTACTTAACAACAACATAAGGTAACCAACTAAAAGAATGAAACATCTTAACAGGTGATAAGAAATGTGAACATGGATAAACTCACATGTTCACCTACACTAGTGGAAGTCTTACAAACATTTCCAAAGATCTCCACATACTAAACCATAATTTATAGAGATCACACAAATCATGAGAATACACAAAGAGAGATGCTCTTTTAAAGCCCTAAAGAACAAGTTCCTAGCATTTTTAAACATTCACGTGCATTTCTACTAATCATAACATAATCAAGAATTACAAGTAGAGATCATGCAAAAGATGAGGGCTCAAAGTTACAACCACTCATCTACTGAATACCATGTTGAAAGATAAATGCTAAATCCTAAAATTTGGCTAAGTCTAAATTTCTAGAGCCCTAAAATTTCCTAGAATCTTTATCTTAAATCAAAGAGGTTTGGAACCTATCTCAAATAAATCATCACATATATTAAAATATATCTTAAGTTCCAACCTTTCCTCCACCAATCCAAAATATCTTATTTCCTTATACTTAAGAGATATTTTAATATATCTTAAGTTCCAACCTTTCCTTTCATGAGAAAACTCTACCTTATAGTCTCATATAAGAATATGCATTATTATGTGTGAGAGAATGCATTTGGTTGTACAAGATAATATATCTTTTCATGTGAGATAGTATACTTCTACACATGAGAGAATACATTTGTCACATGAGACAATACCTTATTACATGCAACACATGATACATCCTTGTGGGAGAGTGTTCATCCTTGCATGAGAGGTACATCCTTGTGTGAGAAGGTACATCCTCGCATGAGAATTTACTTAATCAAGTGAGAGAATACCCTTCCTAGGTGATAAAACAACCAACATAACCAAAAAGTAAAGAGAAAGTATAAAAACCTGAAACCTCCACACCAGGGAGTACCAAATCCACCTAAATAGGGGAATGGTCACTTGAGGGCATAAAGGAGATCAAATAGCTCAACCTCTAATCCATAGAATCAAATGTAATCATCTAGAAAGAAACATCATAGTGAACATACATGTGCATAAATAAACTATCACAAGAAGGAAAGCACAAACAATGAATCCACCAAACTAAAAATAATTGTATTCATTTCCTCCTAGGCATAATGGCATCATGAGACCTCAAGAGCCCTAACCATCCCTTGATCATAAATCTCAAATTGCCAAAAATATAGTTAGATTTGTCTCATGAGCTCATTCTTACAAATAACTATCAAATAACATCATAAGAACAAGTACATCCAACATGCTAATCTACCAATATCATCACTAATCCAAAGTAGTGTAGGTAAGAGACATCTTCTAGAGATATGATATAACATCATGATAAATGAATGCATCAAGTAACATACTCACCATCATCCAAATATGATATAAAATGCATCCAAAGTAAAACATAAATCACAAGAGACTATACTTTGAATACACCAAAGTACCAAGTGAATATCCAACACTGGCCTTAAATTGGAAGTAGACCATCACTATACACTGGTTCCTAGAAGTGGTATAGGTAGCTACACCTCCCAAACACATGATACCCATAGGCTCACTCATACCATGATCATGTAGATAATGAATTGACCAAAATCACATAAGGAAATCACCCATGGCTAACACACATGCCAATCAAGAACATGATACCAACATCTATATGCTCATGAAGACAATACAATACATTTGGTCACTGGTCATATCCACTATGGATAACTGTGTAGGGACTCTAGTGGAGTGTCATTACTTACCATCAGGTAGAAAAAGTACTTTGAGCCTTCGATCAACTCCTTCGTGAAGCTAGAATCGTAATGTAACTTCAATAAACTCCCATAGGAGGCTAGATACTATGCCTTTGATCAACTCCCTCAGGAAGCTAGACACACACATCTTCAATCAACTCCTCAGGAGGCTAGGTGTTCCAAAATCTTATCTTTCATTAAGTATTTTACTTATCTCTTGTTAGAACTTCTTCATGTTACCTTATCGAGATAAACACTAGGGTATACAAGAGAAGCCACTCCACAGATCTACCTTACATACCCATGCTCATCAAACAATGAGTGCTCATGTGTGGGCACAAACAAATTCACTAAACAATCACATAATACCAATGCAAGGGTTGGATATGATAAATTCCATAGAAAATTAAGAATACAAATCTCACTCAACTAGCCTATATTTGAGAGTATGGATTCTACATGAATTTAATAAAGAAACAAAACACCCAACATCAAGAACTCACTCAATTGGGCTAAATCTAGGTGTATGGATTCCACATGAATCCTAATACAAACACAATAAAAACCATGGTTGGATTGGAAACCTAGAATTCATTCCAAATAAACAACAAAAAAGTAGTGCCAAGAAATACCTAAGAAAGATGGGCAACACACAAATGAAGGCAAAGTAAAAAATGACCAAAATTCAATGAAATTAAAACCCTTTTTTATTATTGGGTATAAAAACCTTAGATATCAAATAAAATTTGGGTTTAGAGTCTGTATGAAAAAACAACAAAAAACCCAAAGCCCTAAGTCAAGAGGCAATCAAATACTTGTGCCTGCCCGATTGGGTAGAGCCAACATATATGAATGTAGGGGAACACTAGTTTTGTGCTTCCTAGCAAACTACTATCCAAAATAGAGTCTAAAATAGAGCCAAAATGTAAAAATGGGAGAAACCAAAAGGGAAAATATAGGAATGCTCACCATAAAATAATAACTTCACTAAAGCTATCAAAAGTCTTAGAAAATCAAGGTCTCCTTGAGCCAGATCTAATGAGATCAACCTTGCATCAATCCCACACCGGTAGCTCCCATAACAAGTAAAGAAATAATTCCTCCTTAAGAGGATTTGAGATTTTTCTCTCCAAAATCAAGTTTTACAATTGAGAATTGAGAAATAACTCAAGTTTTGGGATATATATTCACTTTAAAACTACACTATAAAATTAGGAAAATAACTGACTTACTAGATTAAACTCATTCTCAACCTAGACTAAATTGGGCAATTCTAATTAAATGGAATTCAATTATGACATAGTTGTTGGTAATTAAAATAAAGATTAGATCAATATAAAACTCCCTTAAGACATTAAAACACAATAATTAGATAACTTCCATGACCACTATGGATTCCTAAATGCATAGATATACTCACATGCCTAATCACATAATGCATTATGAATATGGATTCACCAATTACCATAGGATTAAAATAAAAATAAAAGATAAATCATCCATACAAGGATGATATTGGCTCAACATGAAAGGTTTGATCACTAATTCCATGTGACACTGCCAGGGATATAAGTCGTGTACAATAAACAAATGCAATCAAGTGTAGATGTAAAATATATAATAGTTGGAGAAAAAATTATATTAAATTTCATAATTAAAGCATCTAATTAATTTCATTAAAATAACCTATTTAAATCATTTATTTGCACAATAGCAAAATATTACTGCAAGAATGATGTAAATATGTGTAGCATAAGAACATAAAAAAAAGAAAAATCACCAAGATTTCATCCATTAGAATGATTTATAGAAATCAAATGGGAGAGGCAATACAAATATAGCTTTATTCCTTGTGACTTCACCTTTCTCATTCAACTTGTTTCTGAATACCCACTTTATTCCAATAACATTTTTGTCTTTAGGTCTGGGTACTAGAGACCATGTTTTAAAAAAAAAAAATTTATTATTTTAATTTTATTCAATTTCTTCATTCATAGCTTATATCCAATCTTCATTCTCCAAAGCATCTTTCATAGATTTGGGATCAAAATCACAAAGTAAGCATGTATCACTTTTGAGTCTTTTTCTTTTCATAACACCAAACTCTTTATCTCCAATAATTTCTTCATGTGCATGATGTATTCTTACATATTTTGATAACATAGGCTCTTTCCTTCTTTGTTTTTCAACAATTTCATCTTGAAAAATAATTTCAAGCTCATCATCTCTTTCTTATTTAGGTTTTGGTTCAAGTTCTACAAACTCAACATTGCCTTCCTATTGTTCAACTTCCTCTATCTGTGACTCAACATCATTTATCTATTTCTTGGCACTCATAGTTTGTTGCTCAACAACTGGCTATTGTAACTTGACATTCCCAATCTATGGGTGATAAGTAACTTTGATTTCTTGTTTAGGCAGAGTGCTTGAAGAACTATCATTCACATATATGAATGAACTATAATCTTTAGGTTTGATCTTACATTCAACTTCATTTTTTCTCTATATATTCATCAACTTTCACATTTGCACTTTCAAAAAATTTGTTAGTGTCAGAGTTCAAACACTTATAAGCTTGACTCTTGGTGGAATATCCTAGGAATATACCTCCATCACTTTTAGCATCAAGCTTTCCATTCCTATTGTCTTTAACTACATAAAATTTTCTTCTAAGAACTTTGAAATATTTCACATTAGGTGCATAACCATATCACAAATCAAAAGGTCTAGCACTTGGACCTCTCTTGACTTGCACTTTATTTAGAGTATAAAGAATTGTACTTACAACTTCTCTCTAGTATTTCTATGACACATTATTCTCCATCATCAGTGTTCTAGTACAATCCATAATTGATCTATTTCTCCTTTCATTTATTCCATTTAGAAGAGGGGTCCTAGGTGCATACATCTATAATTTTATTCCTCTATCATTGAAAAATATGTTAGAGTTATTAGAAATGAATTCACCACCTTTGTCAGATCTCAAACACTTCATACTCTTCCTTGTCTCTTTTTCAACTTTGGCCAGATACCACTTAAAACAACTAAAAAGCATCAGATTTTTCTTTAAGAAATATCACAATCATCATTCTAGAGTATTCATCAACAAATTAAATGAAATATTTGTTTCCATGGTAGCTTTGAACTCCAATAGGTCCACATTAATTAGTATAAACCAATTCCAAAATGTCATCAAATGAATATTATTTTTCTCTTGAAACTAGACTTTGCCATTTTTCCAAATTGAAATTGTTTGCACATAGCAGTATCATGTTTCTTCAGTTTAGACAATCCTCTTATTCTTTTCATTTTACTATTTCTAACCAAATTGTCAAAGTTCACATGATATTACCTTTTGTGCCATAACCAAATATCTTGATATTGTGCAAACAAACATGTCTCATTAGATAAATCTAGGTAGAACAAGTTATCTCTTGTTTGAACATCACTTCTAATCAGTTTACCATCAACATAAAATATTTTGGCCTTTTTGTGATGGAATTTAACTCCATAACCTGAATTGTTTAACTCTAAAACACTTAATAAATTATAGTTAAGTCCTTTAACCTAGTAAATATTGTCACATTTGTTGAGATAATGGGTGTTGCACACATTGCATAATATTGTTATATTGTATTATTTTATTTTATTATGTAATGTTGTACCTAGATGGACGTGCAACATGTAAAGATTCTCATGGGATATTCTCGATGAGTTGTATTGTAACATTGTGATAATATTTTATGTAATTATCTAATATTGGGGAAAAGAATTAAATGCCCAATATTAAATGTGGGTTCAATGGGTTAGGTAGCACATGGTTTTAGCACATGATTTGTGTAATACCACTTGGTGGTTTTGTGCAACTTGCTACTATATAAGTAGCCACAAGGGTAGTTTTTGGTGTGACAAGGAGAAGGAAAAGACAAGAGTTGAGTGAGACAAGACTTGATAGGTTAGCAAAGGGAGCATTTGTGAAGGTTGGAAGCATGGCATGAGATGTGTGGATTCATACTTGTTCATATAGTTTTCTCAGTGGTGGCTATGGCTTTGAAGGCTTCCATGGTTGTATTGCAATGGTATTTTTTCTAAATAATACATGGTGATGGATTCTTTTGGAGGCTAGGTTTCTTCCTCAATGAGGGTTTCTCATGGTATATCTTGTGTCACAATTTTGTGGGCATGTTGTCTATTCTCTTGCATGTGGATTTTAATTTCGTGTTTATTTCAGATCTATTATGGATTATGTGAAAATAATTATTTCTTTCTTGCAAATTTCCTTACAAATGGTATCAGAGCTATGGTTTTATTATTGTAACCCTAGATTGAATCCATGAGAATTCATGAGAGGATAAAAGAAAGGACAAGATATATGAGTTGTTTATTGCAAATCTGATGGTTTTGGGTTTGCTATTATGATGGGATGTTGGTAGATTTTGGGCATGTGAAATTGTTGGACAAAATGGATTTTTTTGGATGTTTCATTGAAATGAGTGTTTTGGGGAGTAGCTTGCATAAATGACCTCTTGGGTAAAAATAGACCTCACCATTAAATTCGGGTCGACGTTTCCATAAATTTTAATATTAATATACCTTAGTTTGGCCATGTTTAGAGGAAATGAAAGAGTTTTTTAGTTTTAGCCTATGATGACCATCAAATTTAATCTTGTCAGAATTTTATCACAAAAAAATTAAAAAATTGTAGTGAAAATGGTAAAAAGACTGTCTTAGTAAAATGGCCATAACTTTCTCTCAAGATATTAGACGTCAAATTTCTTATAGGTGTTGGAAAGCTAATTTAGAGCACTACAACTTGGTGTAGGTTTGATTCTATGATTTTGACATTTTGTTAGGTTTTAAGAGCCCAAAAGTTAGGTGTTATTTATTTTGAGCATAGATTAGGGCATATAGAGTCAGATTTTGGACTTCGAGTAGCTAACAAAAAGCTCTTGGAGAGCTCTACACATTGGTTTAGATTTGGTGTAGATTTTGCATGATTTATTTAGTGATATGTTAATCTAAACAATTTAAGGTATACATTTGACTATGGTAACATTGTGAGTTTATGGCATTGGAGATTTAAGATTTGAGGTCATTGTATACTCAGTTCATATTTCATATTGGTCTCATGATGATATGATTATCAGTGTTTGGTTTGGATATGTATGATGACTTGTTGGGTCTACAAGTTGTGTAGTATTATAAGTAGTCTATACTTACAAGTTGCATTTATGGCTTTGGTTATGGGTTGTCTTTGCCCATTGATCTTTTATTATTGATGCATATTCAAATTAAAGGCTTGGATTTGGGTTGTCTATGCTCTAAGTCACATGATTTTCTGATTTTTACTTCATGTAGAAGGGATGAGATGTTGTTACTAGGTACAGTCATGGTGGAGGATTGTTGTTGAGTATTTTATGCTAATAGGTTGGACACTTTTGAAAGTCAGATGCTTGGTTCATGGATGTGATCATGGTGCCATAGATTTTTTCATGACATGATTAGATATACAAGTACATTCTTGATGTTAATTAGATTGGATTCTTGATTTAGTTATGATGGTATATCTTCTTGGTTGAGGATCATGGTCATTTGGTTTCTTTTGAGGAGCTCATGATGTGCACTTTGAGTTCTTTGATGGTTTGATGCCTTGGTTGATTCTCATGGTTAGAGGATGGTGTTTTCATCATGTGTCATGGATAGCTTAGATACAAAATTTAGTGGGAGCTTGTGATAGTGATGGGATGATAGTGTAGGCTTAGTTCCTAGTTTGGTTTGTATCTTCTTTCTTTGGACATCCTAGTTTCACTTGGTATTGACACTTTGGTTGTGTGAGTGTAGACCTGGAGGATCTTCATGTAGGAGATGGATTTTTATGATTCCATAGGTGACTTGGTACCATGGTTGAGTGAGAGTTGTTGGCATTGATATACTTATTGAGTGTTTGTAGATGTTGAAGGTTTGTCTTAGATCTTATTGCTACAGAAGCGTCTTTGACATTTGTATGGTGCACTTTTTATCCTCATGGGGTGTGGAGATGGTTAGATCTTAAGAACTCATGGAGTTCTTGGTTATCTTCATGGTGTGTGGAGATAATTTTCTTCATGGTGTATGGATATGGTTGCATCTTGAGGACTCACATGGTTCTTGGTAAAGGTGTGGTTTATTCCTTCATTTGGCATGTTATCCTTGGTGTGAGGATGGTTTCATTTTTATGTCATGGTATACTCTTGATACATGTTTAGAGTTGTGACATGTTATAGTATGTTCATATGGAGCATTTTATCTCTTTTGGTTGAGATGGTTTAGATCACATTGTTAATTTTATGTTCCTAAGGCCATGGTTGGAACTTTGACATTGGTCTTGGTTTAGTTTCTTGATATTGAGTACATTGATCATAAGTTGGATACTTCATGATATTCCTATGTTACATTTTGAGTTGGCATGGATTGATTGGTTACAGGTTCTCATGGATACTTAGAGATGGTGGTGATGTTGATTTCTCTTTGATTAGAGAAGTATTTGTTGGGATGGTTGATGGTTTCAACAGGAAGTCCAAGGGGCATTCACCTAATATGGACTTGAGAGTATATTGTTCTTAGTTGAGTCTTGGTTGGAGATTTGGATATTTTGATGAGCATTCTCATTCCTCACTCTTGATCTACTTGGTAGTTTTCTACTTGAGAGGTATAGCCCATTTTTTCTCTTAGTTGCATTATATTTATGCTTTTCTTTCATGGATATGGATCTTGAGCTATGATACATGAGTTAGTTCTAGAGGGTTCATTTAAGAGATGGTTTAGCATTGGTTATCTCCTTGTGCATATGTTATAGTTATGATGGTTGAGGTTGGCAAATGGTTTTATATTGTGTGTATTCCTTGGTTTAGGAATGGTTTATGAGTTTGATCTTCTTGTGAGAGGCTTAAATCCATGATTAGTTATATGGTATAGTTTGGGTGTTGTTGTGGCTTCTTGTTTGGGTTTTATGAAGGAGATCATACTTGTATAGTTTACGTAGATAGAGGTGTGTATAGAAGGACATGATACAAGTTACGATTTGCATGGTTTCTATTTGGTCTTGGTTATCTTTCTGGATGTTTGGTTTCACTTACATTGGATTTGAGATTGGTTAGAGATTGTGATCACTAGTTTGTGTTCATGTATGTCATGTGAGAGATGACATGGTTATTCCTTTATCTTCTTCCTTTGTTGGTTGTGGAGAACTTGGGAGAGTGTTTGAGACTTGTTATAAGAGTTGTTCTTGTAGGATATTAGTTTATGTATTATGGATTTCCTTGAGACTACATGGATTCACTTCTTTGAGATGTTGTGAGTGGATTGGTTATAGATTTGACATTATCTTTTGCAGTGGGAGCTTCTTGGTATATGTGTGGAAGGTATTTCTCTTGAGGCTTGTGATTACAAGTTATAGATTGGATATGTTGATGATGTGAGATTCACTTGGTATACCTTTGGAGGTATGGGTTTAACACTTGTTGTGGATGTTATTTCAGCTATGGATATTTTGAAAACTATAGATACATGTGATTGCCTTTGGATAAATTTTTTGTGCTTGGCATTTTAGTTGGTACAAGATTTTATGATCTTGTAATGTGATAGGATGGGTGGCTTTCTTATTGGATGGATTCTATGTATGTTTGGTAGTAGTGCCATAATAGGAGGTGAGATTATTCATGTTTGAGATGTTGCATACTTTGATTTTTTTGTGGGTACTAGGATGGAGCACTTGACATACATTGATCCATGATGGTGGATGTGCTAGGAGGGATTTTTCCCTTGTTCATTTATGTGGCTACAAATTGAGCCTATGTAATACATACAAAAAGTGGGAGATTGTTGAGATAATGGGTGTTGCACACATTGTATAATATTGTTATATTGTATTATTTTATTTTATTATGTAATGTTGTCATGGGATATTCTTGATGAGTTGTATTGTAACATTGTGATAATATTTTATGTAATTATTTAATATTGGAGAAAATGATTAAATACCCAATATTAAATGTGGGGTCAATGGGTTAGGTAGCACATGGTTTATATAATACCACTTGGTGGTTTTTTGGGACTTGCTAATATATAAGCATCCAGAAGGATAGTTGTTAGTGTGACAAGGAGAAGGAAAAGGCAAGAGTTGAGCATGACAAGGCTTGATAGGTTAGCCAAGGGAGAATTCATGAAGGTTGGAAGCATGGCATGAGATGTGTGGATTCATGCTTGTTCACATAGTTTCCTCAATGGTGGCTATGGCTTTTAAGGATTCCATGGTTGTATTGCAATGGTATTTTTGCTGAATAATACATGGTGATGAATGCTTTTGGAGCTTGGGTTATCTTGTGTCACAATTTTGTGGGTATGTTGTCTATTCTCTTGCATGTGGATTTTAATTCTGTGTTTATTTCAGATCTATTATGGGTTATGTGGAAATAGTTATTTCTTTCTTGCAAGTTTCCTTACAACATTTAATTTTATTAGTTAGTTGAATTGTACCTTTACCTTTCACGAGACATGAAACTATTGGAAATGTTAGAGAATTAAAAATGAGAGGGGAGGGGTGAATCAGTTACCACAAAAACAAATCCAAGCCCCTTAGATGTCAAAACAAACTTTTACTTAACAAACCAAATTCTTTCTCTACTTAGTTAAAACTAGATATTCACTATAACTCGGTTAACAAAGCAATTTTGATATATTAATGTGCATCAACCTTTAGTAAATTAGTTGTAGAAACATAAACCATAAATAAAATAACATGGACACATTAGACACCAAGATTTAATGTGGGGTATTTGGGAAAACCACCAATGCAACTAGTTATAATTTTTCACTCTTCTAAAGTGAGCCCTATTAGGAGTCAACCATGTTAAAAGTTAAAAAACACATAGTTAAGAGTGACTATGTTAGAGGATTTGAATCACCCTATTAGGAGTGTCCTTGTTAGAGGTCTTTAAACACTTCAATCTAAAAATTTCACCTTGTTAGAGGATTTATAAAATGACTATTAAGCCAACTCTAGTAAGAGATTTCTTCACTGTTATAATTGTTAGAGAGTATCAATGATTGACCTAATAGTTGAAGCAATTGACTTTGCAGATTCCAATCACTATTCTAGCTTGACCTTGGATCCTTCCTGATCATAATATTCTTTGTAGCTCAATATTCAAACATGACTGCTATGTCCTTAACCATATATCCTTCTCATTTTGCTTCTCTCATCTTTTCTAATTATTTTATTCAATCCACAACTTGACCTTGCATATATATGATAGCCAATATCAAGTCAGCTTGAATACCCTTCCATATAAACATTTAACATCTATTTAGTCAACTCGTATTAACCAAATAATTAAGAAAAGTAATCTATTGTCAGTCAAATAGCATTGGACTGAACACTTGATTAATATAGAATTTCCTTCGATGACCAACTAAACTTGGTTAATAATATCTTCTTTAATGACTGACCAAGCTTGGTTAACACTAACTTCTTTGCTAACTGACCAAGCTCAATTAACCTAGACTTCTGCTTGGCTAATACTAGAATCTCTTTTGGTGCCTAGCTACGCTCGTCTTACACTATGCTCGATTAAAGCTTGACATTTGTGTGGCATCAATGACAATATACAATTGAATAATATTTTTCAACAATCACCCTATTTGACATTGATAGAAATACAAAATTTCATTATGCAAAGAAAATTTAGAGAAATAGAATGTTTTATAATATTTTATAATATCCTTAGTTTGATTTTGATTCTTCATCCATGAGAGCTCCCTTTGATATTCTCCCACTATTTTTTATCTTCAATCTCTGATCATACAATTATTGGAGATGTAAGAGGAGTAACTAAGGGGGAGGGGTGAATCAACTATCACAAAACAAAATCCAAGTCCCTTAGATGTCAACACAAAGTTTTACTTATTAAACCAAATTCTTGTTCTGCTTGGTTAGAACTAGATATTCACTGTAAATTGATTTAAAAAGTAGTTCTGATATATTAATGTGTATTAAGCTTTAGTAACTTAGTTGTAAAAACATAAACCATAAAGAAAATAATATGAACACATGAGACACCAAGATTTAGTATGGAAACCCAATTTGGGAAAATGACCAATGCAACTAGTTACACCTTTTCACTCATCTAAATTGAGTCTTATTAGGAGCCAACCTTGTCAAAGGTTACAAAACACATGGTTAAGTGTAATCCTATAAGAGGATGTGAATCACCCTATTAGGAGTGGCATTGATAGAGGTCTTTAGACACTTCAATCTAGAAATGTCACCTTGTTAGAGGATTTACAAAATTATTGTTAAGAAAACTCTGTTAAGATATCTCTTTACTACTATAATTGTTAGAGAGTAATAATGATTGACTTGATAGTTAAAGCAACTAACTTTGTAAATTTAGGTCACTATTCTGGCTTGACCTTTGGATCCTTCCTAATTAGAATACTCTTTGTAGGTCAATCTTCTAACTCAGATGCTCTTTCCTTAATCAAATATCCTTCTTATTTCACTTCTATCATATTTTTCCAATTATTTTATTCAATCCACAACTTGACCTTGCATATATATGAAACTCAATGTTAATTTGGCTTGAATACCTTCCATATAAAAATTTAACATCTATTTAGTCAGCTTGTAGTAACCAAATAATTAACTAAAGTAATATATTTTTAGTTAGCTGACACTAAACTGAACACTCAGTTAATACAAAACTTCCTTCGATAACCAACTAAACTCTGTTAATACTATACTCTTCGATGATCAAACAAGCTTAGTTAACAATGACTTCTTTACTAACTAACCAAGCTCAATTAACCCTAACTTTGACTTGATTAATATTGAAATCTGCTTTGGTGCCCAACTGAGCTCAACTTACACTATGCTTGGTTAAAGCTTGACATTTGTGTAGCATCAATGACAATATGCAATTCAATAATTGTCTTCAAAATGAACATCATTACCAAATTTAACATAGCCACCCTTGTATCATCCAATGTCCTCAAATTTACTTCTGTCACTAGTCATGTGATTAGAGAAACCAATATCAATTATCCATTTATCACTATTTTCACATAAGAGATTAAAGCAATTTCCTCATCTTCATCAAAATCTTTTTTCATAGAAAAATAGACCACCTCTTCATCATTACTTTTAGATTCAATATTAGTTTCTTCTTTAGAAATATAACAATATTTCTTACCTTTTTCCTTGTAGTCCCTATTCTTCTTGAAGTCTCGGTCATCTCTTCTTCCTTTGTACTTGCTCTCTTTTCTTTCATCCATGTCCTCTCTATTAGGACACCTTATAGCAATATGACCAACCTTGTTTCATGAAAAACATATTATAGGAAGTTTACCTTTGTATTTTCCTTTGCCTCTTCCAAATCTCCTAGCTATCAGTGCCTCAAGTTCATCAATTTCATCATTAGAAGTATCACTATTATTTTTCACATGTTTTCCCTTTCCTTTCTTGCCAAGAACCTGTTGGTGTTTTTACACTACCAAGTAATAAGGATACCTAATACCAAGATGGTCAAGATTAAAATAACCTAAAGATTAGCTAATTCCAATGATCAACTAGATGGTCTTCAGATTTGGACCCAACTTCAACAAAATCATAAAAGATTTTCTACTCTTTTGGCTCTACAAAACCAAGGTAGGTGCACCTAAGGGATAAAAAGATTTCAAATCTTGCATTAGTAGAATTTTGAAAAATAAATGACTACATCACCAAAAAATCTAGTCACAAGACTAAAAATTCTAGTCATGTGACTAAAAGTGATCAAATTCTAGTAATGTTTTACAATTTATAAATACAAGTGACTAAATATATGACTAAGTTAGTCATTGAGTAAAATCACAAGGTTAGACAAAGATAGTTGACTAAATAAATGACTAAATAATTGGTCACTAAAAATTAATCACCCAAACAAATGACTAAATGAATGATCAATGATTTTTGTATCATATTAATACATTCTTTAACCATTTTAAAACACATATTACTCACCAATGATTTTTTTATCCTATCAATATATAATTATTAGTTGACTTCCTTAAATCTCCTCTCAACTAATATTAAACAAGAAATGAACTCAAAAACACCCCAATTTACACTTAAACTCCTCAAAATCTATCTATAAACTTGTAAAGAAAATAAAAAACCGTCTATGCACTCAAAAGAAAACTCGAAGTCTATCTTTAAATATCAAAAAAGTAATTATTATTATTTATCTAAAACTATAATCTCCATTAATCACATTAACATAATATAATAACTATCTTTATAAAATATAATATTATTTCATTATCGTTACATTTAATATATTTTAGTATTTAGTAAATAGTGGGAAGCATTGTTTAATAAATATTAAACCTTGATATAAAAAATTTAATAATAAAAATAACAACTAAGCATTTACTAAATAGTGAGAACCAATATTTTATAAATATTATATTTAAAATAGAATAAATTAATAATAAAAATAATATATCTTTACATGTTTCTAGATTCACTTGTGTTGTCTTTTGCATTTATCATGGGGATGAGTAATAGAGAACAAAGAAGTAAATGATAACAATAACATACTTTGCATATAAAAAGGGGGGAGAGATGGAAGGAAGGAGAGAGAAATAAGAATAGAAGGCCAAGTGGGAAAGGGGAGAGAAGACCCAAAGTATAGGAGAAAATTAGATTGCATTCAAAATAAGAAAGTGAACAAAGGACCAAATGAAAGAAACAAAGACTCTAAAACTAACTAATGGGGACACAACCCAAGCACAGAATGGACACAACAGGAAAGGAAAAATTTTATTAACTTGAGAAAATGCTAATACATTCAGTACAGAGAAAATAGACTTCAAAACATGCCCTAAGGGCTTACAATAGTATAAATCTGGAGATAATTTCTCCTTTCAGTACCTCCTTTCAAACTCCACTTCGAACTGCCTTTTACAATGCCAGAAATGTTCTTAAATAGACCCTGGAGGGTTAATGATTAGGAATACATTCTATAAATTTCTAGTAGGCATCCACCAACCAAATAGAAGGCTCTAGAAGTCGCATTAGAAGTTGGCACAAAATTAGAAGAATCTAAAAATGGTAACCAAACTTCCGGGAGGCATAACTTTTGAACCGTAGCTCTGATTGACGAACCGTTTACATTTCTAGAAAGCTCTTGAAGTGCTCTATAGCCCTATAGACCAGATTTTCTCATCCCCCATTTTTTTGGCCATGTTAAATATCATTTAATGCCCCTAACCTGAATTTGAAGCATTCTTAGGATGTCTCTAGAAATTAAAAAATTGCGATAACTTTCAAATCGTGGGGCCTTTTGACCTGATCCTTTTTCTAGAATGCTCTAAATCACAATGAAAATATTCAAACCAATTTACACCTTCTAGTTCACCAAAATGATGGCTCAATTACATACTCCTATTTTTTTGGCATTTACACGTATCCCAAGGTGTTCAAATACTCTATCCTAGAACACTGATAGTGGAACTGTGAGAGTTGGAACCTTTATTTGACCCAAATGGGTATCCAGAAATGAAAACACATGAAATAGAAACTAAGTCTAAGTACATTTTTTTTTGGGTGACATAGGATTGCCCTTATACCTCTAGATGCTCTTGCATCACTAACTCACACAATAATTAAGACCTAAAAAAAGGACAATATATCTCTAATGAATTAGGAATAAAATAATACTAAAATTAATAATAATAGCAAAAAATATAAAAATGACACCCATAAACATAATAAAATGAATGAAAATAAAGACATAAGAGGAGAAGGAATAATCTCTATAAATAAGCTTATAGATTTAGGTAAAAGATAATAAAATAATAATTAAAAAACTAACTATAATAATAAAGAAGAAGAAAATAATAGTACTTGTAGGAATAATAAGGTTAATAAACTAAAAAATAAAAATAAAAATAATAAGAACTGAAATGATACACACACATAGATATACATACACATGCATATAAACCATGATCTTAAAATTGTGATATAAGTTTAGTTTTGACTTATATAAACCAAGAAACACATGTTGATATATATAGATACATGTTTCTTGGTTTAGATACATACATACATACATTTCATTGTTTTTGTAGCTTTAGTTATGATTTTATATTTTTCAATTTTTTGTTTATCATTTTCTACTATCAAGTCTTATTAGTTCTCCCCCCCACCCCCTACCTTTATTTTCTTTGATTTTATTATGTTCATTAACACCATTTCATTTTTATATTTTTATTCATTGTTATTAGGGTTATTATTATTATTTTCATATTAGTTTTATAATTATTTTATCCCTAATGTTTTAGAGATATATTGTCCTATAGTCAGTCCTTAATTATTTTTAAATTCTTTTAAAAATATTCTTATTATGTATTTCCTTACAAATATTCCAAATTAGCATTTTGAGGCTACCTATTGGGATTTTACAACTTTAGCTAGGAGAGATCATCACTACTCACCAGTTCCTTTCTAGGTTAATTTCATTTTTTATTAGCATAAACATTCTTATATTTTGATCACCTAAGTAACAAAGTCTATATCAATTTGTGATATTGCTATCAAGGTTTAACTATGTAGATTTTGAGTCAAAATCATTGACCCATGATTCATGAGTAGTGATTCACATGAATCCATCTCTCATGAGAGTAAATGGAACACTTAACACTCAATATTAGATCTAGGTGATGCTTACATAGGTGAAGCACTTCCTGAAGGTCACCAATCCTAGTACTACTCCAGCTTGAGCGTGCTTAGCTATGGAGTTCCCTCCATTGTTAACCCCACTCTACTTACAACCCCATTTCAAATGATTTATATTGTATAAAAATATTAGGAATAAAATACTTATGATTAAATAATATTGAAATTAATTATATTACATTTAAGTTATATTTTAAATAAAAATAATATATTATTAGTTCCTTAAATATGAATTCCTAAATAGTTCAACCAAGAGCATTTGGATTTTATTAGACATATATTTATATTATAAATTTATGAATATTTTACAAATGTTAAAAATAATTTCTCTCTATATTTTTATTGGCCTAGAATGAAATGAGTAAGGAGAAATATTTCTTTATATTACTAATACATAAATATATTTTGTTAACCTTATATCCACACCTATTAACTTTTGTGTCCACTAGTTTCTAAGTCATTCCTTTTCTCTTCTCTAGCCATGCTAATAAAAAACCATGATATCATGTGATTGGACATATTCAAACTAGATCTAATGTTCTATTTCTATGTCCAGAGCATCAACTATGGGAAGAAATAATACCCTGCAACCTTAGCTTAGCAAGGAGTTTAACATGGAGGAAGTCTAGTTGGTGGAAATCTCCCCCAAGCCAGACACGCTTTCTATTTTCTTGAGCTACATCATTGATTCCCTTGTTTTAAAAAGGTACTCTTCCTTCTAAACTGATTTATCTTCCACATCATGCCTATAGTTGTATTCATGCCTACCTTCATAAAATCTTCTCCTTGTCGCGCTATTGCCTACAATATAGATTTAATTTTTTGAGGTTGTAGGTACTTAACTCTTCTCAGTAATACACTACCATATCTAACACATATTCTTTAAATACCATGAATTTCCTAGTATTTTTCCCCAACACCAAATCTCGTGTTGTATCTTTGGTTTCAATGCAGATATGAAGAGATGCCTCTTCTTGTGTAATGCAAATATTAGTATAAGGTTACACTCTATAGAAAATTAAGTGGTTGAGGATGAGGCTAAGAAATTTATATAAGATGTCCATAGCTATAATATTATCAGTGCCTCTTTAGAAATGTAGCAAAATAAGGGCATTAGAATTAATGAGAAGACTTTAGTTTCTATTATAGTTTTTCCCTACCAGGTCCTTGAATGAAATGTAAAATCATGGAAAAAGCCAATGAACTATTTGACAAAATGCATCAAAGACTAATTATTTCATGAAGATCTATAATTACAAGCTATTCACAAAATAAACTTTTAGGAAAATTTAATCGGTCTGCATAAAACTAAATTTAGTAACCCTTGTCAGAATCCTTCTCATCAATTTTGAAACGGGATCTTTGGAACATCGTATGAACATCCATCAAAGCATAATAGAAAGGGGTCTTCTCTTGGATTGTAGAAAAATGCAGAAGGATGGATAAGGTAAGTTATATGTTTGAAAAAATTCCTCCATGAGATGTTAACACATCAAATACAATGTTTGTAATGCTCAATTTATCCTTGGTTGATTACAATTTCTGATCTGATTTCCCAAGCTATATTTGTAGCTAATCTCTTTGTTTGCAACCCCTACTTCTCTTGAAAATATTGTAAAATTCTTAAGGAGATCTCTCTCACTCTTATACAATGTCACTATTGACGTAGCTTCTTCAAGTTTACTAACTAGTTCCAATGCTTCTTACTCTTTTTCATCTGATGCCTTCCAAAACCTCAAGACTTCTTCTATATTAGATGCCAAAACATCTGTGTGTACACTATAAAGGCACTGCCTGATTGGTTTCCTTATGCATCTCTTCTAATTTAGAGAGTCTTGAAATTGTGTATGAGATCCAATAGACATCCATACAAGCATTCACTATTGGAACTATAGGGAAAATCATTAATATCTTCATGCTACATTGCATCTTCAATCATATCTATCAATATGTTCAACATACCTTCTATATCAGCTTTGACAGTTTTCATTGTAGATTCTTGCTTTGCATCCATATCTTGAAACTCATCAACATTAGTGTATAATGCTTCTTTTTCAGATATATCCTTCACTACTTACTCTATCCAACATTCAATTTTCTTGTGAGGTCCTCAATGGTTTTCAAAAGAATTTCCTTCTCCCATTTTACTGTTGAAAGGTGTGGCTCAAAAATAAATACATTCCCCTATAATGCATCAAGCTTAATGAAAATTCAATTAGAAGCTCTTTGAACTTATTCAATCTAAAGCTGGGGACTAGCTAGAAGGGGTATCTAGGAATTACCCAACACCTCTTCCCATTATTGAATAAGTTCATTCCTTTCCAAGAGAGATTAATCCAACATATTAGACAACTCAGCTAGATTTAACTACTTGTGTTGGAGTTCTTCATGTATCCTCCTCAATTCTTCAATCACTTCTTTTTTATTTGAGTTGAAAGTGCCTAATCATGAATTTGATGACTAAAGAGTCATGTCATCTCTATCATCCCTTTCAGACTTTTCCTGATCCAAACTTCTAAAAGGAGCATTTTGAATAGAACACGATCTTACAGCCACTGTATTTTCTTAATGATTTCCTTGTAGTAAAATTACTTTAGCAAATTTAGTTACTCATGAATTTCTTCTATTTTCTGAAGAATAGAATCCTTTAATAGAAATGATTCCCAAAGAGTAGTTGCTAAATTTTAGATATATGCTAATTTATATTTCAATTTCTTAGCATGTTCTCTAGCCTCTCCATATGATTAAGAATTTTCTCAGTCTCCTAAAATGTGACATTTTAAAACTACAATTCATGCCAATACCTTAATAATTCATCTAACTTCTCAGCCAAATATTGTTTAAGTACATCATGTTGTTGAACCAAGCCTTTACGTTTTCATATAGCCATGCTAAGCTTCTCTCCCACAAATGTTAATTTTTGCTCTATCTGCTCAAGATCTAGTTGCTTATTTGTATCCAAACTCACTGACTTAAGATTCTCTTCTATTTTATGGAGAAACTCTTTAATTTTGTTTTAATATCTTCTTCCTATTGATATTTTTCTGATTCAATTTCATTAATTTTCTCCTATAGCCAACTTAGTTCCATCTCCTTGCACCTAAAAGCTTCGTTCATTGCAACTTACAAAGGCATTTTCATTATATCTCTCAAATCGCTATCAGATTGTAGGACCAACTCTTCTAGGAATTTCTTATTGGAATTTTTTGTTGAAAAAAAGTCTTAAATTTTTTGGCTTCAAGAAGAAAAATATATGAGATTCCAAGTGATAAATTTAGTTTATCTTTGGATCAATTACTATGACTTCATCTTGATTGAGCTCATCAGTGATAGAAATTAACTTTTTTGATATTGAATTCAAATGCCCATTCAATATAATATTAGTTAACCCCATAAATTTTTAATGATTTTTATTATTATTTATATTTTGCATCAATATTTTTAGTTCTATAATAAAAAGTTTAGAATTATACTAGGCTAGAGCTTATCATAAAACAAGCTTTAAATGAGCAAATCTAGCATTGCACATACCTTATTACCTAGGCACAAGAATGTTCACAACTAACAATGAATGATGTAAAAATATTATCTACCATAAACATGTCACTAAGTGTTGTCAATCATCTTGTACTGCTTCTAGTTTCATTTAAAAAAAAAATCAAGTTACAATAGCTTATAAATTTTTGTGCAAAATTGAATTGCAAACCATTGCATGTTGGTGATTTGATGACCAAAATTTGTTTACATTTATTGAAATATGCCATTTATTCGATATCTCCCTACAAAATGCACCAATGGCCAAATTTCAAAAACTCAAAAATATAACAGATTTTTGCAAATTTTTTAGTATCTGTTCTTCATGATCTGCATATTTTGTGAATGTGGAAAAAAGGAAAATTGACATTTTTTTTTGTCTCAAGTATGTTTTGTAAGGAGCTTAGCCTGTGTCAAAACCAAGTGGGGTCACAAAATACATTTTCATAAAGTTTCTGAGGGTGAAATTCCTTTTTTCTTTTTTACTTCAGTGTGCTAAGTTTTATTGAATGGGCCACAGGGTGAACCACTTATATTTATCTAGGATTTTCTTTAATCTATTAAGTAAAGAATGGAAAATTTGAAAATAATGGAAGTTTCTTTGATTATAACAAAGTGGGTTCATGTAATATACCCTCATAAAGTATCTGAGATCCTTTTTGATGGTGATTTTTTCCCCCTTTTCTTTTCTTTGGTGTCCTTAATTTCACTATATGTGCTAGTGTGAGCCTCTGATATTCAACTAGCATTTTCTTTTAGCTATTATATTCATTGTTTTCTTCTTATTTCTTTTTTTGAGGCAATAATGATACTTCTGCATGTCTTATTCTTACTTGCTATTGCATTTTTCATTTTTTGATAATGCTATATCTATTTTTATCTTATTACAATGTTCAAACATTTTATCTACTATAAAAATGATTTTCATGCATTAGTTCTAAAACTAGGGTAGAAACAGATGATGATCTTCCTCATCAAAATCAACTAGTAAGAGGTGGTGGCCACATTTCTAGGAATGGAAGACCATATGTAGGTCCAATGTCATGTGCTAGAATTCAAAATGATATTGAGCCTTAGATTTACTAGCTTGAACAAGAGGCATATAGTTCTGTTCTTAGAGCCTTCAAGGCACAATCAGATGCAATTACATGGGTATTTACCTAGTCTGTACTACATACTTGTTAGTGTCTTCTATCACACATTTCATTATTTGACATTAATTTTCTTTTCTTTTCTTTCAATTTATTTCATTTTTGAAGAACTTTTTTTCTTGTTGTGCTTGTAGATTTTAGGGAGTTAACTTACATGTCTTGAATTTTATATTTTTATCTTGAAACTTATGGGTTCTTTAAAAATAATTTGTTTCAGGCAAAAGAGGGTTTGGTGTCTAAGTTGAGAAAAGAACTTAGGGTTTCTAATGAGGAGCATAGGGAACTCTTGGGGAGAGTCAATGCAGATGACTTATTGAGATGAATAAGGTTCAATTCATGCTTGTTGTAATACATACAATTACAGGAAATAATTTTTTAATGGGGAAAATTAAATCTGTGCTCATTTTGACATTTTAGGTAGTTTCATTCATTTGATTAAGGAGACAAACAAATTCTTATGATGAAATGTTATTAACTATTATGCGCATTATTATTTGTGAGACTCCTTGTTAGATCTCTATAGTTTAAAGTTTTTCTTGTTTAACACTAGATAATCTCCAAAAGCTATATAGGACAAAAGGTTTCTTATTAGTTATTTAAATGTTTGATTAGAGAATGGAGATAGGGAACTCTTAACCAAGGTGACTTAAAAAGAATTGGTCCACCAGCCCATGATCCATCCCCTAGTCCAACTATTTCAGCATCATGGAAGAAATAGAAAATAGCTCATGTGTTTCCATCTCTACCAATGCCATCACATTCAATGATGCATCCTTTTCCAACCACTGCAACAACACAACCTTCATCATCAGCAAAAAGAGGAGCTTCTTATGGAACTAAGAACAAGAAAACCAAACTAGTGAGTAATTAATTTCTAAATTTGCTCAATTTTTTTTTTCTCTTGCTTTAAATATTTGTCTTCTAAATTGTTCCAAGTATTTATAATTTCTGTAATAAAAGAGAATTTTTGTTTTACTATAGAGTCAAAAAATACATGTATTGTTTGCCCCAATCAAGGCTCAATGGTTACCTCCTGCTCTTCTAGTAGTAGGGAGAGGATAGTTTGGGAACGGAGGACCATCAGAGCCTCCAAGTTTGGGTGAAGCTATAGCTCTTGATCCCTTGGTGGGCAAGAAAGTGAGAACAAGGTGGCCAATAGACAATAGCTTTTATGAGGCTATTATTACCAATTATGATCCAATTAAGGTATTGAAATTATTTAAGTTCAATTATGGAAATTATGATACCTATGTGAAATATTGTTGCTTAGTAAACATTTTTTTTTGTTATAACACAAGGACACTGAAAAAACCTTATACTTGAAGATGTCTCGCTTCATATATTGTAGGGTCATTGCCACAATATTTTGTTGTCTACTTGGTGTTTTTTCTTGAAAGGTTGGGGTTTTAAAGATTACAATGCCACAAATTTGGTATCTTTTATTATATGTTCTTTCATTATGTGTTGTTTGAAAAACTTAGATCCATGGCTTATGTTTACCTTTTTAGTATAGATGACAAGTTTGACTATTATTCATGATTACTAAGGATCTAAAATTGAAAAAGCTTATAGCAATAGGCATAACCCCAACTATACAACTAAAGCTTTCCTTGAAATTTACTTTAAAATGAATAGGAATTGTCATAAGATTATAGTACCAGTTAAGTAGATACTTCGATATGATTATTGTAATATTTTTTAACAAGTTACTTCTAAAGTGGCTGATATACCCAACTAGTTGTACAGGGAGAAATTTTTAATTCTTCCTCATTATTTCTCTCACCATCCCCTTGTCATGCTGCCTATATGCTACTCTTTTCTAGACCTATTGACCCTTCACCAAATAGAGATTTGTTTTGTACAAATGGGTTCTTCCAGAGTAAAATTTATTAGTTGTAGTGGTTATTTACTTCAAAAGTGACTTGATATGCCCAACTAGTCATACAGGTAGAAATTTGCAACTCTTCCTCATGATTTCTCTCAAACTCCCCTTCTCTCATTGCTAGTTTACTGGCCTTTCCTAGACTTTTTGACCCTTCACCAAATACAAATCTTTCTTGTAGAAATGGATTCTTGCATAGTAAACTTTATTAGATCTTTTGGTTATTTGTAATGCTTATTTTATTCTCTATCTATCTATCTAGGTTTACATGTGCTTTTTGTATTGTAGTAATATGCCTACATGACTGCACATGCAGAACCATTCTTGTTTTCTTTCAAGTCCCATTTTTTTGCCAGTTATAAGTTGATTTTTTTATCAGAATACATGGTACCTTAAAGAAAGAGGGATATTACATTTACGATATGGAAAAATGTGAGCAGCATCCCATTACTAGAAGTCTCCAAACAAGAGATGTGGACACTATTTAAACTAAACAACTATATATATATCTATATATATATATATATATATATATATATATATATATATATATATATATATATATATATATATATATATATATATATATATATATATATATATATATATATATATATATATATATATATATATATGATTTTTCCCTCGTTGATTAAAAAATGGTTTTTGTATGGTTAGGGACTACATGCTCTCATTTATGATATTAATATGAGTAGGGAGACTTTTGAATGGGTTAATTTGAAGGAGGTATGCCATTTTCCCTCTTTTGATTACTCAAGTGTTGATTACTCAAGTCTTGAAATTGAACACTGCACCCTAGTTAGTGTGCAATGTTCAATTTCTTAATTGTGTTATATGCATTCCCTTGATCACACTTGTTTATGAATTTCATTTTTGGTTAAAGCCAAAGACTTGATTCATCTATATTTTACTATGAGAAAAATCAACATATTTCAATTTTGGCATATATTGTTAGTATTTCCATGTCTTATAGTAAAACTACTAGTCTTGTCATTTTTCTTGACCTTTTTATCTCAAGATGAATGTGAATGGCTTACTAATATTTTGTCAATTCCTATTTGAGAATGCTCATAAGCTCACTATATTGAGGAATATATTTTTGGGTTGGCTTTTATCACCCTTGTAAAATTTCAAGATCAATCATTCTATTATGTTGTCCAAACACCTTGAGAAAGGTTATTTATTTCAGAATTTTGTCCAATCTAATAATACTAGAATATCATTACATATCTTTGGGAAGCTTTTTTTGAAAGTATTCTTATACAAGATGAGAATATTAAAAATAAAAATAAAAATTTGTAGCACTAATGTGTGGATATGATACACATGGTTGAACCAATGTTAGTCATTTATAAACTTTTCAAGAAAGAAAATGTTAATTTTTTCATTGTAATTTTTGGGCTTTATAAATAGTTAGCATTACACCAATATAGGTGTAGTTATAGATTTATTTATTTGTCTTTCTATTTATATATTTGTTACTTGTGAGTATTATTTTTTTATGCATATAATATTATTAATACTATTCAAGTTATATGGATCTTTTCTATCTTATTATAGGATTATGTGGTGCACCATGAAGTTAAATCTAGCTTATTAGGGCAATAATGCAATAATTTAGAGAAGTGTAATTGACATGAAATATAATTTTAAAATGCTTTAACATAAGAATTTAATTTTTTTGAATTTTTATGGATAAAAATTTATATTATTATTTTCCATAATAACTAAAATTTTTGTTCTATGAGAAGAGTGTATCATGTTATAGTGACCATGATCATGGTAGATCTAATGTTGGGAAGACACCTTTGTCAAATTTTTGCATTATTCTTTAGAGGGTACTAGCTCAATGGAAGAGCACCTACTTTATAAGTAGGAGGATGGTGGTTCAATTCCATTGTGCCCTAATATGAATAAATTAATAATTAAATAAACTACCAAATAAACTACCATATAAACTACCACATAACAACAATAAATGACTAAATCAATGACCTAATGAATAATTAAAATAGATTAGTCATAAATTTGGTTGGGAGATAATGTTTGCAATAAACTACCATTGGTCATGTGATCAAAATTAGTCACATATCTACAATTTTTAGTAGTTTATTTAGTAATATATATATTTTTTTATACTAGTGTTGGTACTACATTCACATTTCATTCATTTAATGACATTTTATTACAATATTCATACCCTACAGTAGATTGGTCACAATTCTTCTCAGACCTACAAGTAATTTTGCGTAATAATAGATAACTAAAACACAAAGACTAAATGTAAACATGTATTGACCAACTATGACACTCTTCATACATTTAAAGTAAAATTGATATTTATTTTTTTAGATTTTTGCTTGACATCTATCTATGATCTCTTCATATGAAAATTGAAATAATTGATTAGTGCCTCATCTATTGTGATTTAGAGTCTATCCAATTTCTTGACCTAATTGACTACATTACAATCAATATCATCAACAATTCTTCCTAAAACTCATTCTTACATAAATCATTCTTACTGCCTGGAGATCCTATCACATTCACTAAAGCATTTTCCCAATTCGTTGAATCAAAAGAAATAATGAATTGGCATACAACTTATCCTAGTTGCATTAAACTAAACAAGCTTTGGTCATATAATCTCAAAATAACCACCCAATAAAAATGGAGACAAGATTTAGAGAGAAAAGATATGGGGATAGTTCATGTTTGTATTAGTTATCTTTGAAAATTATGTAACATTAGATAATACTCAAAATAAATCAAAATAAGACACTATGATCCTAGAAAATTAATGTATTCTTAGAATTGTAGAGAAAATACATCACAAAGTTGACATCAAGAAAATTGGACCAAAATAAACTAGCATAACTAAAAGTTATACAATAAATCAGACCATTTCTCTAGCCTTGGAATATCACTTATATAGTGTGAGATGCAACAAGCTTCAAGCATAGAGAGTATTGATAGTTGTCCTTAAGATAGAAAGATATTTACAAGGTTACTATCACAAAAGACAAAAATTAGTGTAACAAAATGATTTTATATCATGAATTTTTTTTATGGGGCCACTTTTGCTATACTTTTTGTTGTTGAGTTGTTCATGATTGGCTTTGAGGTTGTTGGCATTTCTTAGAGAGTGTAGCCAATGGAATTTCTTGTGATGTACCTAGTTCTAATTTTTTTAGACTTACTTCAACTTGAGGCTCTCCATCCACATCATCATGCACTATTAAAACAATAGTTACATTTGATTCTCTTATTGCCATGTTGTTAGTTTGGACCATTGTTCTTGTCACTGCAGTCAATTTTTCCTCTTTTTCTTCTTCTGCTTGAATTGATGCATCAGTTGTTTGTCTCTCATCTTGGTCCACCTCATCTTCTTTGGTTTCTAACTACTTTGAATGAACAAAATCTTCCATCCATTTGTTGAAAATTGTGTCATCTTGCCATTCAAAAATCAAAACCTCACATTTTTTTTTTAAAGACAAAATCTCCTAACTTATTGATTTCAAAAAATTATTCTCTAATATAATTATAGAATAATTTCACTTTAACAATTTCTTTAGTTGTTTCTACCCATAGTACAAGCCCTTTTTCACTTATAACCCCATTTATTCTAAGGAATAATAAATCATCTAATTCTTGGCCCCATTCTTCCTTTTCTTTTAGTTTATTTATTTTTCTAAGTGCATGGGGGAAAAGTTCAAAATTCTCAGCAAGATATTTTGAAAAACAAATTATTATCCTTTTATGCACTACAACTCTCTTATCATCAAAATTAGATAAATCATTAGTCATATCAAAAAAAATATCTATGTGTTCACAAGATAGACAAATAATTGAAGCACACAAAAGGGTGACATCCTTATCCTTGCTTCCCCATTTACTCATAATGGGTTTTAGAGCATCCTCACCACCTTTTATTCCATTCCACATATCTATTATTTTTACTAGTTCATAAAATTTTGGCCATTCAATCTTATCTACTAGATACAAGATTTTTTCCTAATTTTATCTTCATATAAGTTATTTAACTCTACATGTAAAGCCCAAAGTTTATTCTTCCCCTCTTCAAATTCCTCAACAGTGTACAATTTTTGCCTCTACGGGATATCAGGTAGCTCTATATTAGGAGTTTATTTAAAGGGCTCTAGTGGAGAATGAGGATAAGAAATCCTAGGTTGGCTAGATTCTCCCACCTTTCTCTTTCCAAGTTGTTTATCCATTTGGGCCATCTAAGCTTCTAATTGATGTATTCTATTCCCTATCTCCTCATATGCTTTGAGCATATCTTCAAATTTTGCATTAAGCTCAAGATTTTTTTTTAATCCTTTTCTGCAACAACAACTCCAAAGTCCACCATTTCTTTGGTCATTTTGGATACTTTCTCACTATCCATTTCCTCTGTCTTGTAGACCATGAGGCTTCCTATATGCTCAACATCTAAAAATTCTTATATTATAGTATTTTCCCTTTTCTAAATGGACTATATCACTAATGCATGGTGATCATCACTATACTTCAATCCTTTATGTGCATGCAATACCTCTTCCTTAGTGTCCTTTGCCTTCCTCATGGCATCAAAAATCATAGCATTAGCTATGTCCCATTTAGGTAAAATTTAAATTCTTGAATCCTTTAATAATTGTCTTCCCCTTCAGGGGTTATTTGTGCAAAATCTTCCATCAAATTATCTTTTACTTCCTCTTCAACTTCAGAGTCCTTTTTAATAGGTTTCTCTACTTTGATTTGCTTACATTTATCCTCAAAATTATCAACGTTTTTTCTCCATAAGAATTGAGAAAAAGCTCTAGATTTTACAAAACTTTCATCATCAATAAATTTTTTGGCAACCTATTCTGTCACAAGATCTATTTCCTTACCTCTATAATCTCCCACAATGAGATCCAGTGTTGGCACATGAGGTTCTTCATAAACTCATTTTTCAATATCTACAGCTATGACCACAACATATCTCTCCCCTCTAATTTGTTTCAATTGTTCTTTCAAGGATGCTTCATCATCTATCCTAAGTGGGTACTAGGTGGGTGAGTATTCTTCAACATTAGAAGATGATCCTTGCTCCAATTTTTGTTTCTTAGGAGCATGTGTGTTAGGTGTGCTCTCAGACCTTGGTCTCTTGTATGGAGGAACATACTGTACACTTTTAGCCACTATATACCCAACCTTTTTCTGCAAAGTATACTATCTTGGGTTCAAAATCATTTTGCTTTCTAGCCTCCTCTCCACCTCTATGGCCTTGTCTAAGTATGTTTGTGTCAAAATTTATTTCTTTTCATTCATTATTTGCATAATCCTAGAAAAATTGTCCATCATCATATCTACTTTCATACCTAATATTTTCTATCTACTAAGGGATCATAATCTGGCTCAAAAACATTTATAAAGTCTAATACTTTACTATATATTTTCCACTTCTCCTTCCTATGCTATTGTTCTTGCAATGAGAACTTATTTCTAACTATGTCCTTAGGGAAGTATACCATTTTCTTATGAGCTCTAGCCTTTCTTCTTTCTCTAAAGAGGTCATAAAATCCCTCTGAGTCTATGAAACATACATGAGACTAAGCGATTTGATATCTATCAAAGAATTTCTCCAAGTTCCTCCATCCCTTCTTAACAAAAAAAAAGTTATGAACAATAGTAAGTTGGAGAAAGAATGTAACTTTAGATTTACCCAATAATTCTCTTTCTTCAACTAATCCAGTTTGCCAAAAAAGTTCAACAATTCCTACTTTCAGAGGCACTTGATAGGGTAGCACATCTAGAAAAAACCATAAACTCTAAAAACTAGTAGGCACTGCATATGTGATAATCTCTCCCCAATTATGGCTCACCATGATCCCTTTAGCATGGTCTTTTGGTCTGATCAACTCTAATAGTGGATGTGATATTCTAGGGCTATCCCCTACTAATAACATTATGAGCCTAGGAGAAAAATATCTATCAAACCTGACAATATTAGCATTAGTCACCTCCCATGTCATATCTGCACTCCATAGTTGAACAGATAGTTTCTCTCCATCTCTTTCCAATTCCAATTTCATATTCTTAGAGAAAAAGGTGACTCCCTTGTATAGGCATATATACATTAGCATGGAGTACTAGTAGAAGGGCTTATTAACCTTAGCCTTTGCAATTCCTATTAAGCCATTATGAATTTCTTCTACCAAGTGAGTAGCAAAGTAAAAAATTGAACTCATTCCATACTAAAATTTCTTCCAGCTATAATGAAAACAATAGAGACTAGGACGTGATCTTGTTCATCTATGCCAAAAATCTTGCAGAGAGAAAAATACAAGGCCTGTGCTCTAGGGTTCAAGTATTTTTTCAACAGAGGCTCGAGAGTGTTTTGTGTAATGAAAAGCAATGATCCAACTTTTTAAAAATGCTCCTGCAATATTCCTCCTCTTATATATATATATATATATATATATATATATATATATATATATATATATATATATATATATATATATATATATATATATATATATATATATATATATATATATATATATATATATATATATATATATATATATATATATATATATATATATATATCCTTTGTGCATCATACCTAGCTAGGAGGTCTTCCATGTCTATGTTTTTTATGAATTGTATGGTTAGGTTTTAGCTTAAAAACCTCGCTAATTAGTTCAGGTGAAACCCTAAAGAGATTATCACCAGCATGGTTCTTTACAATTCTGGTAATTAGGTCATATTTCTTCGCCATTACTACCAATAGATCATCATCAAAGAAAACTCATAGAGTAATCAATTTACCTATATCAAATTCCCATACATTTTTTAATGGAGTATCTAACCTTCTTTTTGCAAACCATTTTTGGAAAAGCCCTAATCCTCTAATAAACACTTTAGCATCCCTTAACCAGTTTTCTTTATTATAGAAACCCTAATTGACCAATAACCTAGGGCCTTTTGGAATAAGCTCTTTTCCCCTAGCTAATTCATTCATAGACTATGTCATTTGTTCTAAGAATTCATCATGTACTACTCTCTTTAGATAATCTACTTTCCCCAAAAAATCCCTTCGTAGAGGCATGTTTAAAGTTTACCCTAATGCAAACACAACTTCTTAATTTTCCAAAAGCTCAAATGACTTACCTTTTTTTCTTTTTTTCTCTTCTCTAGAAGTCACTCAACAATATGTTGAACCCTTAAAAAATCTTGCCCTTAGCTCTAAATTTTTTTGCATTGTGATAATTTTGCAATCTTATTACTTAATAATGGAGAATTGGAAATTTTATTATAGCATTAAGCTTGCATGAAACATCATTGATCATAGTTAATGCTTCAATGGTCACATTCTATATTGCACCATGAAATTTGAAATTCCACCATCAATCATCAAGAATTAGAAGAATTAGTTTGAAATCAAAAGACTATATTAACCCTTTTTTAGAAATTTCCATGTGTTGATAGGGCACTTCCCCTATTTAGTTAAACTTCATTCACTTTCTTGAAGGGGTAAAGCGTTGATTTTTGATCTTCTAGAGGTTGACAGTCATGAAAATTGTTATAACTTTGTAAGTTTGGCTTCAAAGTTTCGAGCCCACTCTTTACAACTCAATGAACACATAGACCACTCCACTAATCATTATGAACCATGTTTGAATGATTTCTAACTCAGTTTGACTAGGTGACCCTTTGCATGACTGGCCCCACTTGTCCACATGGAAATCAAATGGTTCCCCAATTTAGTTAAAATTTATTCCCTTTCTTGAAGTTGTAAATTACCTTCCATTGATCTTCTAAATATTGATAGTGTAATATATCTTACCCCTTTTACAATCCAGTCAACATAAGTAGCCAATAGAATGAATTTCTTTTAAACCATATCTGACACTTTTCAACTATTTCAACACCCTTTTAAAACTAGGAGCACATGACCTCACTAAGTACATGTGTTTCTAGGACACTTTCCCACATTAGATAAACTTCTCACATCTTTATATTTTGATAACGCACCTACTGTAGATCTTGCCAAGATCAATGGTGTAATGTTATAATATAAAAAGATAAATTTATTGCTTAACTCCACCAATGAGATGGCTTGAAATTCCTAATGTGCTTTGATGTCAACCTAACTATTCTAAAACTATTCTAACACATCCAACTTTTGCATCACATTTAGGAGTTATCATCATAAAAGGCTATGTGACAGTCAAGCACTTCCTTGCATTTTCTAAAGTTTGATCAAATTCACAATGTAGGTAAGCGCTCATCATTCTTCTTTCTAAGATTAATTACTTATTAAATGTAAACCTTGTGATGGTTAAAACACTTCAGTGCATATTAAGGATTTTAAAAAAGGGTAAAACAATGGTTAAGACAATGGTTTATAGGAAAAACATTTTCTAGGAAAGTAAATGTTAAAATAGAATTGGAAAAATTTAAATATAAAACCTTAGGGTTTAAAAGCTTCCCGTGCATTTTTTATAAAACATTACTTTCCAAAATTTTGAAAACTAGGGCACATAACAAAGGTTTCATGAAATTTTAATAATTTCATCTAGGTTTTTTTAATAGATCTCAACTTAAAACATAAGATCAATGGTTCTTTCACTATAGAATGTAACAAAATTATGCAAGGTGAAAAAATAGGCCAATAGAACCAATTGTGATTTAAAAGCTGATGCAGGAGCATCTTGGGTGTAAAAAAAATCTTGCACCACCCAAAAATATTTTCTTTTCAGTCTTTTCTATTTTAATAAGGACTAGTAGATAGGGTGGTTATTATTTATGGAAACTTGATATTTTTAGTAAGTTTTTCATACAAGCTCGTACTATTCTCATTTTCTAGAATAAGGTTTGTTTTAGAGTTATAAGCTTACCATAAAAATCTCATTTCTCTTGATTAAGTATTAGAGAAGTTATTACAGATTTTTAGTGGAAAAATTTGTAGAAAAATCTTCAGGCTCACCATTGGAGGCCATAGAGTGTCTGGATGAGGTTCAAAAAATTGATGGAAGGGCATTTACACCATTCTAAGCTTGTAGGTCAGGACCTAATGTTTTTAAAAATGTTTATAATAGCCAATCAGATCAATGGTTCAAGAGTTACAGTCTTTCGAAGTTGGGCTACCCAAAATTTCTAAAATAATTGTCAAAAATGTATTTGACCAACTCTATATGTATTGTTACATTTTATTAGCCCTAGGTATAAAGTTTTAATGTCTAGAACTTCTCAAGGGGCATAAAGTTTCCTACTTAAGAAAGGCCCAAACATTATCTAGGACAACTTTGTGTGGTAGTTCACAGCTTAGTCTTGCAAATTATTGTAATGAAGGTGCCCATGTGGGTTAGCATATCATACTTGTGAATTCTATAATTTTGTATTTGTGGTGCAAACAAGAATTCCATATTTTTTTGTTTCTTTTTTTCTGTTATGTGTTTATGATATTAAGGGGAGCACCCTTCATCAAGTGGTATCAAAGCTAAGGTTATTGAGTGTGTGGATAGATCACTGACTATGAGGTAGTTTGCACCAAGACTATGATTTGGGCTAAGCATGTAGATAGATCACCAATTGTGAGGTAGTTTGCACTAGGGTTTCAGTGAAAGTGCAAAAAATGCCTCTCTAAAGAGAGCATGGAAAAAGAGCTATAGGTGTTACACCTGAGGGTTTTAAAGCCCTCCAAAGACAAATGAAAACATTGGAAGAAAAAATGCATAGATGAATAAATCTTCCTATAAGAGATGAAAGCAAGGATGAGGATGAAGTAGAAGAAAATGTCAAATGAAAGGCATCTCTAAACCCAGAGGTAGAGAGGCTTTTTAAGGCCATCTCCAAGATTTGAAAAGGACCTAAGTTTGAAGTTCCCACATTTTCAAGAAATCTTAACCTAGAGGAGTTGGTTGATTGGATCAATGAATTGGAGGAGTACGTTGAGTATGAAGATACTAAAGATCCTAATAGGATCAAGTTTACGAAGATGAAACTAAAGGGACATGCAAAGATCTCATGGTAGGAGGTTTAGTTGGAGTGAAATAGAAAGGGAAAGAAAAAATTACTAGATGGGATTTCATGATAGCTAAATTGAAGAGATAATTCATTCTTATGGATTATGAGTTTGATCTGTTGAAGTAGATGTAAGGGTTGAAGCAAGTAGGAATATTTTTTCAAGTGTATACTGAAGAGTTCTATTGAGTTCTCATTAGAACTAGTCATGTAGAAGCTGATAAGGAGAAAGTGGCCTGTTATCTTAATGGGTTAAGGCCAAGTATTCTAGATGAGCTAAGTCTATTTTGAATTAACAATATTGAGGAGGCATGCCATTTTCCCTAAGAGTTCAGGAGAAATTGAGCAAGAAGTTTGACAACAAGAATAGTGGAACAGATCATTGTGGAAGATCTGGTAGATGATCTTATGGAGGTAGTAATAATGATTACAAGAAGAAGGATGAGGTTGGAAGTAGTAGTCAGAACTAGAGGGGAAATAATTCAAATCATTCCATGATTAGAACAATAGAGATCAGAGAGGAAGAGGTAGAGGACAAGGATTCAAAAGAGGAGGCTTTCATGGGAAATGTTTTCACTGTAGAGAAGAAGGGCATATAGCATTTGAATGTTCCCATCACCAAGGAAGGATAGATAGAACAATAGAAGGCCAAGTCAAAGTTTCACATGTTGATGAAGATGTTGAAAGAGGAGAAGTCCTAGTTAAAAAAAGAGTCTGGTTGAGTGGTGAGAATGAACCTAATCAAAGAAGGAGTTTTTTTCACACAAGGTAAAAATGTGAAGATAAGTATTGTGATGTGATCATTGATGGTGGAAGTACTAACAATCTAGTGTCAAAAATGATGCTCACAAAGTTGAAGTTGAAGAAATAGAAATACCTATGCCCATATTGTATTGCTTGGGTGCAAGATGACCACAAGGTCATGGTCAATGAGTAGTGTTCGATGAAGTTCAAGATTGGAAGATACCAAGATGAGGTAGTATGTGATATTATAGCTATGGACATATGTCATATGTTGCTAGGTAGGTCGTGGCACTTTGATAGGCATGCTATACATGATGGGTGAGAGAATACCTACACTCTGATCAAGGATGGAGTGAAACATAAGTTGAAGCTATTGAAGGATAAAGAAGAAAAGGTATGTAGTGCTACCATAAAAAGTTTTTTTTATGGAAAAGAGTTTCTCAAAGGTATGAAGTGTGAGCATAGGTGTTTTTCTATAAATTCAAAAGATAGTAAAGAAGAAGTAGAGGATGTACCTATAGAAGTTGTAGATATGTTCAGAGAGTTTTATGATATTGTATTAGATAATGTACCTAATGGATTACCCCTAATGAGGAAGATCAATCACTAGATGGATTTGGTTCCAAGAGCCTATTTTCTAAACAAGGTAGCACATAGAATGACACCAAAAAAAAATGAAGAGTTGAATAGACAAGTTCATGAGTTATTGTAGAAGGGGTTGATTCGAGAGAGTCTTAGTACATGTGTTGTACTAGCCATATATGTACCAAAGAAGAATGGAGAATGGAGGATGTGCGCACATCCTCACATTATCAATAAGATCATAATAAAGTAAAGGTTTCCATTGGCAAGGATGGATGATATTATGGACAATTTGAGTGGAGTTGTGTGTTTCACAAAGATAGATCTGAAGAGTGGGTACCATCATATTCATATTAGAGAAGGTAATGAGTGGAAGACTACTTTTAAAACAAAAGCAGGACTATACAAGTGGTTAGTCATGCCTTTTGAGCTATCCAATGCATTGAGCACTTTCATGCAGCTCATAAATAAGGCACTAAAAGAGTTTCTGGGTAAGTTTGTCATTATTTGCCTAGATGCTATTTTGATCTTTAGTAGGACATTGGAAGAGAATTTTCTCCATATTCACTAGGTTTTTGATAAGTTGAGGGAAGAAAAGTTGTTGTTAAATTTGAAGAAGTGCAGATTACTATAATGAGGGCACCCATGTGGGTTAGCATATTGTACTTGTGAATTTTGTAATTCCAAATTTGTGGCACAAATAAGTAGTACATATTTTCTTCTCACATTTTTTGTTGTTTCTTTGTTTCTATTATGTGTTTATGGTATTAAGGGGAGCACCCTTCATCAATTAGTATCAGAGAACTTTGTAGTCTTAGTAGAAGGTCTAAAAGGAAAGAGTATATTATATCTTAGCACCCTATATCTTACCTCTATCACTCTCTTTGTACTAGTTTTGTAAAGGAGTTGGTGTACCTGGGATTTGTAGTCTTAGCAAAAGGCCTAGAAAAGGACCCAAAGAAGGGGAAGGCTATCCTTGAAGGGCCTAGTCCAAAGAGTGTGACAGAGGTAAGATGTTTTCATGGATTGGCTAGTTTTCACAGAAAGTTCATAAAATATTTTAGAAATATTTGTGGACCCTTGACTAAAACAATGAGAGGGGATAGGAAACAATTTAAGTGGACTATAGGAGTAGATAAGAGTTTTAATTTCTTAAACTAGAATGTTATTGAGTAGCCTATTTTAACACTTCCTAATTTTAACAAGGTGTTTTAAGAAGACTATGATGCTAGTGGTACTACAATAGGAGTTATTTTGAGCCAAGAAGGTAGACCTATTACTTACTTTAGTGTAAAATTGAATGATTTCAAAAGAAAATATTATGTTTATGATCAAGAATTTTATGCTATAGTTCAAGCATTGAAGAAGTGGAGACATTGTCTCCTTCCTAAGGAGTTTGTTTTGTATATTGATTATCAAGCTTTGCAATTTTTGAATAGTCAAGGAAAATTAAATGAAAGGCATTTGGAGTGGGTTGATTTTTTGTAGAGTTATACATTTTTTTGAAAAAAAGGAGTGAGAAGTCCAAAAAAATTGTAGATGCTCTTAGTAGAAGACAACTTTTGCTGACAAAAATGCAAATAGAGGTTGTTGGGTTCAAGGAACTCAATACTTTGTATCCAAATGATCCTAATTTTGGTGAAGCATGGAGGGCTTATACAAAATTTGTAACACTTGATAGGAAAAAGTGGTTGGATTTCATGATCTAGGATAGTATGTTGTTCAAAGGAAGCTAGTTGTGCATTCCCATAAGTTCAATGAGAGAGAATCTCATCAAGGAGAAGCATAGTGGAGGATTGGCTGGACATTTTAGTAGAGATAATACCATTGCTTTGGTTGTTGAGAATTATGACTACCCATAGTTGCAACAAGATGTTAATAAGTTTGTACAAAGTTGCAGAGTATGTTAGATGGTGAAAGAAGTGAAGAAAAATACAGGGTTGTATCAACCATTACTTGTACCAGAGAATTTGTGGGAGGATGTTAACATACATTTGGTCTCAGACTACCAAGGACTCAATGAGGGCACAATTCTATTTTTATGGTGGTTGATAGGTTTCAAAGATGACACATTTAATTTCTTGCAAAAAGACTAGTTAGGAAGATCATGGGTGTAAGAGTTTCTTAAAGGTATGAAGTGTGAGAATATGTGTTTTGCTATAGTTCCAAAACATAGTAGAGAAGAAGTAGAGGATGTACTTGTAGAAATTATAGATATGTTGGGAGAGTTTTCTTATATTGTATTAGATAATGTACCTAATGGATTCCCCCTAATGAGGAAGATTAGTCACCAGATGGATTTGGTTCTAGGAGCCAATTTTCCAAACAAGGCAACCCACAAAATGGCACCATCAGAAAGTGAAGAGTTGGATAGAAAGTTTCATGAGTTGTTACAGAAGGGGTTGATTCAAGATAGTCTAAGTCCAAGTGTTGTACCAACTATATTAGCACCAAATAAGAATGGATAATGGAGGATATGCATAGATTCTCACACTATCAACAAGATCACAATCAAGTACCAATTTCCATTGCCAAGGATGGATGATATAATGGACTATTTGAGTGGAGCTAAGTGTTTCACAAAGATAGATCTAAAGAGGAGGTACCATTAGATTCATATTATAGAAGGTGATGAGTGGAATATTTCTTTCAAGAAAAAAGAAGGACTGTACGAGTGGTTAGTCATGCCTTTTGGGCTAACCAATGTGCCAAGCACTTTCATGTGGCTCATGAATGAGGTACTGAAGGAGTTTTTGGGTAATTTTGTGATTGTTTACGTAGATAATATTTTGATCTTTAGTAGGAAATTAGAAGAGAATTTTCTCTATATTTACATGGATTTTGATAAGTTGAGGGAAGAAAAGTTATTCATAAATCTGAAGAAGTGTAGTTTTTTTAAGGAGTTGGTGTACCTAGGAATTGTAGTCTTAGCAAAAAGTCTAAAAATGGACCTAGAGATAGTGAAGACTATCCTTGAATGGCTTACTCCATTCATGGATTGGGTAGTTTTTATAGGAATTTCATAAGAGGCTTTAGTAGTATTTTTGGACCCTTGAATAAAATAATGAGAGGGGATAGGAAATAATTTAAGTGGACTATAGAAGCATATAAGAGTTTTAATTTGTTGAAATAGAAAGTTATTGAGCAGCCTATTTTAGCACTTCTGAATATTAACAAGGTGTTTCAAGTAGACTATGATGCTATTAGTACTACAATAAGAGTTTTTTTGAGCCAAGAAGGTAGAGCTATTGCTTACTTTAGTGAGAAATTGAATGATGCCAAAAGAAAGTATTTTATTTATGATCAGGAATTTTATGCTATAGTTCAAGCATTGAAGAAGTGAAGACACTATCTTCTACCTAAGTTTTGTTTTGTATACTAATCATCAAGCTTTGCAATATTTGAATAGTCAAGGAAAATTAAACCAAAGGCATTTGAAGTGGGTTCAATTTTTGTAGAGTTATATATTTGTTTTGAAACATAGGAATGGGAAGTTTAACAAAGTTGTAGATAATCTTAGTAGAAGACAATTTTTGTTGAGATAAATGTAGATAGAGGTGGTTGGTTTTAAGGAACTCAATACTTTGTATCTAGATGATCCTAATTTTGGTGAATTGTGGAGAGCTTGTACAAAACATATTATAATTGATAGGAAAAAGTGGTTGGATTTCATGATCCAAGATAGTATGTTGTTCAAAGGAATCCAATTGTGCATTCCCATAAGTTCAATGAGAGAGAATCTCATCAAGGAGAAGCATAGTGGAGGACTGGTTGGAAATTTTGGCAAAGATAAGACCATTTCTATGGTTGCTAAGAATTATTACTAGCCACAGTTGTAGAAAGATGTAAAGAAGTTTGTACAAAGTTGCAAAGTATGTCAAATGGTGAAAGGAGTGAAGTAGAATACAAGGTTGTATCAAACATTATCTATACCAGAGAAGCCATGGGAGGATGTCAACATGGATTTTATTCTTGGATTACCAAGGACTCAACAAGGGCATGATTCTATTTTTGTGGTGGTTGACAAGTTTTCAAAGATGACACATTTCATTCCTTGCAAGAAGACTAGTGATGTCGTTCATGTAGTAGAGTTGTTTTTTAGAGAAGTGGTAAGACTACATGGTTTTCCAAAGAGTATAGTTTTAGATCAAGATACCAAATTTTTTAGGTATTTTTGGCATACATTGTGGAAGAAGTTAAGGAAATATTTGAAGTTTAGTTCATCACATCATCCACAAATTGATGGACAAATAGAAGTTGTGAATTACAATTTGGAAAACTTGCTAATATGTTTGGTTGGAGACAAGTCAAAAGGATGGGATCTGATTTTACCATAGGAGGAATTTGCATATAATAATCTTGTCAATAGGAGTATTGGTAAATCACCATTTTAGATTGTATATGGGAGTAGTCCTAGAAATGCTTCTGAATTGTGGAAGTTGGATAAATGAGTGATAAGTAGTGTTGAAGCAAAAGAATTTGTTGAACATTCAAAGAACATCCATGAGGAGGCGAGGAAGCACATCATAAAGATGAATAAATAGTACAAGGCTAAGGTTGATGTGAAAAGGAGGTATAAATAATTTTAGATAGGATATGATGTCATGGTTCATTTGAGAAAGGAGTATTTTCTAGTGGGTACATATAATATGCTAAACATGAAGGGGTTTGGACCATGCAAGATAGTAAAAAGACATGATTTTGGAAATTCTTATGAAGTGGAGCTGCCTATTGAATTGAATATTTCACCAGTATTTAATATCTCATATTTGATAGAGTATTATGAAGCAAGTGATGGAGATGAAGTTACAGAAGTGCAATGGAGTATTCCAGTAGCTAGTTCAACTACAAAGGAGATTGATGAGATATTGGGAAATTGTGTTGACAAAAGTACAAGGAAAAGAACTTATGAGGAATATCTAGTCAAATGGAAAGGGAGGCTAGTAGAGAATTCACCATGGCTAGCAAGGGAGGAGGTTCACCATCTTGATTTTCCTCTAAACACCTGAGACGTGATGGAGTCACTTCTCAAATTACCTCGAGTGTCTGATGCAGGAGCATCCTAGGTGTAAGAGAAATCTTGTATCACCCAAAAATATTTTATTTTTAGTCTTTTCTATTTTAATAAGGACTAGTAGATGGGTGGTTACAATTTATGGGAACTTTCTATTTTTAGTAAGTTTTTCTTATGAGCTCAAAATATTCTCATTTTCTACATTAAGGTTCATTTTAAAGTTATAAGCCTACCATAAAAATCTCATTGCTCCAACTTAAGTATTAGATTGTGGATTTTTGGTGGAAAAAATTGCAAAAAAATCTTCAAGCTCATTGTTAGAGGCCTTAGAGTGCCTAGATGAGGTCCAAAAAGTTGATGGAAGGGCACTTGCACCATTCTCACAAGAAAAATAGAGTAAATGAATTTTACCTTTATACTTTCCTTTACCTTTGGGATACCTTCTTGTAAGAAATGATTCAATGGCTTCAAGATCACTATCATAACTATCTTCCTCTTCACTTTTAGATTCTTTTCCTTTAGACTTTTTAGCTTTCTTCTTGAGTGATAACTGGGCTTCAAATATAGACTCAAGATTTCTAGAACTACAAGTATAATTATCATAGTTATATAGCTCAAATGTTGTCAATCTTCAACCTAAAGCATCCAAATTTATATTTTTATTTGGATCACATCTCATCTCTTGAATAGTAGGCACTTTTATGGCATAGATAAAAATGGTGCTTGCACCATTCTGAACTTGTAGATCAAAAGCTAGCATTTTAAAATGTAAACTTAAATCAATAAAGCATCATAATAAAATACACACAAGGTTGACACAAGGATTGGACATGGAAACTCAATTTGAAAAAATCCAACAACATTTCACCAATTTCACTCTTCTAAAGTGAGCCCTGTTAAGAGCCAACCTTGTTAAAGGTTACAATACACAATGTTTTTGAAATTAAAAGTGACCAAAAACAAAGGGGTCAGCCCTTAACAGTCAAAAGGCTAGTAACCAGCACATTACCAACCAGTAATAAAAATAGCCAAAAAGAACAGGAGTACCAGCAAGTAGAGACTTATACCCAAAACTAGAAAGCTAGAACCAGAAAGGAACAATGTAGCTACTAACCACAAAGCCCAAAAGGCACCCAGGCCTAGTAAAAACTTAAATACAATTGATTACCAAAAAAACCATAACTGCCATAAAAGTATATAAAGTCTTTTGATCCTTAGATCCCCATAACTGAATAGAACAAAAAGATTTAGATTTATTTTTTCCCTTTTCCCCTTGCACAAAGTAGAATCTAGGCCTAGTCATTGGCAAAAAACTTGAAGAGTAATTTTTTGTCCTCCATGTCCAAGCTAGCTTCCTCCTTCTCCTGTGCCAGCAATTGAAGGGTAGTAGCAGCAGCATGAGTAACTTTAAGTCCAAACTTGGAGAAGGTGAAAAACCCCTCCTCCAAAGCTTTGACCCTTTCCTCCAGGTTCATGTAATGCTCCTCTACCACCTTAGTCTCCTCTTTATGCTCCTCAACCTTCTTTACAGCAACCTCCTTCATTTTTTGTCCTTGTGGTTTATCCTACAGCACCCGTGGGTTAGAGGAGATCTTTGAATTTTCCTTAACAGGGGAAGAAATGGTAATTGGGGAATTATCCTTTTCTATCATCTAATCACAAAAAGTAATAGGTTTAAGAGAGAAGCTGGCTAAAACATGGGTTGTCTCAGTATTCCTTTCTTTGTTGTCCGACACTTGAGTTTGAGTATCATCCATCAAAATTTTCTAAGAATTGAAACTTTTTTCCCCCTCCTCATTATCTTCATCCTTTTTGGAGTTGGAAATATTTTCCTCCTCCCTTCTGTCACTATTATTGCCTAAGCTATCTTCTTCAACTTCCTCAATAGGGTATCTGATGGACTTCTACTTAACCCTAGCCTAGGACTGAGCTAACCTACTAGACCTTCTTCTTTCCTTTCCCCCAAAATCCTAACCAGAATCCTCTCCAACAACCTCAACCACCTTTTCAACTTTAATTTTCTTGTTTTCCTTTTGTTCTAGGGCTATGTCAAGTTTTTTCTTTTGCTTAGTATACTTACTAGGAGATAGCCTAGGAGTATAGATTTTTGTCCCCGTATTGGAGCTTAGGGGGGAAACCAGACTATGTTGGGGGTTTTCCACTACAACCTCTTTAGGGGGACACAAAGCTAAGTGGAACTAATACAAATGAAAAATTAACCCCTGATGAATAATGGTGAAGTTTAAGCCTTTTTTCATTTTTTCCCTAATATCATTAATCATATCCTCAAGTGAATCCAGAAGGAAAAATAGAATGGAAATGAAATCCCTATTTCTAAAGTGATTCAACAAAGGAAAATGATAATAATAGCACACTCCAAACCTACCTTCCAGTGTGAGGTACTTCATTAGGACCAGACGCACATCATCCCAGGGCTTAGGTAACTTATCCCTTTTAAACCCTCCTCAATAGCAAATCGGCTCCTCATTCTCCGCAAAGAAGTTCTTCATGCTAGCCTCATCCAAGACTTTAGTGACTTTCTTCCATTTTTTTCCCTTCAATGTGAGTCCTGTTGCCATGGAAATTACCTCCTCTATGACTTGAAATTTAATGCCATTGATTATAACCTTCCTATCATTCCAATTATTCACAAATTGTAATGCACAATTTTTATCGTACCTAGCCATGGACATCATATAGGGGAAAAAACCCCCTTCTTTCAGTAGATACCAGGTTGCCATCCTATCCTTGAAGTTCTCTAATCTCGTTGGTTCCAATCGATTCAGATCACCTCACATTTCAATTCCTCCACTATCTAGCCTTTCTTCCTCTGAAATATGCATCAAAACTTTATCACTTTCAAATTCTCTGTGGCAACTCTCTTGCTTAAATCCTTTGAGGAAATAGAGATCAAAATTATAGACCCATGTATGATGTGCTCCAGAATCCCATAACATCTTATTATGAGGTTTGTGGGTATTAAAAAACCTACTTTTCTCTCCCCATCGATTTCTAACATCCCAATCCATAATATCTATTGTACTTCCATTTGGAGAGTGATTCGAAGCTTGCAACAAGTTTCCATAATTATGAAAACACAATTTCCTTAATTTGTAATTACTCCACTTGTCATTTGTACGGTCATGTCTGTCTCTTATTTCCAAAATGCTAAAGTTTAATTTAGTGACAAAGTTCTCCATCTTGCCAAATTTGGCCTTACTTTTAAATTTAGTGATCACCATTTTGAATTGTGCAGCCTTTTTCCTTAGATATCAACATCCTTAGAATTTTGTTGATATCAACTAAATTTTCCTAGCATGTGATTGCCCTAATGTTAAACCACATGGCAACTGCAACGTCTGCCACTTGATTACCCTCTTGGTAGACATGTTGTAGGTGGACTATTCTCATTTCCTCCAATATATTTTTAATATCCAAGATGATATTTCTAATCTTCCATCCCAATTTTGCCTCCCCCTTTATCCAATCAGTCACAATTTTGGAGTCCCCTTCTATAGTTAACTCTAAAATGTTGCTTTCCCTAGAGAGTTGAAGACCCCATAATAATGTCGTAGCTTCTGCCACATTATTGCTATCGATCCCCACCTGGCCTGCATAAACCAATAGCACATCACCATTCCTATCTCTCAACACACCTCCAGTCACTCTCGATCCTCCCTTCATAGCTCCGTCAAAATTTAGTTTATACTGTGTGATGGTGGGTGGTCTCCATATTGTCTATTTTCTCCTCCTCCTAGTGAAGTTATCAAAAAGGAAGAAATCCTCTTGAAAACCCCAATTCTCAGCCACAATGCCTTCAAGTCTTCTGGGTTCCTCCTTTGGCATCTTTTATTTAGCTACCCTTAGATTTTCCTTCAACAGTTTGTTGATCACTTCAAAAACCACTTCAAGTGTCCTATTTTCCTCCCTGAATATCTTGTTATTCCTTTCTTTCCATATGTGCTAGCATACATATGGTGGGATAATCTTCCATAAAAGAATTAGTCTTGGATGATGGAATGGGAAATTCCAATTTTCCACAAACTATCCCACGTTATCTTTCATGATCCAAGCCACCCCCAATCTTTCCCAAACCTTAGTCCAGATGTCAACCACAAACTGACATTCAATGAAAAGTTGGTAAATACTTTCTTCCTTTTATTCACAAAGGAAACAACGGTTTGTTATCTAGAATCCCCTTTTTTTCAAATTATCAATTGTTAAAATTTTTCCATGTTGAACCATCCACCAAAAGAAATTAATATTAGGTACAAGGTTACTAATCCATACCTTGCACCACATAGTTTGGCATAGTTCCTTATTGAACATTAAGGTATAACCAGATTTGACAGTGAAGTTCCCATTTGATGTTAAATCCCAAGCCATGATATCCTCCTATGGCAATAATGGGAGTCTTAGTTCCTTTATTAGTTCTTCCAATTCCTCTATTTGAATAACTATCTCATGCGGATAGTCCTCCTTATACAGCTTCTTCCATCTCCTCCCCTGATCAATGTAGTCTCCCACTTTAACCCCTATGTCCTCCTTAAGGAGTTCCATTAACCCACTATATTTACTTAAGGTCAACAGTTTCCCATCCATCCACTTGTCTTCCCAAAACCTTATATTGAATCCATTGCTCACAATCCACCTCAATCCTTCTCTTAGTAACCCTCTATTTCTAACAATGTTCTACCAGATCTTTGAGCCTCCCAAGAGGTCATTATTATATAGGTTCCACCAAAAGGAGGTATTAGACAAATATTTAGCTTTCATAATATTTCCCCATCCCGTGTTTCCTTCTGCCAGTCTCCATCCAATTTTTGTCAGAAGAGCTTTATTAAGGTCTTTCATTCTTCTAATCCCAAGCCCCCCCTTAGCTTTTGGTTTACACACCTCCTCCCAGTTGACCAGATTCAATTTATTTTTCTCTTCAGTCCCTAACCATAGGAAATTTCTTTGAATTCACTCAATTTTCTCAGCCATATTTAGATTAATCTTAAATATGGATAAGAAATAAATAGGGATTCCCTGAAGAGTAGCATCAATCGGTTGTAGTTTTTTAGCATTGCTTAATATCTTCCCTTTCCACCCTGCAAGCTTCTTTTGAATTCTCTCCACTATTATATTCCAAAATTCATTAGAAACCTCCTTGGTAGTGAGGGGGAGGCCTAAATAAGTGTCTAGGAGGCAAGAAGATTGGGAATCCAAAATTTTCCTAATCCTTCCTTGAAGTGAAGAATCAGTGTTAAAGAAATAAATCTTTCTTTTATAGTAGTTCACCCGTTGCCCTGAGCTTTCTTCATAATTATGTAAAATTATTTTCCAAGCTTCAGCCTCCATGATTGAAGATTCCCTAAATAGGAAGGTATCATCCATAAATTTCTGTATAACCTCAACTTCAGCATTAGTGGCTGGTTTAACACCTTTAATGCAGCCTGAATCCACTAATTTACAGAATGATCTTCCCAAGACTTCTGCCACCATGATAAACAGGTAAGGTGAGAGTGGGTCACCCTATCTTAAGCCTTTTCCTGCCATTATGTTACCCCATGGGACCTTGTTAATAGATTTAATCACCCTATTAGGAGTGGATTTTTTAGAGGACTTTAGAATATTATATTAGAACATCACCTAGTTAAAATATTTACATAGGTTGTTAGGTCCTTATGACTATTAGGTCAACCTTTATTTAAGGATTTCAAATACTATACACAATGGTTAGAAATTAATAGCAAGTTTGATTTCTTAAGTATAGCTCACTTTGCATGTTCAAATTTATGTTCAACTCCTAATATTGATTCATTTTCTGGCCTCCATTATCATGTCAATCTCAGATTTTCTTGGCAACCCTTCAAGAAATCACTCTTCACTTCTTCTCAACGTAATTAATCCTTCTTCTTAGATTCACTAGTCAATAACAACTCTAGCTCTTTTGAACTACTTCCCACATACATAGATTCTCTACACTCTACACTCTCCTTGTAGAAAATTCACCCTTGTACCTCTTTAAATAGGTAGTTATGATCTTTTTCCACTTAATCAACACTATAGATCTTAGGGTTTACAATTTGATCCATCAAATACAATGTATCTAATCTCCACTTTCTTTATCCCTTCTTTTCTAGAAACTTCTCCTTGAATTCATCTCTAAGATCATATACCTAATCCTCTCCTAAAATAAAATGATCCAACTCATCAATCCATATCTTCAACACATTGTCCATATCCCAAGAAATCAACTTAGTCGGCTGGAAATTATGAATTCTTTCAAACAATTAAAATGTTGCCTGTCGACTGACACTAAATTTTGCACTCGATCATCACTAAGTTACTTAGTTGCTATAAAAAATTTCTCACTTAGCATCAACACTATCACTTAGTCAATATTGATGCTCGGTCAATACTAAAAAACTTCACCACTTATTGTGGCTCAATTGACAATAGGATCACTCGACATGTTCAATAAAATTCCTTATTCTTTTACTCTGTCACTTAGTCAATCCTACATAAGTAATCTATATTTTCTCACACTTTCAAGATTTGAACATTATTATCTTCTCCTCTATCAACATGACTTAAACAATAACTTTGTCTTATTAAAGTCTAACTAATCAAATGTTCATTTGTAGTTTCCACTACATAACTCAACCTTTCCTCTAGATGATTTTGTTATGAACAACTTTTTAAGCCTCTTCATCAATCAAATATATATGACATTTAGATCAGATAGAAAATTATCTCGTTAATAGATTTAACATCAATCACAACACAACAATTTGTCTAGCTATAGTTTCTAACACTAACCACCTTAATCATGATCAAATTGTAATTTTTCAGATTCTAGATATAATAAGTAGACTCCTACCTGGATGCGATGCATTTATTTTTGTAATTTTATTTGAAGTACATAATTAATTTTGATTTTTCTTGTACAAATTTTTTTGGAATAAAAAAACTCTCATGTCTAACCACCATAACTCATTCAAAACTATACAAATTTAAATTGTGTTTTCATTTTCCTCATAGTAGGAAAAATAAATTAGAATGTGATACATCTTACATATTTTTTCAATTAGTATGTCAATCAACACTTTATAGGTAACTCCATTAGAAAATAAGTAATTATTACTTAACTCATAATTTAACATCAATTGTATCCATGAAAAGATGATAGTGTCCTTAAGAAACCCTTTTTAGTTCTTCAAATTCAGATGAAAAGTGGTTTTTTTCATATCACAAATTTTTAGACCCTCATGATTCTACATATACCCTCCTTTCAAGTCACATTTCAAATTAATCTAGCTCTCATTGAACATAATAATAATTATTAATTTATTTTCACTCATCCAACATTAGATCTTAAGGATCCTACTTATATTAATCATTTAAGTGGCTTCTCAATTCTTCAAGATTGGAAAACCTTAAATTTCACATAAACATTTTACATTCTCAACTTTGTGCATCAAATACCATTCTTTAATGAGTATGTGCATATTGATTTCTTCTCTTTACATTCTCATCTAATTACATTTAAGATATTTACTTTGATGCATTATTCTTATTTTCAATTCATTGTCTATGGTATGTTTCATGTGAATGTAAATGATGAATGGTATCATTTTCATGATCATTTTACTTGATACATATACACCCCTATTTTGTTTCTCCTAGACTTGTGATATTATTACATTTTCTATTGGGGGCTCATTGTCCTACTATGTGAGTAAAATAATAGTCATTTCCCTTGTCTCTTCACTTGGAGGGAAATGGTCCTATTTTCTCTTTCCTATATATATCATTGATTTATTAGCTCCCTTTGTTGACTTGTTTTTCTTTTATATAATGACATCTTTTCTTGCATTCATTTATTGTGTTTTTTTGAAATTATATGTCTAGTATAAATTGAAACCATTTAGGGAAACATAATGTGTCCTATTTTTCAATGTATCCTATATGCTTTTATAAAATTTCATTTTATTATAATTTGATGTTTTGTATTGCATGCGTTAATTGTGTTACATAGGTATTGATGAAGCATGCTCCCCTTAATGCAATAAACTCATAACAGAAACAAAGAAACAACAAAAAATGTGAGAACAAAATATGGACTTATTATTATCACCGCAAATGCAAAAGTATAGAACTCACAGTTACAATATGCTAACCCACCGAGAACCTTCATTATTATAGTAATCTGCAAGACAAGCTACGAACTATCACCCAGAGTTGTTCAAGACAATGTTCAGGCCTTTCTTGAATAGGTAATTTTATGCTACCCAGGAAGGTTCGAGATGCTCAAACTTAATACCTAGGGCTAAAAGACCCTAAAAATACATATAGCATTGACTAAATACATCTTTGACAAATTATTTTAGAAATTTTTGGTAGCCCAACTTCAGAAGGCCATTACTCTTGAAACATTGCTCTGATTGGCTATTAAAACCACTTTTCAAAAACATCAACTCTTGATCTACAGGCTCTGAATGGTGTAAGTTCCCTTTTATTGAGTTTTCAGAACTCATATGGGAACTCTAAGGCCTCCAATCATGAGCCTAAGGATTTTTCTTCTAAATTTTCTATCAAAAATTTGCAATAACTTCTCTGATACTTAAGCTGGAGCAATGAGATTTTTATGGTAGGCTTATAATTTTGAAATGAACCTTCATGTAGAAAATTAGAACATTCCAAGCTCATATGAAAAACTTACTAAAAATAGTAAGCTCCTATAAATAGTAACTATTGTCACTTAGGTTTGCACCCTTGTCCAAAGCCTATGCATGAGGACAACCTAGTGAAACATGGAAACAACCTCCAAGTTGTAGGACTTGAATTGTGAGGTTGAGTCTCCAGAGAAGGCCAGCTTCCTCTTACTATCAGGATACACTTAACTACTCTTAGAGAGGAAAAGGGAGAAGGAGAGCATGAAATAAAATCTACCTAATCTAATCTAAAGAGGTGATGCACGAAAATAGAGTGTTCAGACCAAACTTTGCCCATATATGCACTTTTGAACCAGAATGAAACTAAGGATATACACATTCAGAATTGCTTCAATCTAATAATCACATGCAAATTAGAAGACCAAGATGAATGACACAAGGAAAGAGAGATTAGCTTATATTATCATTCATAGGCCAAGGAGATACAATCATGCAAATCATAGATCTCTACAAAACACTAGTAAGAGGCAAAGACTTCTTGCACTTTCATACCAATGGCTAAAAGAGATAAGATAGAAATCATGTAGTTCAGATGCACAAGGGAATTTACATTGAGAATTTGCAGAGCAGTAATAGAGAAAACAGAGAAAGGTCAACCCTACAAAATTCACAAAAATTGCCTTTATAGCTCAAGAATAACTGGGATGTCCTTCAACTATGGTTACTTCACAACAACCTGCCATTAAGTCCTGCAGAGAAAAATCATAGAGAAAATTTGATCTAGATATAGATCCAAATGTAATGATATCTGATCTTCTATGTCAAATAATGCCTTGAGAGGACAGAAACTGTGCCATTGATTGTCTCAATTAGGTAGATGGATCAATTGGGGGGGGCGATGGAGTGTTCTTCCTTGTCTCGCATTCATTTTGGGTTGGTTGGGATTAATTACAGAGATTAAATCGCATAAAAAAATCCCAACTTTCTTATCATTTTTGGTGCATGAATCAACAAAGTTAGCGAGTCAACCAAACACTGTAAGAGAAACATACCACGTGGACCAATCAGTTCATTTATTTATGCCACCTTGAGGGTCTCCTTGAATTTGACCAGATATTCAAACTGACTAAGCCACCTTGCAAACCCTGACCGCAATGGTCACATTAACTATTGGCCGCTAACAGTCAATGCCTCCACTGGACCCACTGGGACACATGTCACTGAGGTGCTATGTCACTATGCATATCTTTTGAGCAATTTTCCATAGCGAGATAGTGCCCGCCATGGATTTATACTGATCTGATGATCGTGAAGACTCACCATATTACTGCGCTATTTCCTTAAAAGAAACTTGAAAACCTGGGCCCACGAACCACTTGGCAACCACCTGGCACAACCTGGCATCCTCATCTTGATGAGACCTAGACCCACTGATCCACATGGAACAATGGTGCTATGTCGCTATGGGTAATATCCTCACAGCTTTCCATAGCGAGATAGTGCCTACCATTGATCTCCTTAGATCTATGGTGATCAATAAAATTGCATGACTGCACACTGAGCTAGCTGAGTGGACCAATGAAATATTGCCACCATACTATGACCCACCTAACAACTGCCACTAAGGACAAGCCGTAATATTACTTTGGAGAAAGGCAGGCCCATGACGTCATCTATGCCATGCGTCACTGAGGCACTATGTCACTATGGTTAATATCCTCGCAGCTTTCCATAGCGAGATAGTGCCCACCATTGATTTTCCTAGATCTAGCAGCGAGCAGGATGGATTTGACCTATCAATATACCAACCAATAGAAATTGGCCACGTGCCAACCTGTCTGAAAAATCCTCATTTGCAGCCTACCAAGGGAAGCAGGACCCACATTCTACACAATCATACCTTAGCCAATGAAAAGATTGACCAACTACCAACATGTCTGACAAATTTTATCACTGATATCCAACAGGGCATACTTGGGACCCACCTAACACAGGGTGAAAAGGTGCTATGTTGGTATGCATATCCTCCATGCAACTTCCCATAGCAACATAGCACCAGCTATAGATTTAGATTGATCCAATGATGAGGAAGTTGTGAGCCTGCAGGAATAAACCTAGGAAATAAGGAATATCCTAAGGTTTCATCATTTAACTTTTTTGATATTCCTGGGATGATTTAAAATAACATTAAACTGGGAAGTAACCATTGGGCAGGCAAGTATTTAAAATTCAAATATTTGGTGGGGGGAACAATATGTAATAGTAACCACCATGTCTACTAGTCCTTATCAAAACAGAAAAGACTGAAAATAAAATATTTTTGGCTGATGCAAGATTGCTCTTACACTGAAGATGCTCCTGCATCAGACACCTGGGGTAATTTGAGAAGTAACTCTGTCATGTCTTAGATGTTCAGAGGAAAACCAAGATAGTTAACCTCCTCCCTTTCTAGCCATGATGAATCCTCTAGTGGCCTCCCTTTACATTTTACTAGGTATTCTTCATAAGTTATGTTCCTTGTTCATTTTCTAAGAAGACTATCTAGTATCTCCTCAATCTCCTTTGTAAATGAACTAGCTGTTGGAATACTCTATTGTGCTTCTACCACTTCATCTCCATCACCTCCTTCATAATACTCTATCAAATCTAAAATATTAAATATTGGTGAAATATTCAATTTAGCAGACAACTCTACTTCATAGGCATTTCCCAAATCATGCCTTTTCACTATCTTGGATGATCTAAACTTCTTCATCTTCATCTTATTATATGTACCCATTGGAAAATTCTCATTTCTCAAATGAACCATGAGTTCATCTCCAATCTAAAATTTCATATACCTCCTTTTCACATCTTCCTTAGCCTTGTACTATGTATTCATCTTTATGATGTGCTTCCTCACCTCCTTATGGATATTCTTCAAATGTTTTGCAAAAATCTTCTGCTTCAGCACTACTTATCTCTCCTTTATCCAACTATCACAATTTAGGAATATTTCTAGGACTACTCCCATATACAATATGGAATGGTGCTTTACCAGTACTCTTGTTGATAGAATTATTATATGAACATTATTTCTATGGTAAAATTAGATCTCATTGATAAGTAGGAGATAATTTCCATAGCAAGTCAAATTGTGATATTGCTATCAGGATTTAACTATGTAATTTTGAGTCAAACTCATTGACCCATGTTTCATGAGTAGTGATTCAACACGAATCCATCTCTCATGAGAATAAATGGAACACTTAGCACTCATTGGATCTACGTGATGTTCACAAAGGTGAAGCACTGAGACTTCCCGAGAGGTCACCCATCCCAGTACTACTCTAGCCTAAGCACACTTGACTATAGAGTTTCTTCCATGGTTAAACCCAAAGCTTGAGACCCCATTTGAAAAACCTTCACCAAGTGTTGTGCCTTATAAACCATCCAATGAGTTTGACTCAAAATTAGACAACTAAATCTTGATAGCATTATCACAATTTGACTTGTTGTGGAAATTATCTCCTACTTATCATTTGATGAGCTTAAGGGGCTTTATAATGAATGGTTCATAAGGCACAACACTTATTGAAGGTTTTACAAATGGGGTTGCAAGCTTTGAGTTTAACCATGGAGGAAACTTTGTAGTTAAGTGCGCTGAAGCTAGAGTAGTACAGGGATGGGTGACCTCCCGGGAAGTCCCAGTGCTTCACCTCTATGAGCATAACCTAGATTCAATGAGTGGCTAAGTGTTCCATTTATTCTCATGAGAGATGGATTCATGTTGAATCACTACTCATGAAACATGGGACAATAAGTTTGACTCAACATTACATAGTTAAATCCTGATAGCAATATCACAATTTGACTTGTTGTGGAAATTATCTGCTACTTATCATTTGATGAGCTTAAGATTATTTCTAATGAATGGTTCATAAGGCACAACACTTGGTGAAGGTTTTGCAAATGGGTTTGCAAGATTTGGGTTTAACCATGCAGGAAACTCTATAGTTAAGCACGCTCAGGCTGGAGTAGTATTGGGATGGGTGACCTCCTAGGAAGTCCCGGTGCTTCACCTATTGGAGCATCACCTAGATCCAATGAGTGCTAAGTGTTCCATTTATTCTCATGAGAGATGTATTTGTTTTGAATCACTACTCATGAAACATGGGTCAATGAGTTTGACTCAAAATTACATAGTTAAATCCTAATAGCAATATCACAATTTGACTTGCTGTGGAAATTATCTCCTACTTATCATTGGATGAGCTTAAGGGGCTTTCTAATTAATGGTTCATAAGGCACAACACTTGGTGAAGGTTTTGTAAATGGGGTTGTAAGCATTGGATTTAACCATGGAGGAAACTTTGTAGTTAAGTGTGCTCAGGCTGGAGTAGTACTGGGATTGGTGACCTCCCGGGAAGTCCCAGTGCTTCACCTTTGTGAGCATCACCTAGATCCAATAAGTGCTAAGTGTTCCAATTATTCTCATGAGAGATGGATTCATGTTGAATCACTACTCATGAAACATGGGTCAATGAGTTTGACTCAAAATTACACAGTTAAATCCAATGGCAATATCACAATTTGACTTGCTGTGGAAATTATCTCCTACTTATCATTTGATGAGCTTAAGGGGCTTTCTAATGAATGGTTCATAAGGCACAACACTTGGTGAAGGTTTTTCAAATTGAGTTGCAAGCGTTGGGTTTAACCATGGAGGAAACTCTTTAGTTAAGGATGCTCAGGTTGAAGTAGTACTAGGATGGGTGACCTCTCAGGAAGTCTCAGTGCTTTACCTCTGTGAGCATCACCTAAATCCAATGAGTGCTAAGTGTTCCATTTATTCTCATGAGAGATGGATTTGTGTTGAATCACTACTCATGAAACATGGGTCAAAGAGTTTAACTCAAAATTGCACAGTTAAATCCTGATAGCAATATCACAATTTGACTTGCTATGGAAATTATCTCCTACTTATCATTTGATGAGCTTAAGGGGCTTTCTAATGAATGGTTCATAATGCACAACACTTGGTGAAGGTTTTACAAATTGGGTTGCAAGCTTTGGGTTTAACCATGGAGGAAACTCTGTAGTTAAGCATGCTCAGGCTAGAGTAGTACTAAGATGGGTGAACTCCTAAAAAGTCTCGGTGCTTCACCTCTATGAGCATCACCTAGATCCAATGAGTGCTAAGTGTTCCATGTATTCTCATGAGAGATGGATTCATATTGAATCACTACTCATGAAACATGGGTCAATGAGTTTGACTCAAAATTACATAGTTAAATCTTGATAGTAATATCACAATTAGATCTCATTATTTTGATTTGTCTCCAACCAAACATCTTAGTAAATTTTCCAAACTATGATTCACAACTTCTAAATGTCCTTCAGTCCATGGATGATGTGATGTACTAAACTTCTAATCTATCATCAACTTCAATGTATGTGAAATATACCCAAAAAACTTTGTATCTTCATCTAAAACTATACTCTTTGGTAGACCATGTAGTCTCACCACTTCTTTGAAAAACAATTACGCTACATGAACATCATCAGTAGTCTTCTTGCAAGGAATGAAATGTGCTATCTTTGAAAACCTATCAACCACCAGAAAAATAGAATCATGCCCTCATTATTTCTTTGGTAATCCAAGAAAAAAATCCATGCCAACATCCTCTCATGGCTTCTCTGGTATAGGTAATGGATGATACAAACCTATATTCTACTTTACTACTTTCACCATCTGAGATACTCTACAACTCTATGCAAACTTCTTTACAACTTGCTACAACTATTGCTAGTAATAATTCTTAGATACCAATTAAATGGCCTTATCTCTACCAAAATGTCCAACTAATCCTCCACTATGCTTCTCCATGATGAGATTCTCTCTCATTGAACTTTTGAGAATTCACAACTAGGTTCCTTTGAACAACATACTATCATGGATCATGAAATCCAACCACCTTTTCCTATCAAGTGTAATAGGTTTTGGACAAGTCTTCCATACTTCACCAAAATTAGGATCATCTAGATCCAAAGTATTGAGTTCCTTGAACTCAACCACCTCTATTTACATTTCTATTAGCAAAATTTGTCTTCTACTAAGAGCATCTACAACTTTGTTAGAATTTCCACTCCTATGCTTCAAAAAAAATTATAACTCTACAAAAACTCAACCCACTTCAAATGCCTTTGGTTCAAGTTTCCTTGACTATTCAAATTTTGTAAAGCTTGATGATCAATATACAAAAAAAACTCCTTGGGAAGAAGATAGGGTCTCCACTTCTTCAATGCTTGAACTTTAGCATTAAATTCCTAATCAAAAACATAATATTTTCTTTTTGCATCATTCAAGTTATCACTAAAATAAGAAATGGATCAACTTTCTTAGCATAAAAAAACTCCTATTGTAGTACCACTAGCATCATAGCCTACTTGAAACACCTTGTTAAAATTAGGAAGTGCTAAAATAGGCTTCTTAGTAACTTTCTGTTTCAACATATTAAAACTCGTATCTACTCCTATAGTCCACTTAAATTCTTTCATATCCCCTCTCATTATTTTAGTCAAGGGTCCATAAATATTGTTAAAATCTCTTATGAACTTTTCGTAAAAACTAGGCAATCCATGAAAAGATCTTACCTGTATCGCATTTTTTGGAGTAGTTCATTCGAGTATAGCCTTCACTTTCTCTAGGTCCATTTTTAGACCTTTTGTTGAGACTGCAAATCCTAGGTACACCAACTCCTTTACAAAATTGCATTTCTTCAAGTTTATCAGCACCTTTTCTTCCCTCAACTTATCAAACACCTTGTGAATATGGTTCAAATGCTCCTTGAATGTCTTACTAAAGATCAAAATATCATCTAGGTAAATAATGACAAACTTACCCAAACACTCCTTCATTACCTCATTCATGAGCCACATGAAAGTGTTGGGTGCATTGGTTAGCCCAAAAGGCATGACTAATGACTTGCACAATCCTTCTTTTTCTTGAAATAAGTCTCCCACTCATCACCTTCTTTGATACAAATCTAATGGTACCCACTCTTTAAATCTTTCTTTTTGAAATACTCAGCCCCACTCAAACATTCCATAATATCATCCATCCTTGGAAATGGAAATGTATACTTGATTGTGATCTTTATGGTCACACAAGAATCTATGCTCATCATCCATTCTCCATTCTTATTTGGTGCTAATACTATTGGTATAGCACATGGACTCAAACTTTCTCAAATTAACCCCTTCTGCAACAACTTGTGAACTTGTCTATTCAACTCTTTACTTTTTGCTAGTGTCATTCTATGTGTCGCCTTGTTTGGAAAATTGACTCTTGGAACCAAATGCAACTAGTGACTAATCTTCCTCATTGGGGGCAATCCATTAGGTATATTATTTGATACAATATCATAAATCTCTCCCAACATATTTTTAGCTTCTATAGGTACATCATCTACTTCTTCTTTACTATCTTTTGGAATTATAGTAAAACACATATGCTCACACTTCATACCTTCAAGAAACTTTTTTCCATCAACAAAACATATTCTAGTAGCACTAGATACCTTTTCTTCTATCTCCTTTAGTGGCTTTAACTTATGCTTCACTCCATCCTTGGTTAGAGTGTAGGTATTTTCTCACCCATCATGTACAACATACCTATCAAACTACCATAACCTACCTAGTAACATATGACATATGTCTATAGGTATGATATCACATAGTAACTCATCCTAGTAGCTTCCAATCTTGAACTTCACTGAGCATTGCTCATCGACCATGACCTTGTGGTCATCTTGAGCCTAAGTAATATGGTATGGACGTGGGTGTTTCTATCTCTTTAGCTTCAACTTTGTGACCATCATTTTTGACACCATATTTTTAGTACTTCCTCTGTCAATGATCACATCACAACACTTACCTTCACATCTGCGCCTTGTGTGAAACAAACTCCTTCTTTGATCAAGTTCATTCTCACCTCTTAGTAGGACTCTTCTATTAACTAGGACTTCTCCTCTTTTAGCATCTTTAGAATATGATGATCTAGCATCTTCATCAACATGTACAACTCTAGCCTGGTCTTCTATTCTTTGATCTATCCTTCCTTGGCACTCAAAACATTTTCCATGGAAGCCTCCTCTTCTAGATCCTTGCCCTCTACCTCTTCCTCTCTTATCTCTATTATTATGATCATGGAAATGTTTGGAATTGTTTCCCTTCTAGTTTTGACTACTAATTCCAATCTCATCCTTGTTCTTTTGATGATCATTACATCCTCCATATGATATTCGGTCAGATCTTCCACCATGACCTCTTCCACTATTCTTGTTGTCAAACTTCTTTCTCAAATTTTCCTCAACTCTTAGGGAAAAATAGTATGCCTCCTCAATACTATTCATTTTTACCAAACTCAACTCATCCTAAATACTTAGCCTTAACCCATTAAGATAACAACCCACTTTCTCCTTATTAGGTTCTGCATGGCTAGTTCTAATGAGAACTTGGTAGAACTCTTTGGTAGACTCTTGAACAAATTGTCCCACTTGATTCAATCCTTGCATCTTCTTCAATAGATAAAGCTCATAATCCATGAGAATGAATTGTCACTTCAGCTTAACTATCATTTGATCTCATTTGATGATTTTGTCCTTTCCCTTTCTATTTAGCTCCAACTAAACCTCCTGCCAGTATATCTTTACATGTCTATTCAATTTTGCCTTTGCAAACTTGACCCTATCAAGATTCTTAATATCTTCATAATCATAGTACTCCTCCAATTCATTGATCCAATAGATCAGCTCCTCTAGGTTAAGATTTCCCAAAAATGTGGGAACTTCAAACTTAGGTCTTTTTCCAATCTTAGAGATGTCCTTAAAAATTGTCTCTTCCTCTGGGTTTAGAACTACCTCTGATTTGACATTTTATTCTACTTATCCTCATCATCACTTTCATCTCTTGGAGGAAGATTTATTCATCTATGCATTTGTTCTTCCAATGTTTGATTTTTTCTTTGGAGGGCTATAAAACCCTCAGGTGTAACATCTACAACTCTTCTGCCACACTCTCTTTGTGGGGGAATTTTCACACTTTCTCTAAAACCCTAGTGCAAACTACCTCAAAATTAGTGATCTATCTACATGCTTAGCCCAAACAATGATCTTGGTGTGAACTGTCTCATAGTTGGTGATCTGTCCACACACTCAAGAGCTCTAGCTCTGATACCACTTGATGAAGGTTGCTCCCCTTAATACCATAAACTCATAACATAAACAATGAAACAACATCAAATGAGAGATCAAAATATGGACTTATTATTATCACCGCAAATGAAAAATTATAGAATTCACAGTTACAATATGCTAACCCACATGTCTGCCTTCATTACAATAATTTGTATGAGAAGTTGTGAACTATCACCTAGAGTTGTTTTAGACAATGCTCGGGCCTTTCTTAAATATGCAATTTTATGTCAGCTGGGAAGGTTCTAGATGCTCAAACTTAATACCTAGGGCCGATAGACCCTAACAATACATATAGCATTGGCTAAATACATCTTTGACAAATTATTTTAGAATTTTTGGGTAGCCCAACTTTAGAAGGCCATAACTCTCAAATAGTTACTTCGATTGGCTAATATAACAACTTTTTAGAAATGCCAGCTCTTGATCTATAGGCCCTAAATAATTCAAGTGCCATTCTATAGAGTTTTTAGACCTCATCTGAGAACTCTAAGTCCTCCAATGGTGAGCCTGAGTATTTTTCTCCTAAAATTTCCACCAAAAATCTGCAATAATTTCTCTGATACTTAAACTAGAGCAATGAGATTTTTATGGTAAGTTTATAATTCTAAAATGAGCCTTCATGTAGAAAATTAGAACATTCTAAGATGCTATGACAAACTTACTAAAAATAGTAAGCTCCGAGAAATAGTAGCCACCCTTTCTACTAGTCCTTATTAAAATTGAAAAGATTGAAAAGAAAATATTTTTGGGTGATGCAAGATTTCTCTTACACCCAGGATGCTCTTGCATTAGGGATTCACATCCTTGGTGAAATCATATGCTTGTAAGTGCATCTTTATTATAATATTCTATCATTTATGGCTTATATTATATTTTATTTCTCTCTTCTCTCTAGGATCCACAATCCCTTGGTTGTTTCTTTCATGATAACTAAGTAGGCATAATGTGGTATCCTTTTATCTCTATATCTCATTTGTCTATAGATTTGTATTTTTTTATGGAACATTATTATCTATGGGCATGTATTGCTTTTTCACATGCATGATCGTGGTTTTTCCCTAGAAAATATCTTCATGCCTTAGATTTTGATGCTTCTAATCTAATGATTATATATAATCTACATCATATGTGATATATTTTCTATCATCTTATGTTGTTTACAATTGATTATCCTATGGTGTTTCTTTCTTTTATCCTATCTTTGGTTTAGCATTATTCTTGAATACTTCTTTGTTGAATATGGGGTGTTTTCATTGTGTGAATGGGTTTTAGTTTTTCCTTATGACTTATTGATATATCTTCCAAAATTTTGTTATGTAATCCACCATAGATCTCTTTTTCGTGTCTCATGCTTGGGGGGAAAGAAGCCTTGTATTTTTCTTTATTTCTTTTCTCTAAAAATCTATTTTTCTTTAGGCTTAAATGGAACTTGTTTATCATGGGACATTGTTCTTTCTTTATGAAGAATTATATCTTGGCTACTGATTCTCTCTTTTTCAAGAGGTTCATGTACTAAGTCATCACCTCTTCTTTATGAAGTAAAGATATGTGCATTATATACACTTCCCCTTTCTTAGAGATGTTATCTTGATCATGCACTCCCCTTAGGTGGATTTCTTTTCATTAAGATTTATCCCTTTCAGGGATCCTCTTTCCATTAGTGATATATCATTTTCATTGTTGTCCATGTTCTTTTATTGTAAGACTTAAGGGTATTTTTTATGAATGTAGTTCACATTATTTCTCTAAGGATATCTCTTTGTTGTGTAAAGTAAGTATCATCTTTCTATTCCTTCTCATGTCTAGTATATAGACATGATAAGGATGGGGCCATATATATGCCCTACTTGTACATAGTAGAAAATATGGATTCTGAGTATGTCAGATTATTCTATCCTTATATGCTTGGTATATTTTATAAGTTATTATAATTTAAAAAAATTATTGTTACTTCATCTCTCTTTTGCATACACAAGAATATATGTTAAATATCATAATGGGTAATACAAATAAACTTGAAAAATCTCATTTATGGGTAATAAATTAAGATCCATGTTAAATATTGTCTATGGTTAATCTATATAAGCTCGCTAAGTCCCATACAAAGGTAACACATTCCATACATATATGCTAAATCTTATATATGGGTAATACAGCTTTACAAGACCATGCCATGGTGATATAAAGGATGTTGAACTATGGATGTCCAACTTTGGTGGGTTGAATAATATTATACTATTCAACACAATAGTTTATATGAATCTACTTTGGTGATTCATAGTAGGGAGGGAACTCTATTGGGCAAGGTAATCACTCTTTACTCTCTTTTTCTTTCATGCTAGTAGAGATAGATCTCAAATCTATTTTATTAATGAGGTCTCTCTTTCATATCTTATCTCATCATTTATGCTATTGTAATATATTTCCAAATATGATATTAGCAAGTGAGAAATTTCTTAAGCTGAGTTCTCTTTCACGAGTTGGTTTGGGTTTTTATTAGTACTAACCCTCTTTTTTGTGTCTTTATCTTTTTGGCTTTATCTATATTTGGTTGTGTATTGTTTCCTTGTACATGGATGTGGAGTTAGGACCCTTGGTCTTGGGGGATTATTCTCTTTGACTTAATGATGTTCTATCTCATTGTGATTTTTTAGATTCCTCTTGTATTCTTCTCTCTACTTTACCTTGAGTGTGGGCTGATCCACACTCTCGCTAAAGTGGGGGTTGAATGTACCATCTTGAATTGAAGGAACTTCAATTTAATGATGATTTAGCACTCACTCAATGTGAGGTCATTATTCATTTTCATTATTTCCTTCATTATTTCCCCTTTCATTTTCTTTCTCCTATGCGAAATTGGGGTAAGAACTAATTGATACTCTTTAAAGATCTCATTTTCATGACATAAAGCTCAAGGTAGGATATAACCACATAGCTCCTCCCTTTCTTTCATCAAATCAGTTAGAATCTCTTATCTACATCAAAATAACTGTATCTTGGATTATGTACCTCATTTCTAGGATTTGGGACCTATTTTGGGATCCTGAAGGAATCCTGAGAGTTTTGGGCCCTGGTTGACAAGGATACAGTGTGACCCTATCAAATTAGGGATATAGTGCACCCTTGTTGGGTGAATTAAGGATGCAATATTCACTTGTTTGGGTCCTATTTTAGGTTCATTGCAATAATCCTATGTCCAGATTATTTCAAGGTGTTAACTTAAAGGTGGGTTAGCCTATGAGAGTACAATATTATAAGCACTTTATAAATTCATCCATTTGATCCATTTTTCATATCATACACTCACAAGATCAAGCACTTGAACTCAAACTCTCAAGCATTGAAGTACTCTTCCAACATTCAAGGTAGTCAATCAATCTCTCCATTGAAGATCAAGGATTCATGCATTCAAGCCATTAAAGGAGTTTATTCCAAATATCCCTTCATACATTCAAGATCCTTTATGGCATATTCTACATTCATCCTCTTAATATCTACATTCATTCCTATTGCATATTTTGAGCATATACATTTAAGAAGATTTTTCTTTCACTTTGATTTCCTTTCCTAGGGTTTTAAAGTGGATTCAAGGCTATTGTATCTATATACTTGATTACATTTCAAATTAAAGATAATATTCATAGATTTCTATTGCTTCATGTTATATATATCACTACTAATTGCAAGCATTCTATAACTATTTCAATTCAATGTTTATTCTTAAACAAGGGTTTGATAGAGGAACGCCCCCTTCTCCCCCCCCCCCCCCCCACCACCAAAAAAGAAAAAGGAAAAAAAACTCTTTAATTTTGCAAGATTTGGATCTTGGATTCATCAACAAGTTGCATGTTTGGATACCATTTTTTTTTTGTCTTTCTTTAAAACTAGAAAATTGTAAACAACGTCACATATATTTTGATAGGGTCAAAGTAGGTAGGTTGTGAATTTAGTGCTTATGGTGTTAGGATTAATGAGAAAGAAATAATACTTGCATGTAAATATAACCAATATCAGAAAATAATAAATCACATAGAAGAGAACAAAAGACACAAATATTTAACATGGTTTACACAATCCTTGGGCTACATCCACCTACAACAAGTATAATTTTTTTATTATCTAATGATTAAAACCTAATTACAATCTACAATCCCTTACAACTCAATATTATTGCAAGAAGCTACAATCTCATAATACATAACAGAATCCCTAACCTTAAGACTTTTTGTGCCATGCTTTTCCACTTAAAAAATTAGGGCTAGAATAAGCTAACTAATAGAAAAAAATCTGACTCTCAGTACCTTTTACAATATTAAATTCATTTTTGGCTTTAGGGGTGTTGCCCCTCAACCCCACCTTGTATCATGATAGGGAGCATGCCTAGGGCTGCTCACCCCAAGACCCTCCAAGGGGTGCTTCCCTAGGAACCCTTAAGGGGCATTTCCCCTTGAACCCTAGAGTTTGCAGGCATTGACCCCAAACCCTCATAGTAAAATATAAGGGGAAAATACACCAAATAAAGTGGGGAAAATTAACCTCTAAGTTTGATTAGGCTCCACATCATAACAATCTCTCACTTGGAGACTAATCAAACTCCACAATATTAACCTCCCATTTAGAGAATGATCATAGCACCATTAAACTTGTAGCCCCCCCTAGAATGTGTTGTTCTATTATTGTTTCTAGTCTAGAAGACTAACTAAAGCACAAGATGAGCTCAAATTTTGTCTTTTGATTGACTTTGTAAACATATCTTCTCGATTATCATCTATATGTATCTTTCCCACCATTAAATATCCATCATCCACACTTGACTGAATGAAATGGTATTGCAATTGTATGTGTTTTTTCTTTGAATTTAGAACAAAATTCTTTGAAAGATGAATGAAACTTTGGCTATTTGTAAAAAAATAATTATCCCTCTATGGGTGTCTTAATTCTTCCATAAGTAATTAAAGCCATATCATCTCCTTGGTTTCATATGTAAAAGAAACATACTCTACCGCTATTGTGGATAAATCATTCACCTTTTGTAATTGAGAAATCCAACTCACTTCTAACCTGCCAATAGTAAATGCATATACTATAGTATTCTACCTAGTATCAAGATCCCTTGAAAAATATGAGTCAACATATCCTTGTAACTTGTAACACCCTACTTGGGAACCCAAAAGAAATAAACCTAATATGTTACAAAGTTTACTGAACTATTTTATTTTTTAAAGTTTAAACAACAACAAAGTAAAAATAATTTGAAAGCAATATACACATACACAACAAGAACACTTAATCAATTAAAAATGCAATTTCAATTCCTCAAGGGTTCCTTCATGTTGAGTCACATTTAAGAAAGTTTCATTAATAAGTTTAAGTCTCAATTACAATGTCCATAATCATAAAATGAATAAACACATACAAAGTCATATAATAAAATGCATAAGTATAACTAACAATATGAAAGCACATCTAATGAATAGAATCCACTACACATGTCACGAGGTATGTGAAAATAGATACAAGTACATCAATATACAATACAATATCCTGTAGGATCTCAAAACACATGATACATAGATACATCAAATGAATAGAAGTCTTCAAGATAAGAGGAATAATGATAATGGTACCACTGTATCAATGATCATACAACATCTGTCAATCTGAGGGGGGCCCAAATGGTAAGAATACACTACCTCCCAACTGTGTGGTCACCTGATCAAGCTCTCACTCACACCATATAGAATAGATAATATACGATCCATATATAGATAATCAAATCATAAAATAATCCTAGGCAAGGAATCTTGATAGCTAAAACTACCTCAAGGGTAACACAAACTACTCAAGAAGAAGAGATAATCAAAATTGAAAGGACACTCATTCCAATACCAACACCACATACCAAGTCAACATACAAATACCAAGACCAAAAATAGACAACCCTCTCAAAATCAATGTCAAGTGTCACAAGCACAATGACCAACAAATTACAACTATCATCAATAAAAGTAAACTACCAATCACTAACTCCAATAATAAAAACACCACCAATGAATAACTAATCATTCATTAATAAAATTCAACTACCAATAATAATTGACATCTAATCAATGAGTAACAACTCACAATAAATACACCATCAAAAGTAATATCCAACAAGTACACCACTAGAGGCAAATATAAAAAAACCATGAAGGAGACTTAGGCTACATACTATGGATTGTCATCACATGAGCCAACTCTAAGGTTGCCTTAGTAGTCTCTCAAGACCCTAGCTCCCCAGTGACTCTATGCGGAACAAAGATACCCTCTCGTGAAGATGAAGAAATTGGTCATACCTCTCAAGGTATCATCTCCATCTCATCCTTAGTCTATAAGAGCACTCAAGGCATGGATGAGAAAAAATTTCTAACTTATCCTTTTAATGTATCTCAAAGAAAAGGGCTAGGCAAGATATTTTAATTATTATATTATCACTTATTAGACAACTTACAATGAGTTACCCTAGCAGTCACTTTGGACCTTGGCTCCCATTGCAAGCCACTCCCATAGACATGCACCTAGAATACCTTCCCAAAAATCACAAACCATAAGAGTGTCCCATACCACAAGAGTAATATTGATTGAATTCGATTCCTTAATAGGAAACCTAAAAAAATAGCATTGATTCTCGAAACCCAATTTTTCATAAATGCTCAATACCATAAAGCTCATAAAACATAAATCTCAATTCAAATCATAAAGTTCATCATGAAATCCAATCAAATAATCATAAAATAAATCTCAAAAACACCTCTAATTCACATCCTAACTTGGTCAACTAAACAACCCACATAGAAAAACCACCACAAAAATAAACATCACAAGACTATAAATAGACTATTAGAAAACACATAGTTTTTAGCCACATGATTTAATTCTACCAATTTCTCTTGTTTAGTGTGGGTTATAAGGATGTGTTTAGAAATAAAGTAAGAATATACATGTTAATATAAATTGTTATGCTAATATAGTTATTTAAATAAATAAGTATTTAAATATCAAATCTCTTTGTACATATAAAATATCATGCAATATTATCATGTTATTAATTTAAATAATCTTAAATCATAAATGATTTAATTAATAACATAAATGTATATTATTAGATTACATGCTAATATCAATTTCATTTCTAAAATATTAATTTGACTTCTATTTAAGTCCAATATTAATATTTACTTTTCCTTTAATTCATAATGCAACTAGAGATAAAATTATAAATTTAATTGAATTATTTACAATTCTCTCATAAAATCAAATAGTTATTAACTATATGATTACAAAGTGAACTCTACCACAACTTCTCTTAAAACATACTAAAATTCTAAATATTTATTTATTAACTCCCCTCTTGCATTAATAATTATAAAATCATTTATATGCAACTAAAAGTTTAATTAAACTTAAATAATCACTAATACTAACATTCACTTTATAAGTAAATGAATAATATTTATTTCATTTAGAAATTAATAAATTATTATTATTATTATTATTCTTAAATAAATAAATCTCAAAATTAAACTATATTTTTATAAAATAAAAATAATCATACAATTAGTATTGTCACATATCTTTGATCTCTCAAATCATGCAAGCATACTTAGTTTTCTAGTTTTAGCATATTTGTTTTCACATGCATGTAACCATATTATACTTAGCTTTTTATTTTTAGCATATTTTTTTTCACATGCATGTAACCATACTATACTTAGCTTTCTATTTTAGCACATTTGTTTTCACATGTATGCATACATTTAGTTGCACTGTGCTTTCTTCTCAATTAATTTCTTTTCTTTTTCAATAAATTTTATAATTAAATTATTTTAGATGTAAGAAAAATATTCATCTATATTTAGACAATTCATGGTAATTGCATAGTTCTAAGGACAAATTTAAAGTTGAAACCCTAACTATTCAATTTATTATTTTCTTCCAATTTTCAATAATCAAAATTTCATGATATTAGAAAGGGGTTTATAAGAACACAATCACAATAATTTTCTATAGTTTTTCTATAATTTTCTTTAGTCAAGTTTTCTTGATTAATAAGTTTTTCTTTTTCAAAATTTTAAACATAATTCTTTATTCAACAATCAATATAGTAAATTAGTAAAAAATATGCAAACACCCATGAAGACACAAAGTAAACAGATCTTTCAATAAAATTCTACAATGGGTTTTCAAACCCTATCTCAAAACCATAGCTAAAATTTGAGATAATCTGTGAATGCATGCAAATGCAAACCCTCTGAAACTTTCAACAATTCTTTTGATCCAATTCTGAATTTTCACTCTCAAAATCTCAAAACCACAACTAAAATCTAAGACAATCTGTGAATGCATGCAAATCCCAAACCCTCTAAAACTTTCAACAATTCTTTTGACCCCATTTCGAATTTTGCTCCCCAAAACCTCAAAACCATAGCTAAAATCTAAGACAATTTGTGAATGCATGTAAATTCAAATCCTCTGAAACTTTCAACAATTCTTTTGACCCCATTCCAAATTTTGCTCCCCAAAACCTCATGTAATTGCAAAATGAGCTCTAGATCTCTGATAAAGAGTTCTCCCCTAAATTGGAGCTTTGATTGCGCAATCATGAGAGAAAACACACTGATTAATTATTGTTTACACTTTATTACCTTTTACCATTTCATGCACAACTCTTTTAGATATTTAATTATAAAATATCTTAATTTAAATAATTAGCTTTCTCTCTTTAATTAATTTTTGAAGCATTTTTAATAATATATTTATTAATTTAATTAATAACATTATTTAGAGTTTATTATTAAAACAAAACTCCTAAACAATTATCATTAAATTAAATAAATATAACTACACCACAATTAGAACTATAACTTTATCTTTAAATTTCATTCTTTTATATTTTATTTTCCTCGAGTTTATTAATTAGTGTTGTTAATTAGTGCAACCACTACTTAAAGCATAGTTTATTATTTAAATTAATAATATTAATCAAAGCTCATTGTTTAAAGACAACTCTAATTTAATTATTATGAAACAAATAATCATAATAAAGCAATATTAAATCTTTAATATTTTAATATTTTAATACTCTTTTTGTCCAACTTCTTAAATTAAATCTTTTAAACTGATGTACATATTTAATTAATGAAATATCATCATATTCTAATTTCTTTTTAACCAATTTTCTAAATTTAGACTTCTAAATTAAGACTTTTAAATTAAAGCACAAATTTAATTAGTTTTTTAATTAATTAAATATTCTCATGCTTTAATATATTTTTTTTAATCAAATAATATTTAGTTATATGATCAACCCAAATATTATAATTAAATCATTTACCAAATAAATCACATAGCAAAATCTACATAAAGGCACATTACCAAAACATACTAAAACTCAAAATCAAATAACACATACAAAGATAAACTCACGGGTTTTAAAAAGGGTGGAAAGTTAGTTACAAGTCCTTGCAAGACAAGTATTTAGGCTATGGCTAGGATTGGACCTCAACATTATCTCTCCATTCTTACCTTTGAGTTATTTTGATAGGACAAGCTCATACTGGCAATTCAAGGAAGTTGATGCCTAGTACCTGTAATACCCAAAATTGGCTCATTGCCATGACAACCAATTCTGGTATATTTTGATCAACCCTAAAATCCTATTTCACTAGGCAATTCTTATTCTAATTTTTTCTACTTGACTTATTGTCAAATGCAGAAAACCTTAATTTGTATTAATCATACTATTCATTTAATTCCTAAAATATTGACTCGAATTAGCTACCTCAAACCTATTGATTAAATTTAATTTAATTTAAAGTGTTTATACTTTAATTAAATTAAATTATATCCCAAGGCTAATGTGCTAAGGAATTAAACCTATTTAATTTGATATTGCTAATTTTAATTAATTGAATGTTATAATTCAATTAAATGAAATATGCATTTATGAGGTCATATCTCATTTTATTAAATTAAATAACCTTACAATTTCATCTCTTCAATTTAGGAATGGGAATTCTCAAGTGATCTATCTCTTGAATTGGAATTGGCTTAATCCACTTATCCTCACACTAAGGTGAATTCCAGTTAATTACACTCAGGATCTAAGTTAGTTAACTTCACCTACACTAGGCATTTTCCATCCTGACTAGATCTTAGCTTCAATCTTGACCATTGAACTGAATTGATCTCAACCATTGGTGGATTTTGGGAATTCTATTTAAGAGACTCATAATTCCTCATTTAAGTTGTAGCTTTCATACTTGGCTTAGCATTTGATATCATTTTAGATTAAATATGCATCCATTTAGTTTAATTTTCTTTACTTCTTATTAGAATAAACTGCATATCATCTAGATTAATTGCATAAGCATATACTTCCATAAAAATCCTTCATTCTAGAAAGGTTTAGTTGCTTGCTTCTTGGTTTGAGAGGATATAGGCATAATCCTTCTAGTTAGAAGGCAACAGGTCGCATTGTTGGACCTCTTGGATAAACAACTCCATGTTTATTCCAGGATGACTCCATAGGTAAGGACCATGTTGAAGTGTTTGTGAGCTTCAGAGGCCCACAATCCACACACACATTTCTGGCACCCATCGTGGGGCTAAGAAAAACAAGTTTTCTGGCCTCATTTATCTTATTTTTTGATATTTTTTATGATTCTATCCTACTTGCACGTATAGACTTCCAACTTTTTGCATGAAGATCTAAGGATTTTGCCTACTTTTCTGCACTTTCTCACATGAAAAAGTGCCCTATTACGTGGTTTCTTGTGTGACACCTCATTTTCTTATGCAAGTTTGTGTAAGAGTTCGTGTAGATCTACGTAAAAGTTTGTGTGGGATCTTGCAACAACATATTTAAAATGTAGATTTTCAATGCTATTTATCATTTCATTTCACTAATGCATTATCTCTGAAGCATCTTTATTTCAGTTTTCTAATTTTTTGCAACATAATAGTTGTCTATAGGATGTTTTGATGAAGATTCTTTTTACACAAACTTTCCAAACATAAATTGACTGTGTGTTTGTAAGATGTTTTTGAAGACACAATTGTCGGAGACCACTTTTAAAACCCACATAAAATAATGTGTCTTTTTCTTTCTTTCCAAACATAGTCTAATTAGGGCTTGTGAACTTTGTAGGGAGCAAGATAGGGGAATAGGAGAGTATGTTCTTTACCACTTGGAGGTCATGACTTGGGGTAAATCAAAAACCTAGAAGTCTCTGAAAGATGGCATCCGAGGGAGGCAAGTATCTTAGTGATTCTCTAGTACGAGTCTTCTTCTATGAAGGGATGATGATTTCCTTTTAGGGAATCAAAATCTTGAGAAAGGATAAGTTTGGATTGATTAAGCTAAGTCAATGATTAACAAATTTTGTGTGTTTGGGTGAGGTAATAAGGTAGAGGAGTATGCTCTTTCCCCTTGAGAGAAATTAGAAACTCAGACCCTTAAATCCAAACCACCGATCTGAGTTAACCCTTAGAGGGCCTACCAAAGCAATCTAATCTCTGGGAATGACCCAAGTGAGCACACTCCTTTTGCTAGAAATTCCAACTCACTATAATACAAAAGCTTTTTAGAGGGAAAGAATCCAAATATGTATTAATTTCCTCTCCTTAATTCTTGATATCACATATCAAGGGGAGGCTTTGTAAACTGCACTGGTTAACACTGAACCTAGTCTTGCTAAGCAAGTGTGTGCACTTATAGATGTTGGTGTGGGTTTCTGGTCTCAAATCTACTTGTGGAGCCACTAGGAATTAATATGGATGGAACCCAAGTAAAAACCTTTAGTTAGTGGCCACCTGGTTCACCTTCGAAAGGGGGCATAATCTTTGTGCAAGGAGGGGGAAGACTCTCTCCTATATAACTCACCATAGGCATGTTACTAGGCCTGGGAAGGTGGTATACATGCTTAACCTTTGCCACAAGGGTGCTCAATCAATTTATATTTTATTGAGCCCTTTGAATACATCAAAAAAAAAGATGCCCTCTAGTGGGGTGACATGACTATGTGAGGTGCACACATGCACATAAGTTGTGGGACAAAGGTTTTTCCTTCTCTACCATTTTTGGTTTTGGGGATAAAGCATGTTTGTTATTGAGTCTTAAACACATCCAAACCTATCTAAATAAGTTGAAAGTTCAAAAATCCCTTGTCCCTCTGAGTTGCTTTGCTCTCAGTTGGATTGTATTTGACTACTTCTTGCTTCCCATGTCTTGTGGAAAACACTTGCCTTGTTCAAAACCAAATGCTATTTAACCACTTGAAAATTGATCTTGATATCTATCTAAAATCTGCAAAACAAACCTACAATCTATCCAAAACAATATAAAATCCTCAAAGTCTAGTTTTAGTTATTAGTTTGGTCTCCATTTTTGCACACAACTTGCAAAATTTTGTGCGAGTATGTTTTTTCCTATCATTTCTTTGCACGACCCTATCTAGGTTCTCATGTGAGTCTGTTCAAATCTCTACATGAGATCCTGTAGTCAACATTCCATTTTGCTTGTTAAATCTTAGCATTTCTTTGTACGGCCTAGTTAAAATCTTTGCACAAATTTAGATTGTTCTTCTAAGTCTTCACATGTTCTTGTATGATTTCCCATGTGGATACCAAAGAATCTTCACATAGGATCTTGAGTCAAAATTGTCAAACTGGTCTATTAGAGCTATCTGCAGTCTAAGTCTAGTCTATTTCCTATAATAGTTTACCTCTTTTCTATCTATAGATAGTATCAAACAACAACATCCTACTTAGTTGATGACTTGTGATCTATACTTCAACTAGTCTCATCTTTCAGCTATCTTGTTCTCGTCCTTTAGTGCTTGTTATACTTTGTGTCATGATAGTCATAATATTTGGTTGTTCTAGCCTTTGCTTAGACTACTTGTACCTTAGTATACAACACTCTTATCTTTCTTTTTTGAGACTACGTTCTAGTGTGGTCCTTGTATAAGTTTTTTCTTCTTGTCCTTGTCTATGACTATGGCAACAAGAAGTGGAAACATGTTTTATCACCTTCGACTTACAAGAGGTAAAGCTAGGGGTCATAATCATGGTAGAGGTCATATTACAATTTTTACATGGTCTATGTCCAATTCATCCAGTGAGGAATCTTCACAATCTCCTTCACCTACCAGATCACCTCACGTCTAACGAACATTTTCTATAAACTTACAAAAAACTAGGAACCCCCTATATCAAGAGGAACCTAAAACTAGCAAAAGTCCTACATCTCCAAATAACACATCTGAGTTCTTTTTCTGAGGACCTTTTCAATCAAAACATACTGAAACTATTCACATTCCTATAGTGGCTAATCACGAACCTGAACATGGTGAACAAAGTAAAGACCAAGAAAAACCTAGGAATGAGAAACACAAGGAACCTACTTTTACTTATGACACCAATGAAGAGGTGGAAATCCTCCCTGAACACATCAAAAAAAGTCATAAGGACAAAATCTTCCAAAAGGTCATGGAAATCTTGCTTAACAAAGAGAAAGAGAAATACTTTCTCAAACTTGCCCAACAGGGAGCTAAGCTACCTCATCACTTGAACATTGAAACCATCATCACACCTAAAGAGGAAATTGAAACTTCCAAACTCCAAAAATAGCTAAAAATCATGCAAGACCAACTAGCTCAAATGATGCATGATAAAGAAAAACTTGTGAAGACATACACTCTAGATGCTCTTTGCCCATTTCCATTTGATAAGAGCATATACATGCCTCCTTTCCCAAGAGGGGTTGAGTTACCCAAGTATGGTAAATACTTTGGAACTACTAATCCCCAAGATCACTTGCTAGAATTTGGTACCTTGTTTATGGAATTTATGCATGATTAGACATATCTTATGCATCTATTTCCAAGAAGTCTAGGTGGTCAAGCTATGGAGTGGTTTTTACACTTGCCTCTCGGTATCAAAATGTTTGATGAGATTGCCAACTTGTTTGTCCAATAGTATTCTGACAACATTCAACATTCGGTTAACATTTGATACTTGTCTAATCTTAAATAGAAAGTTGGGGAACCTTTTCTCACATTCCTTTAGAGATGGAGACAACTTTAACCAAATACTCATGCAAGATTCCTGAAATAGAAAAGCTTGACATCTTCAATGATAATCTCCTACCTAATTTTGGGTATAGATTCCAACTTCAAGTTCCACACACCTTCAAAGACATGGTCACATAAGCTATCCACATAGAGGAATTCATGGTCAAAAAGGGTGACCTCACTCTTCAAAAGGACACAAAATAAGGATCCATCTCTAACAAGGACAAATCCAAGTATGTGAACAAAAATTGAGAGGTTGTGCATGATGGAGTTGTTGATAATATTACTCCTAAACCTATCAAGGCAGCATTCAATCTCACAGACAACCTTAAAACGTCCAAGAATGTTGAGAAATATCCTCCTAACAATAAGATGGTTGAAAAAAAACCATGAAACTCATGGGATACATGATCTAAACAAGATTTTATATCTCTTGGTGAACCTTTGGATGTGGTTTACAAGACCTTGTTACAAAAAAAACTTATTTCTCCATCAGATAAATCTCATCCCTATGATCCACAACCTCGACCACCATGGTGGAATCAAACCAAATTTTGTGAATATCACCAAAACAAAGGTCACAAAACTAGTAATTGTATTAACCCATGTCAAAATCCAAGACTTAATTGATGATGGTGACATTGTTGTGGATGGCCATAACAAGAACTCAAATCACAAGGCTTTCAAGGAGCTATTCCCGTCTTATGAAAAAGGAGAGACCTCAAAACCAAAATCTAACAACAAGGTCAACTATATGTACTCTAATAATGATGATGAGATAGTCCACATGGTTGAACCTATGGGTTTTGAGTACTGTGATGTTATTACCATCAAGGGAAAACAAGATAACACTAAACCTAAGACACCATTTGTCTTAAAAGGCCCTACTTCCAACACATCTGACTACAAATCATCACAATCTTGTGCTAATGATGTTACATGCTCTTGTGCTAAGTTGGTTCCCAAAAGCCCTACACCTTCTGCTACCAAACTTGAAAAACACAAAGATAAACTCCTTGTTGGCCTGTCTAGTAAGGGTGTAAAGCTTGAAACATCTTTTGTAGCTACTGGATAAAATATTCTTGATCAATTACAATGAAATAATGCTCAAATTATGATCTTTGAGCTACTCAAAATCTTGCCTTCTCATAGGTAGATTCTCAATAAAGCCCTCACTAAGGAAAATGTTCCTCAAGATCTTGATCATGAGAAGTTCCAATCTATGGTAGGTCATCTGACCTCACCTTATTTTATGACTTTCTCTTAATATGACAATTCACTGAGTCACCCACACAATCAACCTCTACACATTGAGGTTATGATACATCAAAAACATGTCTGTCATGTGCTCATCAATAATGGAGCTAGTTTGAACATTGTATTTATTGCTCTACTTGGACAATTGGAATATTTTGAGGATTCCATTGATCCTCATCGCAAGATCACTATCAAAGCATATGATGAAGTTGAGTGAAAGTCTCTACGTCTTGTGGTGTTGCCTCTCCATGTTGGTCCTATAGAAAGGGATGCCACTTGTCAAGTCCTTGACATTCCCTTGGCTTACTATATTTTGCTAGGAAGACCATGGATACATGAGATGCACACTATGCCATCCATATATCATCAATACGTAAAAGTCCCATTTCATGGCTCTGAAGTCACTATCTCTACAACTATCAATTATACCTATAATATCATGAAAGCTACTAAAAAATTTATACCCACTAATAGGGAAACGACTGATTTTCATGATAACAAGCTAAAGCAAATTGAGTAGGCTCTCAAGCTGAAAGAAATGAGAATAGGTGAATACCACATAAAACTAGTGTTGTCCTTGACATCTCTTCTTGGGTCTCACCATTATTATGGGAGACCATCTGAAGTGAAGAAGCCATTTGTGTTGACACCTCAAATCAAATATAATGGTACTTTTTTCAAGGCTACAAGTCCCCTAGAAGACAAAAGTGAAAATAGAACCACTGTTGCATGGCTATACAAAGAGAAAATGCTAGTTGATCTTTTTGAATAGGCTTATGATATCACTCCTAAGAAGTATGTTCTCGGTCTTAGACTCATGAAATTCTTTGGCTATAAGGTAAATGGTCTAATTGGATCCAATAACAATGGTCTAATTGATCCTATCAAAGCAGTAGCTTGAAGGAATAGAGACACATCTAGTCTAGGCTTCAAGAAGATTCCCTTCCATCTAGGGATTAATAAATTCATACCAAAACCTGAGAGTTCATTTTAACATGAGTCACAAGTTAAGTTTGATGATCATGAAGATAATGTTGATGATGAGGATCCTTATCCTTATCCAATCCTTGATGATCTAGCAAAATTCTTTGTAGAACTAGACAACTTTGTACTGCATGTCAGCACCATGGACAGTGATACTAATTCTTTTGATGATACTACTGATTCACATCATAGTCAACTAGAATAGGGTAAGTCTAGTCATTCTTTATGCATTGAGTGCCATTGTAAAAATCTAGATGATGAAGGAGAGTTTGTTCCCATTACTGTTGGGGAATTCTACAGTTTGTCTTTGTGCAATATAGATTCTCAAGAGTATGAATTTGAATCTCTCTCTGAAGCATCTATAGACAAAGATATTGACCAAGTTCATGTGTATGAAAACCTCCTCAAATTAGGTGAATCATTTAGGGTTAGGTCAGATGAGTCCAATCCAACTAGTGTCCTCAAATTTTTAATTGATGATGTTAGTGCTTAGAGGCATTCAAACACACTTGTGGATGAAGTTTCTCTAGGTCTTGAATTGAATGTACAAGATTTTAATGATCATACCACAAATGCAATCAAACCAGCCACATCTCTCTCACTCACCTATCTTGAGCTTATAGACTAGAATTCTAATGCATCTAGTGAAATCCTCACATTTTAGAATGACTATTCTCTTGCCTACTACTTAAATGCTCTCAAACCCATAACATCTTCCACTAGGGAACAAAGCATTAACATGACTAAAGTTGACATCAAATATCTCAATCATACAATCAAAAAAAAAATAGAAGGTATGATGGTGAAAACCACATTGTGGCAATGTCAAAACCTAAAAAAGTAAAAATAAAAGATGTATCCAAAGGTGAAAAACTCTCTAAGGTGCCTACTGATGAGATATTTGATGCACTTCCTAGTCACTTCCAAGAAAGATCATCATTGTTGATAGAACCAACACAACTGATCAACTTGGGAACATAAGAACATCTTCACATGATACATCTTACACATTCACTATCTCTAAAGGAAAAAGAGGAATTCATTTCTTTCTTCCAAGAGAAAAAGATAAACTTTTCATGGACATACTCAAACATGCCAGGATTGGATCCTAATCTTATTATGCATCACTTATCCATCACACTAGGTGTTAAACCAGTTAAACAAAAACTTAGGAAAATGCATCCTCATATTACATTGCTCATCAAAGCTGAATTGGAGAAGCTTCTAAAATTTGGTTCGATCTACACTATTGATTATGTTGAATGGATATCTAACATTGTTCAAGTTTCCAAGCATGAAAAATCTATCAAAGTTTGTACAGACTTCTAAGATCTTAACTTAGCATGTCCTAAGGATGATTTTTCACTTCCCAACATTGATATGATAGTGGACATGATAGTAGGATATGAGATATATTCACTCATGGATGGATTTTCTAGTCATAATTGGATCAAAATTACACAAAAGATCAGGAAAAGATAGCTTTCACCTGTGCATGGGAAACTTTCTATTAGAACGTGATGCCATTTGGCTTGAAAAACACTAGTGCTACATATCAAAGGGAAGTCAGTACAATCTTCCATGACATGATGCATAGGACCATGGAGGATTATGTGGATGATACCTTGGTTAACAGCACAAAACACAAAACTCATCTGCAAGATTTGGGACCCATCTTAAACTGCATGGAGAAATTTAGTCTGAGACTTAATCCCAAGAAATGCGCATTTGGCGTAACATCAGGGAAACTACTAGGATACATTGTGTTTGCAAAAGGAATTGAGCTTGATCTAGATAATTTCCAAGAAATTATGGATATGCCTCCACCCCATAATATTAGCTAGATGAGAGGCTTACAAGGATGACTTCAATCTATTCACAGATTCATCTCATAGCTAGTGGATAGATCACAACCTTTTACCAAGACTCTACATAAAGGTGTGAAATATAACTAGAATTAGGAATGTGATTAGAGCTTAACAAAAATAAAAAAATACCTAGCTAATCCACCAATCTCTATACCTCCCATCCATGGGAAGCCTCTAATTTTGTACATCTTAGTAATAGAGGCATCTCTAGGTATCTTACTAGCTCAAGAAGACAATGATAACAAGGAAAGAGCTATTTACTATTAGAGTCACATGTTGATCTCCTATGAAATGAATTATAGTATCATTGAGAAAACTTGCTTGGTAGTTGTCTTTGCTTCCCAAAAGTTGAGACACTACATGCTTGCTCATACTACATGAATGGTTGCTAAAATTGACCCACTAAAATAGTTACTTAGCAACACAACTCTAATAGGGAGGTTTGCTAAATGGGTCATGATACTAAGTGAGTTTGACATCTAGTATGTTGAATGAAAGGCTATCAAGGGACAAGAAATTGTTGATTAGCTAGCAGATGCACTGATGTAGAGTCTTCTCCCACTGAACATTGATTTTCCTAATGAATCAATTCTGACACTCACACACCAAACTTGAGTAATGTTCTTTGATGGTTCCTTCACACAATAGGGATCAGGCGTTGGGTTACTCTTCATAACACCATAGAGGTATTCATTGCCTAAAGCATACAAGATTCTATTCCCTAAAGCGTACAAGATTCTATTCCCTTATACCAACAACATTGCAAAATATGAGCCTCTAATTAATGACATGAAGATTGTAGCTAAATGGAGAGTAGATCAATTGAACATCTTAATTTGGGGACTCTTAGCTCATAATCAACCAAGTCAATGATGTTTATCAAAAAAAGGATGAGAAATTGATCCCCTACAAATGCATGGTTGATGACATAAAGAAAAACTTTCCTCATATTACTTTTCAGCAAATTCTTTGAGAAGACAACAAAGTGGTTGATGCCATGGCTACTCTAGCTTCCTTGCTATTATGTCAAAGAATGATCTTCAACATGAGTTCTTGGTGGAAACATTACTCTACCCTACTTATGAAACACCTGAATTCCAAATTATTTATTCTATTGTAAGATAAGATTCATCTTAGTACCACCATATATACTCCTATCTGCATGACCAAACCATTCAGGATGGTCTATCCCAGAATGAAAAATGTCACCTTATTTGTAATTCTTCATGATATGTCATTATTGTTGAAAACTTGTATAGGAGAGGTCTCAACAAAACACTCCTTAGGTATCTAGAGTCTAATGAGCCCAAATATGCTTTAATCGACATCCATGAGGGCATTTGCAGATTGCACTCAAATGGCTTGACACTAGCTCGTAAGCTTATTAGAGCTGGTTACTATTGGCTGAATATGGAGAAAGAGGCAATAAAATATACCAAGTCCTACAAACAATGCTAGCTCCATGGGAATTTGATTCATGCTCCAGCCAAGGAGCTAATTCCATCTATCACACTATGGCCATTTCAACAATGGGCCTTTGATCTTGTGGTTCAGATTCACCCATCTTCTTCTAATTGACAAAAGTTCATTATTATAGCTATAAACTACTTCACTAAGTGGGTAGAGGCAATACCTGTATCAATAATAAATGAAAAAATTGTAGCTTTTTTTATCACAAATTACATCATATGCACGTATGGTGTACCTTCCTCCATTACCACTAACAATGGGGTTTAGTTTAAAAATAAGGATCTTAAGGAGTTGTGCAAAAATTTTAGAATCATGCACAACATTGGTCTTCTATCTATTATCCCTAAGGTAATGGTCAAGTAGAGGCATCCAAAAAAGAAATACTCAAGATCTTGCATCACATAGTCAGAAAATCTAGGAGGGACTGGCACTTCCAAAATAATCCAGCTTTATGGGCATATAAAATAAGTATCAAAACTCCTATAGGTATAATGCCCTTTTCTTTGGTCTATGGAGCAGATGTTGTGCTTCCAATTGAGGTTGGGATTCCTACTCTATGAAATCTATGAGGGTCCTCATCACTGATGATGACTATAAAATATTTCAGCTTCAAGAGTTAGTGTTGTTAGATGAACATTGGCAAGTGGCATGTGATCATCTTCAAGCTTATCAACAACGTATATCCAGAAGTTACAATAAGAAAGTCAAGCCACGTGACTTCCAACTAGGTGATCTTGTTCTGAGAGAGAACCCTAAGAATCAACAACAATGGATCCAAAAAGGGAAGTTCAAACCCAATTGGCTTGGTCCTTACATAGTCACTGCAGTGTATGAATTTGGTGCTTGCCAACTTTCTACAATCAAGGGAGAGGTGCTCAAGGAGCCTATCAACACTCTCCACCTAAAGTGGTTCTATAGTTGATTTGATCTTAGAAGCTCTCTGTATATACTTAAATGTCCTAAAAAATTCTAAAATTTTTTAAAAGTCCTGAAAAAATTATTACCCTGGTGAAAACCTAGCAATAGGTACCTTGGTAATACCAAGAAAAATGGAAAAATAAAAAAAATATCAAAAAAAGAGAAAAATACAAAAAAAGTGTCATTGGTGAAAACCTGGAAACAAGCATCATGGTAGCACAAAAATTATTTCTACCAAGAAGGTGAAAACTTGGTAAATAGGTGCCTCTTGTTCCCAATGCTATATCTTGTAGCACATCTTTTGGCTTCTTGTACAGTTGCTTTCCTGGTTTTGTTTCATGTGTTTGCTCATGTATCCATGGATTGATCTTGTCATAACTCGGGGGAAACACTCTATAGTGTCATAGAATTTCTTTTGCAACAGTCACTAGTTGTTCCAAATGCATCTTCCTACTGTCATTAGTGTCACTCTTTTTCAAGATTCTCCTCATAGAATCTCTCTTGCAATAGTCACCAGTTGTTCCAACTATGTCTACCTACTATTGCTAGTGTCACTTTTTTTTCAAGATTCTCCTCATAGAATCACTTTTGTGTTAGTCAATAGTTGTTCCAATTACATCTACCTACTGTCACTAGTGTCACTCTTATTTTGAGATTCTCCTCATAGAATCTCTTTTGTGATAGTCACCAGTTGTTCTGACTATGCCTGCCTACTATTGCTCATGTCACTTCTAAGATTCCTCTCATGTTAGTCACTAGTCATTCTGACTGTGTTTTTCTACTATCACTCAGTTCTACTCAGGTTATTCTTACTAAAGATTCCTCTTTATCTTCAATCACTAGTCATTCTGACTGTGTCTATCTACTATCATCACTCTACTGAAGAGATTTATTTCAAACATATTCTGAACATATACACTTGACAACAATTCTATAACCATAGAATCTTGTACTCAAAATGATGAAGTTGTTTGGATATATTTTTCTTTTCTTTGTTTTCTTTTTCTTTATCATGTCTACTCGAGCGACTCGATGATGTCATCTTTAACTAGAGAAGTGAGGACTAGGGGCATGATCTTTTCTTTGATTTCTATTTGTGGTTTAGTTCAAAATAATCTAAAGCATCCACATAAGAGGTGTATCCACTATAAGAGCCTTCATCTCATGGTGGATGGCCATGTGTACTTTGACTCTTTTATATGAATAAATTAGTGAGGTTGGTTCTTCTCCTTGCTTGTTGGAGTAAACTCTTATGCTTTAGTAAATATAGACACTTGTCCTACTAAGTGAATGTATGGGTCATTGGGAGTATATATAGCATATTTCTATCTCAAGTTATGAACACAAGGGTTGTTGCAGACATAGTACTTATTGATTACTTAGCATAAGATGGATCTCCCATGTGTTTGGTGTGTCTGCACACAAGAAATATTCTGGTCATCTTAGCATTTATGCCTTGATGCTTATATTAACTTGCTACATTAAAAGGGAAAAATGTTCTAGTCATTCTAGCTTCTTGTGCCTCAAATGCTTACATTTAATCCTAGAAAAACTAGAGCATATGTCCTATTCATATTTCCATGATTACAATGTTAGTGGAAATTGTATGACATGGGGTTTCACTATATGCTCAGTGATGAAATTTTTTGAAGCTTGGTAACCAGACCTAAGGTTCAATCTAGCATAGGTTTGTACTACATATTTCACTTGGCTAAGCACATGGTTTGATTAAAAATCTACTTTCATCCTTCGTGATGAGTGATTGGTGGTCTCTTCAAAGTATTATGTTTCTTCATGGCTACACAAGTGCTGGGTTCTTTGGTTAGTCCTCTTGCTCCTTGATGAAATACCTATTACTATCAAGAAAAAACATGGAATACTACATGAATTGTCAATCCATTCACATTTTCATTCCATACAAAATGTCATCATCTATCTCATCTATACAACATCTCTAAATCCAATCAATTATGCATCCATACATCGCATCAATGTTTTCATCTCATAATCACAACATAAACATCTCATGTACATCAAATTAAATGATGGACAATGAAAATGACATGTACAAAGGAAAGTCTATTCATAATCTCATATATATTGGTATCAAAGAATATGTTGGTACAAAAATGTACATAGCCAAATTAAAAAATTAGAGACAAAAAATCAAGTCTAGCTCTATCTGGAACCCTCAGCTACTAGAGGAAGAGGAGGAGGAGGCAGAGACATATCTGGCTTGGCTAGTGGTTGTGCACCTCCTAACTCTCAAGCATATTGCAAATATCAAAGTACCTACTGAGCCTCATCGAGCACAACTATGGAATAAGCTACAAAATAATAGGCCACTCAGGCCACCTATAATTGAACCTCATATTGTAGCTGCTCTACCCTCTACTCAGTTGCCTATAACTACTCCCATAGCCCAAGGATCTCATGATCTTTCTCAACTATCTGAGTGTCTCTCATAGCCACCTAAATCTATAGCTCCCCTAACTACTGAGAGGTCTATTGTATCTACTCTCTGGCTGGCCTCAACACATCTTGAGGTCCAATAGTAGGTTGGTCCTACATCTCCTCATCTAGCTACTAGACCTGTTGCTCAACTGCATGCTCCTCCACAGTGTGGGGTCTTTGCCTCTGACTATGCTATGTCCTACTACTTGCTATGCTAGGATCCGACCCCATCTACTAAGGGGGAATTTGTACCTACTATACCCAGTGTCTCACCTACTATGGTGGTCCCTATGCTGGTACCTATTATACTAGAGTTTCCATCCCTAATGAATCTATAAACCATGGAAAGGGATGGCTGATAAAATATACCTATTAGGCAGGCATCATCTTGGAAATTGCTACAGTTGGAAAATAGTCTCACTGTGTCATAACTAGGTTGTGCACATCAATCACCGACCTCCCTGGGTCTAGCCTCACTAACCACCCTTGCTCTAGATCTCTAGGTAATCGGGCATACAAGCAGTACTCTTGAGAAATGTCATGTGGCTGCTTGTATTGTCACCATACGTGTGTGATGGGGAATCTCTCAATGATCTACATCGAGCAGCCTATCAATGACCATGATAAAAACATCTACCTTAGCTCCTAAGGAGTGTCATCCCAATCTTTGGTCTCTCTCCAGGGCTGCCATATGATGGATACTAGGTCATTGAGATGGGCCTTCCACTGCTTAGTCTTACCTAGACCTATCTGGGTCAACTAGCCCCTCTACCTACAAATGTACAGCTCTATGGGCTCTTGTGCATCATCGAAAATGGGCCTCATGACTAGCAGGTGCTCCCATGCCCAAATTTGAAAAACATAGACTCTAGCAGCCATACTCTTTTGCTAGTGGTACACAATCTCATGCATCTCATGGAACATGTGTGCAAGCATGCACTCTCCCCACCCAAATCTCTTAGGAGCATCTAGCATCCTCTAGAGCATCTACCCCCAATCACACTCCAACCCATGTTGCCCTCTATCTGGCACCAAGAAACAACTGATAAAGATAGCCAAGATAGATGCTAATCTATGTGTGGGGTTGTATGTATGGACAAGATCGTCCCATGTGATGGCTCACCCTATAGCCAAAGCTTGCTGGAAGATGGCCTACAACACTTATCTACCTACTCCTTGTACTGTATCATATACTACCCTCAGCAAATGGAAGGGTATGCTTAGAATCCTATAGATGTCCTGGGGAGTCACCATCATCTCTCTGTGGGGCAAGTGGAAGGTGTTCATCTCCAAATGGAAATGCTCCACCAATGCAGTCAACAAGTTGTGATTCACCAACACTACTGGGATCTAGCATAAATGAGATAATCTAAGTCAGTCTATATGAGCCATGTTAGCATCATCAAGACTCTATAACATAGCTCTATATGGCAGGTAGTGGGACTTGAATCTGACCCCATTGAAGATAACCTACACACACAAACAACGACAACAAACAAATGATGAGTCCTTTCTCAAAAAGTATGATGGAACATCAAAATTTGAACTTAAAATACTACAAATAACACCAATTTTTTGTGCGAGAAAATAATTTCTCATACAATATTTCACATCTTCAAACAAAAAAACATGTTCTCGCATGAGAAATGATAAAACATTGAGCGAGATCTGCCCAAAATTTTGCGCACTTTGCATGCAAGTTGGGTATCTCCCTCACAAGAAACCTCACCTTGGTGTATGAAGAAACATCGCACTAGTGAATCTTCACACGAGGAATGATTGGGCATGTGCGAAGAATGAAATCCTGATGCAAAGATGGATAGAGCCAAAATTAAAACATGCTAAAAGTGTGCTAAAATTGCCTAGAAACATGTGAAAAACTTAATAAGAAGCAAGATTATTGACTACTCACAAGAGGTCCATAGTCTGGTGGCTAGCTATGTCATCAGGAGCACTCAAATTGATGCATATGCATGGGAACTATCATTTTAGCCTCAGATCTCTCTTTCTCACTAAAGACAAAAGCACAAATGATTTGAAAATGACCCTTTGGGCCCTTATATAGGTTTTGACCTAATTTTTCAAAGTGTTTTGATTTGTGGAAAAATCACCCCTTAGCTAATTTGATTGCTTTGAATCCATTTTTCGGGTCGAATTTGAAATTTGAGACACTTAAGCAGCTCAAAATCGCATTTTAAATTTTTTTGGGATTGACACGATTGAACACTTGTGCAGTCCAAATTTTTTCAGATACTTTGTGGATCTTGGAATCTTTTCAACTTAAAATTTCTTCAAAATTTTTGAAAAATTCTAGCAAAAGTTAACTCTAGTCAATTTTGGTCAAATCAGGTCAACTTATGTTCAAACTTGGTCTTCTAGACATCAAAAACACTTCAAATTGACTCCAAAATTTCTTTTGATCGCTCTGATCTCCCCTCTATTCTATTGAATCTCGGATTGCTTCCACAAATATTTATCATATTTTTGGTGTGTCATCTTTCAATTTCGCTCCCGAGGGGGTAGGATCATTACATCATTAAACTTGAATCTCAAACAATCTGAATCTTCATCAATCAAGGTATCTTGTTCCCATCTTATGTCCTCATCACTAGGGCCATCTCATCATTCAAGGCATTGTGCTCCCCTCTATCTGACATCTTTTTCATCTATGTCATCTCATCATCAGTTGATCACATATAATAATAGTCTTTATCAGAGTTCGATGGATAGGTATCAAGACAATATAAACCCTAACCTTGAGGATCTAGCCTCATTCAGATGATGATCCTATGATTCATGATTGGATCTTGTTATCTTTTATCAATCTAAGTATCTAGGTGTTCTATCTGGATCCCTTAAGGTTAAGCTCCATTTTGGAGACAATCTTTAAATGCTTGTCACTTTAGGTATCTAGGTGTTCTATCTAGATCCTTTAAGGTTAAGATCCATTCTAGAGATAATCTTTAAAAGCTTGTCAATCTAGGTATCTAGGTGTTCTATCTAGATCCCTTAAGGTTAAGCTCCATTATGGAGATAATCTTTAAAAGGTTGTCACATTAGGTATCTAGGTGTTCTATCTGGATCCCTTAAGGTTAAGCTCCATTTTGGAGATAAATTTTTAAAAGCTTATTCATCCTAGGTATCTAGGTGTTCTATCTAGATACCTTAAGGTTAAGATCCGTGTTGGAGATAACCTTTAAAAGCTTATCAATTGGTCTTCATGTCATGAATCTCAGAACCAATCTTATCTCTTGAACTGAGCATCATGCTTTCTAATTTTCATTGAATTGAATGTTTTGTTTGCACATTCATTCAAATAGGGGCAAAATGTAATACCCCAAAATTGGCTCATTGCCATGACAACCAATTCTAGTCCATTTTGATCAACCCTAAACTCCTATTTCACTAAGCAATTCTTATTTTGATTTTTTCTACTTGACTTATTGTCAAATGTAGAAAACCCTAATTTGCATTAATCATACTATTCATTTAATTCCTAAAGTATTGACTTGAATTAGCTACCTTAAACCTATTGATTAAATTTAATTAAATTTAAACTATTTATACTTTAATTAAAATAAATTATCTCCTAAGGCTAATGTGCTAAGGAATTAAACCTATTTAATTTGATATTGCTAATTTTAATTAATTGAATGTGATTATTCAATTAAATTAAATATGTATTTATGAGGTCATATCTCATTTTATTAAATTAAATAACCTTCCAATTTCATCTCTTCAATTTAGGAATGGGAATTCTCAAGTGATCTATCTCTCGAATTGGAATTGGCTTAATCCACTTATTCTCACACTGAGGTGAATTCCAGTTAACTTTTCATTACACTCAGGATTTGAGTTAGTTAACTTCAACTGCACTAGGCATTTTCCATCCTAACTGGATCTCAGCTTCAATCCTATCCGTTGATCTAAATTGATCTCAACCATTGGTGGATTTTAGGAATTCTATTTAAGAGACTCCTAATTTCTCATTTTGAGGGTGGGAATTTGAATTGTATTTAATTGTTGTCAAAGTGATTACTCATTTAAGTTCTAGCTTTCATACTTGGAATAGCATTTGATACCATTTTAGATTAAATATGCATCCATTTAGTTTATTTTCCTTTACTTCTTATTAGAATAAACTGCATATCATCTAGATTAATTGCATAAGCATATACTTGCATAAAAATCCTTCATTCTAGAAAGGTCTGGTTGCCTGCTTCTTGGTCTAAGAGCATATAGGCATAATCCTTCTATTTAGAAGGAAATAGTTCACACTGCTAGACCTCTTGGATAAATGTCTCCATGTTTATTCCAAGATGACTTTGCAGTTAAGGACCATGTTGAAGTGTTTGTGAGGTTTAGAGGCCCACAATTCACACACATAGTACCTACATTATTTCATAAAAGACAAGCATATACATGTATATAAATATATCTACACTAAACAAGCAATGATTGGGAGTGGTACATCGTGTAGATCCTAACTAGCAGGTGACTATGACTCCCTCCCTTAACCACATTAAACATGACAAATAGAAAGATAAAATAGACACACACACCATATACATGCAAGTATGGAGTAAGTACCATAATAATTACAAGTCAAACATCAAATGCTCACATAAAATAATGCATTATTATGAATATGAAGTAATCATCATTAATGCACTAGTAACCATAATCATTAAATAACACATGAAATATAGTCAACTAAGCAATCATTGTTGATATATCTCTAGTCCAAGTTATGAAATAATATCCTTGAAACTAACACATCCATGAAATAGGCATAAAAGAGTTTGGTAAATATAATGGAAAAAAAAAATTATGGGTGAGCATTACATAAGTCAATAATAGATCCCCCAAAAAGAAAATATTAATTCGATGTTCCTCTCAAATATATGAGACTCCATTTGACTACATTCCAATGCTCAATCCCAAGATGACTCATACACCTACTAACAACTTCCACTACATGTGCAATACATTTCCTAGTACATACCATATCATACATTAAACTTACTATTACTAAAGAATAAGGTACCTTGGACATCTTATCTTCCTCTTCTTGTGTCTTTGAACATATCTCCTTAATTGATTTCAAATGACTAGACAAAGGTTTTACAATACCTTTGGCATTCTTCATAGAGAAGCATTGCAATACCTGCTCAATATAATAAGCTTGAGATAATGTCAATTTTCTATTCTTCCTATCTCTACATATTTTCATACCAATAATTTGTATTTTTGTTCCAAAATCCTTCATAGAAAATGAATGTGCTAACTGTTATTTCAACCCCTTAATGTGACCCATGTTAGACCTAGGTATAGGTATTTTATCAACATATAAGCATAAAATAATGTAGCTACCATAATCTAACCTCTTAAAATGAACATAATGATGTGAAAAAAAACCTAGTGTATCCATGCTCATGTATAAAACTATCAAATTTAAGATACCATTACCAAGTGCTTGCTTCAAGCCATATAAACTTTTCTTCAATCTAAACATTAATTTCTCCTTGCTTGTGACCTCAAATCCCTATGGATGTGCCATATATATTTCTTCATCTAAATTAATATGAAGAAATGTTGTTTTAATATTAATCTACTCCAAATGCCAATCTTCACTAGTCACAATACTTAAAATAGTACAAATAGAAGTCATTTTAACAATAGAAGAAAATATCTCATCAAAATCAATGTCCCTTTTCTATGCAAATCCTTTTACAACTAACCTAGATTTAAATCTTTTCTTACCTCCATCATCTTCTTTCAATGTGTAAACCAATTTATTCTATAAATCTCTCTTCCTTATAAGAAACTTACATAAATCACAAGTTTTATTTTTTAGCAAAGAGTCCATTTTATCTCTAATTGCAGACTCACATTGAAGGTTTGTGTCTACCTACATAACTTCATCATTAAATTTAGATTCACCACCATCTATTAATAAAATAGAGTAAAAAGAGGGAGAAAATATTTTTGGAGGTTTACTTAGCCTTTTTTATTGTCTAACATTCACTAGGGTGTGTGGTATTTGTTGTTGCAAAACATGAGCTACTTCTGGAACATCATCCTATTGAGTATCATCGAGCACTACATAATCATTTTCTTTCTTCTCATGTTGTTGAAATAGATCATTGTGCAACACTTTCTCATTTATTATGAGATCCCCACTTCTTATAATTTATGATTTTCAAAATCCCAAATTGTATTACTAAATTCATCAATTCCATATCCAAAAACACATATTTCTTTGACTTAGCTTCCAACTTGGTTCAATTTTTAGAATCTATATGTGCAAATTCTTCACAACCAAAAGTTTCAAGAAAAGAATAACTCATCTTCTTATGATTCCATGCTTCATTTGGAATAATAAAGCCCAAATGAGTAGAGGAACCTCTATTGATCAAATATATAGTAGTATTGATAACCTTTACCCACACATTTAAGGGAAGCCTAACATGTGACCTCATACTTCTTGCACACTCTATTATTGTCATGTTCATGCATTCCACCACTCTATTTTCTTATGGAGTCCTTGGAAAAAATTTATATCTATGAATACCATTAGTGGAATAACAATCTTCAAATTATTTTCTGTAATACTCACCACCATTATCAAATCAAAGGAATTTGAGCTTTTTACTAGTCTCATTCCCAACCAAGCATTTCCATTTCTTAAAAGATTTAAATTCATCAAATTTTTGTCTAAAGAAATAAAACCATACTTTTGTAGTTGCATCATCAATAAATTAAATATAATAATGAGAGTCACCAAGGGAAGATGCCTGAGCTAGTCCCCATACATCTATATACACAAGCTCTAATTTCTCATCTTTCTGTTCCTTCCCACTCTTCACAAAACTAACTCTCCTTTATTTTCCATAAATACAACTTTCAAAAAAATTCATATTGACACATTTTAGATATCCTAAGACTTTCTTTGACTAAATTAATTTCATACCTTTCTCACTTATGTGCACGAGTCTATTTTGCATTAGTGTTGTATCATAATCTACAACATCTATTTGTTCTCCCTGCTTAACTATAGTAACTATTCTTGAACATTCATTTTTCTTTGAAACTATAACACCCCACCATGTGACCCAAAAGAAGTTAACCTAAAGTTTTACTAAGTTTTCCAAACATTTAAAAAAAAAAGATAAAGATACAATAGCAGTTATAGAATAGTAGAAGCACTTAACATACACTCATACACTAGCAACACATAAATATGTTACAACTCTTAAGGGTCCCATGATGATGAATCGGATTTAGTTTTAATTAATATTAAATCTAGTATATTTAACACATCCATATTAAAGAATAACTACAAATAAAAAAATTATTTCAATAATATACAATTATATATGATGCCACTTGGCAATAAATAGAATGCACAATCATCCACTATACAAGTCACAAGGTATGAAAGGTTGAAATAATATACATCATGAAATAGATAACACCATCTCATAGGATCTATGAAATCAAATACAATACACTAGGTATAACCATCCATTGTAGAAATATAAGAACAAATAGAAAGGAACATCTGGACAAATACATCCAACAGTGACATCTAATGGTCAAATCTCAATGGTATAAGAGAAAGCATTAGCACCCAACCTTGTGAAACCCAAAAATGCCCACTCTCACCATGTTGAGGAGATAAAATCAAGTCCCAAATAGGATTAAAAAAATTCAAAAGTCAAAACCAACATCTAGGCTCAAGGAATCATGTAAAAGCCAACTATCTCAAAGGGTACCAAGACACAAGTATCAACTAATCCCAAAGGCAACATAGACACATAGGAAATATATTATGCATGTGGGCAAGTTTCATTGCACAAACCAACTCTAGGGTTACTTAGCTACTCTTTTAATCCTCTAGCCCCCTAGTGACTCTATGTGGCACTAGTATCCTTTCATACTAACAAGGCATACTAACAAAGCATAGTCACAACCAAGCATCCTCTCTACTCTCATGCTAGCCTATACTAGCACTTGAGGCATGGGCGAAGAAAATAATGACTCTTATTAATTCATTTTAAACCCATTTAATGAAATGTTATCACTTATTAAATAACCAACAATGGGTTACCCGTCAGCCTCTTTAGGGCCTCAGCCTCCATTGCAAGCCACTTTCCAACATGACATATATATAACCTACCCTAAGCTTAGTAAAATAAAAATATCACAAAAGACCACATACCATACATCAATTCTTAAACAAGAAACTAACAAGTACAAAAAATCATTGATCATAATCACAGATTCCACCAAAATGATCATCCTAACAGGACTGATCCCAAAATTAAGTACACATAAACCAAATCCATGTCATTACATGACATCACAAAAAAGAATCATACAAACACCTTAGTCCTTTATGAGAGACTGAAAAGCAATCAAAAAACAACTGATCGAAGAATCAAAGGTTAAATCAGATAGGTACACCATTCACCTTAGTTTCACACACGAACACTAGAAAGCAATAACAATCAATACATCAAAACACCTCATACAGTATACCAAACACATTACTATGGTTGAGTATAAAAGATCGAGAGAAAAACATCATCATGACATCACAAAATAGAACTCTTGAGTCTCTAGTAAACATCTTGATTTGGTCAAAATACTAAGTCAACCTGACACCCAAAAATAAAATCACATGTCATAAAAGGAGTACATACAAAAGTAACTTTCACAAAAATATTATGTTTAGAAAACATAGTGCTTTAATTTTTATTAAAGGTTTTCAATTTTTCATTTTCATTTTTTTCAAATATTATAGTTCATAATGTTTTTGATCTCAATCAAGGTTTCAATTTTCATTTATCTAGTTGCTAGATTCACTAAGGTTTTCCTGAGTTTACTAGAATCTCAGACAATTCAACAAATCATATAAAGTTGTTTCAACATTATCTCATAGTTCAATTCATTATCAAAACATAAGAGTTTAGTAAACATACCTATCAAAGTATGTTAATTACTAAGGTTTTTGAATAAGAAAATTTTCTCTAGCAATATAAATGATTTTCATATAAAATCATATCATCAAGCACAACCCAAGTTTACTAAAGATAACCATTAATTCTCTTAAATCAATTTCTTTGATCTTCAATTTACTTTAGAATTATATTTAAATAATAAAGTAATAAATCAAATTTTCAAATAATCAAATTAAAAATTTTAACAATATTTATTAAAAATAATACTAATATTAATTATCAATTATTACCATAATAATTTTAAATTGATTAAGCTTTGGAAAAACTTTTTCAAAAAGGAAACCTACTAAAAATAGAGACTTTCCCAAACTGGAAACTTGCTAAAAATAAAAACTTTTTCGAAATAGAGACCTACTAAAAATATAAATTTTCTCAAAATAGAAACTTATTAAAAATATAACCTTTTCAAAAGTAAAAACTTGCTAAAAATAGAAACTTTCCAAAAATAGAAACCTACTAAAAATAAAAACTTTCCTCAAATGGAAACTTAATAAAAATAGAAACTTTTGAAAAATAGAAACTTGCTAAAAAAAGGAATTTTCCAAAATGGAAACCTACTAAAAGCATAAACTTTCAAAAAATAGAAACATGCTAAAAATGGAAACCTTCCAAAAATGAAAACTTACTAAAAACATAAACTTGCTAAAAATGGAAACTTACTAAAAATATAAACTTTCTAAACCCTATCCTAAAAACATAGATTTCTTAATTGATTCAAACTACGAATTATCAAGTTAATCAAATGAGGCTTTCTAAATTCACCATACTCATATACAGATATTTTTTAATCGAAGAACGATAGTTTGAATACAAGGCTTTTAAATTAAATCATAGACAACATAAAATAGAAATCAATTTCCTTTCACACAAGGGTTTCAAAACTTAAATTTATTCATAGATATTTTTAAGAATGAAGAGTGATAATTTTGATATGAGAGATTTTAAATTCTCAAAGCATAAACAAATATTTCTCAAGCAAAGAACAATCAACTTGCATACAAGGGTTTCAATGTAATAACATTCTGAAACCATAACACATAACAAACATAAAGAAGACAGAAGTTCGAAGAATGAAAAACCATTATTTAAATAAATCATGAGATCCTACCTGGATCTGATGCTAAAATGATGGACTCACAGAACACACAATAATTCCCTTTTTCTAAAAATCTTCCTCTCTGAAAATTGCTCCTCCAAAACTTGTGTAATTACATAATGAGCACTAGATCTCTTATAAAGAGTTCTCCCTTAATTTGGGCTCTAATTGTGCAATCATGCAAGGGAACTTGCTGATCAATTATTATTTATTACTTGTTATCTTTTACCTCTTCATGCACAAACTTTTAGATATTTAATAAAACTATCTTTATTAAATTAATTAGTTGTCTCTCTTTAATTTAATTTATTATATTCAAATTTCATGCATATACTTTATTCAATTTAATTAAAATAAATTTTATTAAATAATTGCTTACTCTCTCTTATTAATTTTTGAAGTGTTTTTAATATAATATTTATTAACTTGAGTGACAATAATATTTAACATTTGTTTAAAAATGAACTCCTAAATATATTATTATTAAATTAAAGAAATATTATTATGCCCAAAACTAGACTATAACTTTATCTTTAAATGAATTCTTTTATTTAATAAATTCACAAGACATTTTAATAATATATTTATTAATTCAACTAATAATATTATTTATAGTTTATTATTTAAAATAAAACTCCTAAATAATAATTATTAAATTAAATAAATATAATTACACCTAAATTAGAACCACAACTTTATATTTAAGTTTCATTCTTCTATTTAAATAAATTTATGAGACATTTTTTAATAATATATTTATTAACTTAACTAATAACATTATTTAGAGTTTATTATTAAAATAAAACTCTTAAATAATTATCATTAAATTAAATAAATATAAATACATCAAAATAGAATTTTAATATAATCTTTTAAATTTAATTCTTTTATTTAATTAATTTACAAGACATTTTTAATAATATATTTATTAATTTAATTAATAACATTATTTAGACTTTATTATTAAAATAAAACTCCTAAATAATTATCATTAAATTAAATAAATATAAATATGTCAAAACTAGAACTTTAATATAATCTTTTAAATTTAAATCTTTTTTTATTTAATTAATTTCTAAATTAATTAAATATAATTAAATATTGAATTTTCTTAATAAATTTTCCATAAAATTAAATCATTTATTATCCTTTTAAATAAATTTAATTATAGCAGAAAATCGCCACATGTCCATAAGACCAAAAATGACAACTCAACTGAAGACAAGTGATAATATCAAATTCCAAGGTTAAAATCATTAATTCACATCACTTGATGAATTCAAAAAGGTGAAACTAACTCAGATACTTGTCCTATTTTTGAGGACAATTGGCTTAGGTTAGGATTTAGACTCAAGAGTTATCTCCCCACTTATACCATTGAAATACTGTGATAGGGTACGCTCATCCTGGCAATTCAAGGAAGTCGATACCCGATACCTACAATTTGTATAAAATCCATGCATGTACAAACACATATATTCTAAACTAAACAATCAATGGTAGAAAGTGGTGCATCATGTAAATCTCGACTAGCAGGTGACTATGATTCCCTTCCTCAACCACATCAGAAATGTCAAACATAAAGAAAACATACATGCACACCATACACATGCGAGAATGGGGTAAGTATCCATAGAAACTGCAAAAAAAATTATTCATCTAACTAACATAATTAAATAACTGAAAGTCACTACATGAACATATATATCATCATCAAACAATCATGAGATAACTAAAATAGCTAAATAACTCATCACATAGATAAACTGAGTATGAAATGCATCTAATTTAATCCAGTAACCAAGTACCGATAACCAAAAAACACAATTAGAAAACTAACCTAAAAGAATCCAACAATACAACAAAAAAGTCAAGTAGGGGTAGGCTTTACAAAAACAACTAAAGTAGAAGGAACAATATGACCTGTATAAAGATATAAGGTGCCTACTTTCACACTTTTTGCTACTAATAAAGAAACTTTTGAAACTTTTCCAATTTTTATCATTAAAATTAACTCTGCAGTCCTCATCACTTAGTTGCCTAGCTAAAATTAAATTCCTACTCATCCTTGGAACATGTCTTACCTCTTTTAGTATCCAGTGATTTCCATTATGCAACTTAATCTTAATCCTTTCCTTTCCAACAATCTAATAGGGTTAATTATCCCCAAATAATAAAGCCCAAAATCCCCTTGGACATAATGAATAAAATAACTTCTATCATGTGTAGAATGAAATGAGGCCCTTGGATCTAAAACTCATGATTTGTCAACATTTGCTAAGGAAAGAATAAAAGAATCCTCTTTAGATTTATTACTTACCACATTTGCCTCCTTATTTCCATATAGTTTGTCTCCTTCATTATTATTTCAAGTCCATCAATATTTCTTCTCATGTCCTAGTTTTCTATGGTACTGGCAATCTCTTGGTCCTCTAGATTGAGAAATCTTTCTCTTTGATTTTTCTCTTGATTTCTCATGATTTCCAAAATTGTTTCCTCTTTCATTCATTTTCCCTCTTCTTTGTGCATTCAAAGCACTTCCTAATGTAGATCCACCTAAGGTTTTCTTGTGAGTTTCCTTACTCAAAATAATACCAACCACATCATCAAATTTTAGTGTATTACATCCAAAAATAAATTTACTCACACCCATTACCAAACCATTCCAACTTTTAGGAAAAGAACACAAAATCAAGAGATCCCTAATCTCCTAATCAAAATTAATATTTATAAAAGATAATTCATTGTTAACCATATTAAACTCATTTAAATATTCTACAATAGATCCACATTTTGCCATCTTCATATTAAATAAACACTTCATGGTAAATACCTTGTTTGAAGAAGAGGGATTTTCATACAACCTTACTAGGGTTTGTATCAACTTTTCAGTCATCTTCACTTTTGTAATATTAAATTCTACTAATTATGCCAAGCATAAATGAATACTTCCAAGTGTCTTTCTATCTAAAATATTTGAGTCATCATCTATCATAGTTGTTAGTTTCTTGGATTTTCCTTGCAATGGCTGCCATAAATCCTTCTAATAAAGAGAATCCTCTATTTTCATTTTCCATAGTTGAATGTTCTTCCCATTAAAATTCTCAACCTTCATTTTTCCCTTTTCTATCATTGCTCCCACTCAACCATGAGACCTTCCTATAGAGGATAACTGAAAACAACCTTTCTTTAGTACCACTTGTTACAATTAATGATACAAAAATATAAATTATATGCAAATATAATCAATATTAGAAAATAATAAATCACACAAAAGAGAACACAAGGCATAAATATTTAATGTGGCTCATCCAATCCATGAGCTACATCCACAAAGAGTGAGTCCAATATTCTTATTATCTAGCGATTACAACCTTATTACAATATGTAATCCCTTATAGCAAAATACCACCACAAGAAGCTACAATCTCATCATACATAGTAAAATCCCTAACCCTAAGCCTTTATTGTTGGCATTAAGTTATTATTTCCATTAGTGACAACACTTATCCATATCAGTATAGCTACCAAGCTCAACACTTAATTTTCTAAACTCACTGAGCATTCCAGTGTTAACCAAGTTTTGAAGAGTTCAATAGTTTACACCGAGCAGACAGTGGCTACCAAGCGAATATAGGCAATGTGAAGATCAGCAATGTCTACCAAGCTTCACAATGTCTACCAAGTAGTAAGTTTGTGTCATGAAGATTTAGTGTAAACCAAGCATTGGAAGAAGTAGTGTTTATCGAGTGAAGCAAGGTAAACTCAATGTGTAGTATCTACTGAGTGACACTACATCTACTGAGTCACCAGTGGTCACCGAGTTCAAAACTACATCAAGTGATTAGTATGGACCGAGCCTTCACTTATACCTAGTGCATGACGATGTTGAGTAATGTAGTGGATTTTGTGTATTAGAAGGTCACCAAGTTAGTTCAGTGAACCTGAGTTATTTACTATTGGGCCGACTTTGTAATGTGTTGTTCACTTGTATTTTGGCTAACCTTGTATATTTTGTAAATTTGAAAGGTATATATGTAAGTTGTATGGTAAGATATCATTTGTATGAAGCAATAAAAAAGTAATGTGAAATATTTGTGAGAAATACATGCAAAGGATTATCAGTAGTACTTCAAGGAATACAACAAGGTCAATATAGAGGCAGATAAGTTATATCCATCACATAAGGTGATCAGTGCATAAATGATCTTATCAGCAATTAGTTGTAAATAGATCCACTACTTCATCTTAATAGGTGAATCAATTTCTAAATCCTTTAACAAGGTAGACTAAATAGTCTTTGCAAAAATCTCTTAACTAAGTGCATACTTCATTGTATGTTTGTAAATCCTCTAACAAGGTGGACCTAGCAGTCCTTTGTGCTCCTAATAGGGAAGATCACCAAAAGTGGTCAATGTAAACCTTAATAGGCCAACTTTATGCTGTAATATTGAAGTTTTTTGGGTATCATCCCCACCCCAGTTTTACTTTCTATTTGGAAGGTTTCTGGGTCACCAAAATATTGTGTTCTTTTGTGTGATGAATGTTTTAACTTTTAGTATTAATGCATGTAGTAGCATAGATTGATTTGTGGTAAATTTAAAAGGAAAATTTTTTAAAGTTATTGATTCACCCCTCCTCTCTTAGTAACTTGTCATATCTTGAATATTTTCAACAATTGGTATTAGAGCTTTGTTGTTCTCAGGATAAAAGTTTGACAGCTTGAGCAAAGATCTAAGGACAAATGGAGATATTCAGACTTGACAAGGCAATTGAAAATGAAAAGCTAGATCTTGAGATGGCCATAGCTCTCAACTCAAAGAAGAAAAGGAGCATCTTTCCCAGTCCCTGAAAAGAATGAAGGAACTTGTAAGACAAATGCATGACCATTAGTATGTTGAAGAAAATATTGAAGACTTTTTTCCATCAAGTAGCTCAGATGAAACTAATGAGGCAATCAAGGAACTCCTAGCAAAGAATGGCTCTCTGTAAGAATAAGTAAAGAAACTCAAAAGAGAACAAGAAATCCAATCAATCAGGCTATGTGAAATTTTGGAACAAAGGAATAAGGAAAATGAAGACTTGGAGGCAAGAAACAATGAAGAAAAAAATCAATCCAATCAATATGAAGACCTCATTGATCAAATCACTAGAGAAAATGAAGAAATCAGGATTCTCAAAGCACAAAATAAAAGAATAAGAAGTGATATAAATTATGAAAGGGTACTTAATGAAAGAATAATGAGAGAATTGAGATGTGAAAAGAAAATCGTTGAAAAATTGAAGAATGATCTAAATGATGAAAAACAAATCAATGAGAGAATGTTGAAATCACAAGAAGATATGAATCAATTGAATTAACAAAATGAGAAAAATCTTCATAGGCAAAAAGGTAAAGCAAGACTTGGATACAATGAAGAACAAGGTGAATCTTCCAAGCAAGGTGCAAAAAGGAATTAAAAACCCTCATGCAATCATTGTGAGAAAATTGGTCATACATCAAACAAATGCTAGAGCAATGGAAAAGCAAAATTCAATGGAAAGTGCCACAACTACAATCAACATGGTCACAAAGACAATGAATTCAAGGAGAAACCAAAATTTGAAGGTAAATGTCACAAATGCAAAAAACATGGTCACAAGGCATCTCAATATAGATCCAAATCATTCAATCTAGTTGAACAATTTGTAAAGGCAATATTTGGATGGGACTACAATACCTGGTGTAGATGTCATTATTGTGGAGAATATAGACACACTGGCATAAACTGTAAAAGGCATCACCTAAGAAAGAAAGATACTACTATAAGGTGTTTCACATGCACTAAACTCGGTCATATAGCTAAAAACTACAAGAATATAGGCAAATTTGAAGATGAAAAGAAAGCAAGGACTAACAACATAAGGAAACAAATGAGGTAGCAATGGATTCCTAAACCTACTAAGAATACAAGCTCAAATTATGGAAGTGAAGTCACTCAAGAAGTGGGTGACTCCATCCCCTCAAACTAAATTCCTAAGAATGTATTAGAGCTGTACTCAGCAAGAAAACCATTAGAAGTTCCAAGAAATATGAGGAATGCAAATGATCCAATCAGTATTTCAAATACAAAAGAATAACAAAAGGTTATCCTTCACCGAGTTGCATCAGACTCCACCAAGGAAAGTTGATTGAAGACCTTACCGAGCAAGGTCAAGAGTAAAGGAAACTTGGTTTATTCATCAAGTTGATACTCTTTCCTAGTTAGGTCAGTGGATGATAGTTTATCACACACTATGTCATAATGGTGCCAAGCATTTATGAAATTTTCTCAACAAAAAGGGGTAATTTCAATTTTATTTTTCACTGCATTCTTAACATTCGAAGAGAAGAGAAATTTAAAAGAGCATTGTAGTGTTTTTGAGCAATTTAGTAGTGAGATATTCATGAATTTTATCATCTACTAAGTAGTGATGGCATCTACTAGTGGAAGCAGTACTAAACCAAAGAAGGGTTCTAAAATGTTGGTTAAGGGAGTCGAATGGAAAGCACCAAACTTCAAAATCGTTCTGGCCATTGCTGAATCATTTGATCCTTATGGTGCTTAGTCACAAATCCTACCAAAAGTACTCGTAATTAATGACATACAAACTCATTTTAAATGTTCTGTTTAAGAATTAGGGACATTAGAAATGGATAATGCCCTAGCAGAAATGTGTGTTGATAGAGTTTTGAAACTTGAGCATAAAAATTTGGAAGTTGAAGGATTAACTCATATCCCTCATATGTCTCAAAATTTCCAAGTAAAATAGATAAGATATATATTGACCTAGTTCCACAGTGGTCAATTATGGTTGGAGCAACCCATTCTAATTACAAAGAAGATTATACACAAGGTTATAGTTTTGTCAATACTAAGCAAAGCTAAGTCAACCAAAACTCTAGGTCAGGAGGAACTACAGAAGAAAACCCTAGCCAAGTGGGACAATAGAGGTTTGAAATTAAACAATGTCACTAACATAGTGCTTAGGTTTGGCATCCATATCATGGCACATAAGATCTGCAGCTTAAGTCGGTCAAACAACATCCCCTATGAGGCAGTTGACCTAGCATACAAGGTTATAAAGAAGAACCTTGAATTTGATTTGTTAGATGTATTACTAAAGCAATTAAACAAAAACATTTAAAGTGTAAATACTCCCAAGAACAATTCCTTCAAGTTCAGTTCATTGCTTACCTGTCTATTCTTTTATGTTCAAAAATTCTTTCCATCTAAGGGCATAGTCATATGGAGGAAAGACACCCTTGTCCTTTATCAGATAAATGAATTTATTGAAGAAATTTTGAAAGGGTGTTGGATAATTATTTTGAGGCATTCAAGGAGAAAATGAAAAATAGATTTTGAATCCCACCCAAGCTTGTGAAAGACTACAAGGATGACATATGCTTCATGGTGGACTATGACAGAGTATACATTCAAGAAGACATACCAAAAGTGACATGAGTAAAACCATTGCCTTATGAAATTAACATTGATGAAGCTAGAGACATTATTAAGGCTTTAGTAAATGAGCTAGTCAATCCAAATCTTCCTACATTTGGCACATATTAGGAAGCCAAGAAGAGGATAGAGCTCAGTATCAAGATTCCTCAAGCTCTTAGTAGAGGCAAGAAGAGAATTACCAAATTGAAGATAGTTGAAGATCCTCTAATGCTTATCGAGGGCAAGGGTGAGGATGAATAAGAGGAATATGAAGAAGAAGAATCAGAGAAAGATGAACTAGAAATGAAGAAAGGTAGAGTGATTATCACTAAACCTCAAAAGAAACCAACTATAGTGTTCTCCAGGAGAGGTAGGAAAGGTAAAAGTGAACCAGTATTCATTCACTCTCCACCTACATTTGAGGAAAGGATGAAATAGCTAAGAGTTGGAGCAAGAATATGTAACTTAAAAGTTCTCAAATATGAGATAGAGACTCTAGCTAAGAAAGAAGAGATTGATGACTTAGTCATGGAAAAGATGGGTATTTGGAAATACACCCCTACACAAATTCAACCTCAAATCCATGCAAATATATTTTCCAAAATCAAAGTCAGATGGGAGAACATGGTGCAAACTATAAAAGACATCTTTGAAGAATAGTTGAGACAGTTAGTACCAAATCTAACTAATACAGAAGTAAAGAAGGCAATAAAAGAGCATGAAGATAGAATGATTCTAAAGATTAACTCATGTTTTATATTAATGAATAACATAGAATCAGTGGTTAAGTATGCCTCAAACATCTAGAGAGATGTATATCATCTCAAAAAGCCATCAGATAAAAATATTATAATTAAAGATGATGATAGTGATGATGATGATGATGATGAAAACACTCCTTCCATCTTAGTTACTGTAGGAGAGTTTCATGCTCTAATTGAGGAAAAGGAAGAAGAGGAGGAGAAAGTAGAAGAAATGGATGAAGAAGGAAAGGAAGAAGAAGAAGAAGAGGAAGAAAAGGATGAAGATGATCTAGTCAGAATTGCAGCAGAAGCAATTGCATCTCTTCCTCACACTCCACCACATACTGTCACATATGTGGAGATAGATTCTACTGGTGAGATTGTGAGCATAAGAGCAACATCAATTATTCAATCTTCACTAGCCACCTCCCAGCTCCAAGTGTCTACAATAGAAGTATCAAGAACTTCATCTACTAAGTTGACTATTACTTCTTTAGCTACTAAGTTAGCTCCCTCTACTTCTACATCTTCAATTAGTGCATCGGTAAGTTCTACAATTTTGTCTTCATCAATTCCAGTAAGCTCTACAGTTTTGTTTTCATCAGCATTGTCTACATCTACTTGGATTCTAATTAGTTCAAACACTTCTATGGGTATTCTACCGAGTGTGGCACCATTTTTGGGAAGTTTTTCAGTTTTTGATCCAATTAGTACTCCTACTGGCATTCAATCCTTAAGCCCTATTCCATTTTTCACTACTAGCCCTTCTATCTCTACTATTGTGTCTATTCCAAAGGTCAAACCAGTAATCACTAAAGTAAAAAAAAGGAAACCATTAAAACTTCTGATCACTGGAAAAGAAATTGAAGAAGACATTGACTTAGACATAGAGATAATAATCATAAGATTGACTATGAGACTGCTACTATTAAAGAAATGAGGTTAGCTAGTTAACTCATAGAGAAGAAAGCTACGTAGAAGTAGTTAAGGTCTGAAACGGATAAGGAGTACAAAATAATTGAAAATAACAAGAATATAATCATAGAAGCTTTAGGTGTTGAAGTGGATTCCACTCAACATATTTTGATTTAGTTAGAAGAAGCTATAGAAAAATATAATGAGGACTCCTCTGAACAAGAGAAGATAATTGATTAGGCTAAAAGGAAGTTTGATAACAAGGTACTAGAGCATATTGCTCAGTAGATTGCAATCGAACAAGTAGAGTTGTCCACATTTTTGGGTAATTTTGAAAATTCTTTTAATAATGCAGCATCACTTTTTGCCAAACTTTGTGATATGTCCAATTTTACCAATGAAATAATCGAGAAGCTAAATAAGATTGATGCTGACATGAAATCTAGTGCATCAAAGTGGTAGGTTGAACCCTCTTCCAACTCCTCTCATCACACCAAGGTGAAATATCTAGTAGAAGTGTAGGCAGAACTTCTAAGAGAAGAAGCAAGAATAATGGCAACCTTGATTGATATTCAGAACATGATCTTGCCAATAATGGATACAATGCATAAACATATTTCTCATTGCAAAACATTGGTCCAGGATCAAAACTTCTCAATGGCTAATCACATGATCAAATTATCAGCAAAAGTTCAGATTGCTCTCTCCACCTGCCAAATTTTGCAAGAGAATTGGGATAACTCATTCACCCTCATTCACAAGGTACATCAAGAATTTCTCTCTCATTTTGGTGTAACTATATAGATAGTATATGTAGACCTTTGGCATTACTTTAAAAAAGGTGGAGTGATATGTAATAACAATATAAGAAAAAGGGGAAATTTTGTATATAAAGAGAGATATCAATATAAGTGAAAGAGGGAGATCGCACTCAATAGAGTCAGCATGTATATGTGTATAGCTATGTACAAAAGTATCTTTTTATATACATTATGTGTCATCAAGGAGATATATGTAGAAATGTATATGCAACAAATTTACAAAGATCAATTTTGAAAAACCAAAATTCAGTGAGTCAAATTGTATACATATGTTTTGGCTTTTGAGTGTTTTGTCACTAATGTCAAAGGGGGAGATTGTTGGCATTAAGTTAGTATTTCTATTAATGAAAACACTTATTCATATCAGTATAGCTACTAAGGTCAAAACTTAATTTTCTACATTCACCGAGCATTCCAGTGTTAACCAAGCTTTGAAGAGTTTAGCAGTTTACACCGAGTAGATAGTGGCTATCGAGTGAATATAGGCAATGTGAAGATCACCAGTGTCTACCAAGCTTCACAGTGTCTACTGAGCAGTAAGTTTGTGTCATGAAGACTTAGTGTAAATCGAGCATTGGAAGAAGTAGTGTTTATTGAGTGAAGCAAGGTAAACTTAGTGTGTAGTATATGCTGAGTGACACTACATCTATCAAGTCACCAGTGGTCACTGAGTTTAGAACTACATTGAGTGATTAGTATGGGTTGAGCCTTTACTTCTACTAAGTGCATGACGATGCTAAGTAATGCAGTGGATGTTGAGTATCAGAAGGTCACCGAGTCAGTTTAGTGAACCTAAGTTATTTACTATTGGGTTGACTTTGTAATGTGTTGTTCACTTGTATTTTGGCTGACCTTGTATATTTTGTAAATTTGAAAGATATATATGTAATGTGTGTTGTAAGATATCATTTGTATGAAGCAATAAGAAAGTAATGTGAAATATTTGTGAGAAGAACATGTGAAGGATTATCAATAGTAGTTCAAGGAATACAACAAGGTCAATATAGAGTTAGGAAAGTTATATCCATCACATAAGGGGATCAGTGCATAAATGATCTTACCAGCAATCAGTTGTAAGTAGATCCACTACTTCATCTTAATAGGTGAATCAATATCTAAATCCTTTAACAAGGTAGACTTAATAGTCTTTGTACAAATCTCTTAACTGACTGCATACTTCATTGTATGTTTGTAAATCCATTAACAAGGTGGACCTAGTAGTCCTTTGTGCTCCTAATAGGGCAGATCACTAGAAGTGGTCAATGTAAGCCTTAATAGGCCAACTTTATGTTGTAGTATTGAATTTTTGTGGGTATCATCTCCACCCAAGTTTTACTTTTTATTTGGAAGTTTTTTGGGTCACCAAAATATTGTGTGATGAATATTTTAACTTTCAGTATTAATGCATGTAGTAGCATAGATTGATTTGTGGTAAATTTAAAAGGAAGAATTTTTAAAGTTACTGATTCACCCCTCCCCTCTTAGTAACTTGTCATATCTTGAATATTTTCAACATTTTTACAAGATTTTTCCTCTTAAAAAATTAGGGCTAGAGTAAGCTAACCAATAGAAAAAAAATATAACTCTCGGTGTCTTTTATAATATCAAAATTACTTTTGGCTTAGGTGGCATTGTCCCTCGACCCCACCTTGTATCATGACAAGAAGTGTGTCGAGGGTTGTTGACCCTAGTGACCCCACCTAGGGAGATGCCTTAGGAACCCATAAAGGACATTGTCCCTTGACCCCTAGAGCTTGGGGATGCTTCCCCCAAACCCCCATTATAAAATTTGATGGAAACTATGTTAGAGTGGGGTTTTTGTTGCACCAAAAGACCAATCTATTAATGTCCAATACAACCACTCAACTTATAGTACACAAGAGGAGGTGAAGCCCTTGTCATGAATCTTGAGGGGATCACTGAACAAATTTCCAACAATCTTCCCCTCAACTTTACCCAAGGGTCTGAGGATTCAAACCTATGACCAAGCTCTGATACTACTTGTTAAAGTGGGGTTTTTGTTGTACCAAAAGACTAATCTATCAATGCCTGATACAACCACTCAACTTATAGTACATAGGAGGTAGTTAAGCCCTTGTCACAAATTTTGAGGGGAGTGCTAAATAAATTTCCAACAAACTGTGCCCAATAAAGTGGGTGAAAATTAGCCTCTGAGTCTAATTAGGCTCCACATCACAACATATAGAGGTCACCCCTATTAGATCACTGAATAATATATCGATTTCATCTCACAATTTTTGACATAGATTTTGAGATTCATCCCTTTCAAAGGTTATTTTATAACCCATTTTTAGGTTTGTATTTCACAAGGTATATCCTCTTTCCCTTTTTCATTTCATCACTTCATATTTTAGCACTATATTATCTATCTTCTTTCTTAAACCCTCTTAAGGTGGAGGTGAGAGGGAATAAAGTCCAAGTTATTCATCCCTTTTGAATTAGGTTACACATTGACACTCCCTTTTGTATCAATTTAATCTAATCCAAGGGAAAAATGTTGGTATTCCCCATTTAATGGGTCAAGGTAGTTGATTCCATTTTACCTCTACATAACATGTAAGATAATTATATTTATTAGTTATTTTATTTTTTCATAAAGAACTTGTAATGTGATGTTACAAACAAATCAATAACATGCCCAATCAAATTAGAATGTGGCAACAAGGAATCACTGGTAGGAACCAGATCCAAAGATAAAGATGAAGTAATGGTTAATACATAGGGCACTAGTATCATCATATAATATAGATAAGCCTCAATCTTATCCTCCAAATCTTAAATCTAAGACTCTAAAAATAAGGAACTAATGTTTGGGAAATATGAATTACAATTAGGAAAACAAAAATATACCTCATGCAATGAGGCAATGATATTTTTATTGTCTCAATTTTTTGTTGGAAGATAATGATGATTATTTTGATTAGTAACTATGAAGTCTGAATTATATTTGGATTATGAGTCAATGGAAGACAATGCAAATCAACTATCTTTTATGAAAAATTAAGAACCTTAGTAGAATGAACTCATCTTAAGTAGATTAAAATATTCCAAATAATCATGCATATGCATTATCTTCTCTTAATTATGTATGTAGAAATATTAAAGTCTTAAAGAGAAGTATAAAGAGATGGTGGAGTATCATGATCTCCAAATAAATCTAAAATATGATTTTGAGGAACATGGGGAGACACAAAGTTAGTGAGTGACTCCAAAATATCATAATCAACATTCACAAGATAAGTCCTAACTAGTAGATCATGTTAGATATGTGCAATGTAAATGAAATTATCGCTTATAAAAAAGAGAAAATGAAATAATTTCATGGGTCACAACTCCTCTCCTAAAATAGATGAATCAATCATATTCCCCAAGGATGATAGCATACAAGCATCATATGAATAGGAAGGAAGAAATAATAAAATATAGGCCCCTCATAATTGATAATATCTCATAGAAATGGTGAATTCTTGAAGAAAAAACATAGTAAAATGGATAAAAACTATATCTCTTCCCTTAGGAGGAAAAAGAATGAAGCACAAGCGTTGCAATGCTTCCTATCCTAGTTTAGACTTACAAAGTAGAATACAAATGTAAGATAGTGAGATCTCTAAAATTTGTTCATGTTTTGCAAATACCTTGAAATTTGATATCGCAAACCAATCATGAACAACCCTAATCATATAATAATGTGACAATCAAGAACAACCCTAATCATATAATAATGTGACAAAAAATATATATGATTTTGAACAAGATCCAAATATGAAGATGAAGTAATAATTGAGTATTGCAAATACAATCAAATACAAGTGATTATCCCTTAAATAATTATATCAAATCTGAAGTGTATAATTCTATGATTAAGGAAATAATGCTTGAAAAATAAGAATCATGATTAGGAATACAAATAGATACCTTATTCAATAAATATCTTACAAATTGTCCTGGAAGTAAAATTGAAAGACACTACTGTTCTTTCTAATCCAGAATAATAGATGTCTAAAATGTCTCTAGATAAAAATTATATAAGTGAGCATGGATAAAATATATTTAAATAATAATAAGGAAACTATGAAGCACAAAAAAATCATCTAAAGTCTCACCATATTCCAAAGGATCACAGATATGGATTATTTTCTCAAAACAATTAATGATATAGACATCAGAGTTAGAAAAAGGAGCATCAAGATGGTGGAGCATCATGATCTCTATATAACTTTGAAATGTAATTTAAAATAGGGTGACACTCAAACTCCAAAACATCATAATTAACATTCTTGATAATGTGTCTAGAGACACCATCCCTATAACATTTTCAAATAATACTCTTAAAAGGAGTGATAGGAATATGAACCTTATAGTACAAATAGAACAATAATTGAAGCTCACATAGATAAATAGTTATGAAATTACTCCATTGCCTATTATTATGCCTCAAAGATAAAAATGGTTTAAAATATGATGATTCTTAGAAAAAACTCAAATATATAATCATAAAGCATTAAAACTTCAAAACTAAATAACCATTTCCAATTATTCTCCCTAAGAAAGGGAACATCTACAAAAGATGATGATTTGTATAATCAAACTTAGAGATGTAACCATTAATGGTAAACACATTATAATTCAAAATATGAATGTGAGGTCACCACCAGATCAAATAGGTTTATGCTTAGTTTACAACTACCTACTACTTAGACAAAATAAGCTTATTCTTAGTTCACAACTACCAATGCTTAAGATTTAAAAGTTCTATTTACTCAATCACTTTCCATACATAAGACTAAATGCTTCCATTGCATGTGCAATCCTCTAATTATTTGATGCAAGATTTAAAAAACCTTAACTAGTGCTTGCGATAAAAACAGGTGGAAGGGTGTAGTTGATACAAGTTGGCCATTTTGGAAATGTGATAATATGGTATGTATGTATGTATGTATGCATGCATGCATGCATATTCATATGCACACACACACACACACACACACACACACATGCATATAGAGACATATACATACATATATACAAATATACATATGTGTGTTTGTATGTATGTATGCATGTATCAATGTATGTATGTGTTGCAAATTATGATTGGAATAATTGTTATGTTGTCATTGATGTGAAACCTTATTTTGTGAGATATTAGCTACCTAAGTAGAGTGTCATCTCAAGATTATTGATGAAGAGGATTTGAAAAGAAGAGATAACAAGAGGACCTAGTGGAAATGTTGAGTTATGAGGAAACTACAATAGGCACTTGATCAGTTGGACTTTGACAAGATTTTTTTTCATTTTTTCATAACAATGAGTGGATAAGTTAGTTGAGTTGAAGCCTAGAAGATATGATTAATGAAGGACCAAATACATAGGCTAAACTAAGCTTCAAAGAAGAAGATTAAGGAACTTATAGTTGAAGGCGAGTTGTGCTAGTGTCAATTGAGTGAACAATAGAAGCCAGGAAAATATAGTGTCAACCAAGAACCAATAAACAAAGAATATTAGAAAAGTTAGACTGACTAAACTCAATATAAGCCAAAAAAGATAATCAGTAATGACCAACTTATCGAGTAATCACCAAGGCCAAGGAACATAGTATTGACCAAGCATTGACATTTATTATTTTGTGAAGGAATTGAGATTCCTAGCCAACATAGTTTGAATTCTTGAATTATGTAAAGCATATTGAAGATAAGGATTGATGAACTAGAGCATTTAATGCAAGAGAAACTATGTTTTTGAGCATTTCTATGCATAGATTCAAAGAGAAGATTTGAGAAGTTTCCAAAAGAAGGAGGAAAAAAATGGAGGGATTCAATGAATCTGCTAAACCAAAGATCAACAGTGATGTTTAAGTGGAAAAATATCAAATATACCTTTTTAAGGACACATAAGGATTAACCTAATAGATATTAGAAGTTGCTAATTTTGTTGACTAGAGAACTTAAGAAGAAAGTTGAGAAGAAGGAGAAGAGAAGAGGTGAAGAATGATTTTTGAAGGGCTATCCAAGAATATTAGAGACATTTATGGGGACATGAATAAAGTTCAGTCAATAACTTAGTAGATGAGCTACATTTTGATCTTTATTTACAAAGTGACTTGTATTTATTAGATCAACCTCCTGTTACTTTCTAACCATTGTATTAGTTGAAATTCTTTAATAAAGGTTGACCTAATAGTCATTTGTAAATCCTTTAATCAAGGTGACATTCCAATGGAATGTTCTTAAGTCCTCTAACAAAGCCACTCCTAAAAGGGTGATTTAATCATTTAAAAGGGCCGCACCTAACAATGTGTATTATAACCTTTAATAGGATTGGCTCTTAACAAAGCCCACTTTAAAAAAGTGAAAAATTGGTGACATGTTACTAGTGTTTTTTTCCAAATTAGGTTTTCACACTAAATTCTAGTATCATACTTGTGTCAATTTTATTTGAGATGTTTATTGTTTAATATTTCAGATTTTTCAAGTTAGTTATTATTAGAAAAGTGGAATTCAAGTCTATGGTACTTATAAGTTTCTATAGAGATCGAGTGGATTAAAGAGTAGATCTAATTTATTTGAACAATTAAAAATTTTAATTGGTACATCTAGACTTTAGGATAATTGATTCACCACCCCCCCCGACCCCCCAGTTATTATAAATCATTCTAAAAATTTGTATCAGAACATGTGGTGCTTGGAAGGAAAATTTTGAAGGTACTTAAAGCTAAAGATCAGGATGTATAGGAAGGAGATTACCAAGTTGAACAAGGAGAACTTCCCTACATGGAAAATTTTGATGAAGCTACACATTGTTGGAATAGAAGATTCAATAGTATTGTACTTAGAAAATGAATACATAACTATACCTAGACCTATGAGAGTCTGATAGATAAAGAAGAAACAAGAGCACAATTATGCAATGTTGAAGATTACATCTGTCATAAGTTATTCAGATTTTGATGGCATAAAGGACAATAATACAATAAAGAAGATGTGAGAAATGTTTGCAATGATCCATGGAGGATATAATAATGTACTAAGATCCAAATCAGAAATCTTGAGATGAAATTTTGATTACATGAAGGTGATAGAAGGTGAGAACAATGCTCAATATGTTGGAAGAATCAAATAAGTTATGAATGCTATTAGAGGAGCTAATGGAAAGATCAGTGGCAAGACTATGATTTTTAAAATATTGAGAACTTTACTTCCTATTTATGATATTAGAGAATTTTCAATACAAGAACTAAGATGTACTCTTATTAATGACTTAACCTTGGATAATCTAGTTGGTAGACTTATTGCTTTTGAACTGTCAATTTTTGAAAACTTTACTTCCCTTCTATTGAATTTTCTTTCAATTCACAATTGGTTTTACATAAGTCTAAGAAGAAGAAAGGAAAGTATGAGAATAGTGAGAGTGCATCTTCTGATGATGATCTTGAAGATCTTGATGTATTAATGGCTAGGAGATTACCTAGAGACAAAGGAAAATTGAAAGGTAAACTTCCTATGATTTGTTTTTCATGCAACAAGGTTGGTCATATTAGTGCAAGATGTGTAGAAAGGGATGAAAAAGATGAGAGGAAAGAAAAAAAGCTCAAAGGAAGAAGAGATTGAAAAGAAAAAAAAGGATACAAAGACTACAAGAGATAAGGTAAGAAGTCTTGTTACATTTTTGAAGAAGAAATGGATGATGATTCTAATAGTAATGATGAAGAAGTTATTTATGTTGCTATGAAATATTATTCTAATGAAGATGAAAAAGTTGCACTTATTGCATATGTGATTAAAGGTGATATATGGATAATTGATAGTGATTTCTCACTTCACATGATTGGTGATGAAAGTAAGTTTGAAACTTTAGAACATTATAAATGAGGTAGTGTTAAGTTTAGCAATGATGTATCATGACTTGTGAAATATAAAGGATCAATAAGATTGACTGACAAGACCAGATGTGATAATTCTTATTGGGTTGAAGGTCTTAACTACAATTTGTTGAGTGTGGCATAGTTGAATAGTTTAGGCTAAAAAGTTGAATTTCAGCACAAGAAAGCCAATATCTATAATAGTTTTGGTGAAATGATTAGAAGTGTAGACCAAAGAAGAGGTAACGTGTTCTATCTAGAACTATATGATGGTACAGGTTTGTTTGCATGATGTCATGATTTATGGTTATGGCATAAGAGGACATGGAATCTGAAATTTGATAATTTGGTAAGAATTAGTAAGATGAAGAAAGTAAGAGGGTTACCAAGATTGAATAAATATGATAATGTGATGTGTAAACAATGTCAACTAGGAAAAATGATGAAGTCTAGTTTCAAGACCTATACTTGTGATGTTATTTTAGAGTTGGTTCATACTAACCTTTATGGACCTATTAGAGTGTAAAGCCACTATGGTGAAAAATACTTTATGTTGGTATCTCTAACCATTGTTGTCAATTAGTGTCAAACAATTAGTCATTTACAAGGTAGAGTTGGATGGTCATCACTGAAACCAAGCTAATCTATAGAGGTAGAGTCATGTACTTAAGAAATAATGTACCAAGATCTATAGGAGCCAAGTAAGTGTATGGTCACCAAGTATTTTAATTCAAGCCAAGCTCAATAGAGACTAAGGTTCAAGAAGACAAGTGTCAAGTGACATAGTGTTTTTTGACCACTATATAGGTTGAGCAACATCAATGTCAAGTGTTCAAAAATGGTAAACACCAAGCAATGTAGAGGTTACAAAAAATTAAAGAATGGAATAGATTCCAAGGTAACTGTCATGTCCCCTTTTCAAATAATAAAAAATAATAATCTTTGCTAAGGCAGGCAGGCCCAAAAAGGTGAAGTTTCAGAAAAGGAGGATAATCTTTGGAAGAAAATGGACTAATAAATGAAAATTATTATTAAAATATGTTTTATTAACCCCTCTTGGACGTGAGTTAGGGTTATGCCCTCTTTTAAGGGGTTTGGAGACATTTTGGGCTGATTCTAGAACTTGATTTTTGCGCATTGCTTTGTTGTTCTTTAGAGGCTGCCAAACTTGTGGAGGAGACCTAAGAATGGGAGTTTACAAGTTTCTAGGAAGGCTAAGGATGGGATTTTGAAGCCATTCCATGTGCATACTCATGCAGAGTTTTTCTTTGTGCTGAACTGTGCAGTTTTGTGAGTTTTTGGGTGTGTTTTTTGTAAGAGTTTGGTGTTTTCGGTTGAGTATTTCATATCAGTTTGGGTTGCTGCTGTATATCAAAATTTTTAATGTTAAGATAGAGCTGAATATATTTATTTGGATATGATTATACTTTTTTGATATATTATTAAGTTTTTGTGGTGATTCCGAGCTATTTTGTGCTATTTTCGGGAGCCTGATGAGCATTGTTTTTGTCCTTCTTTTGGGAGCTATTGTGTGCATGTTATATAGATCTGGAAATATCATTTTATAGGCTGTTATTTTGTTCAAATTTTTGTAAAAATTTTCACTTTCAGATTTATCAATAATAGGTGAAGTTGTGAAGCTTTTGGCACTATTTCTAGCATACCCGATTTGGGGTTTATTGAAAAATTGGTGGATCTTTGAAATATTGGTTGTTTGATTTTAAAGATCTTATTTGAGGCTTGAAATATCATAAAAAATCAAATAAAGGAAAATTTCAGTGGTATTAGAGCTATCATCTTGCCAGCCTGAGGGTTTGTAGAAGTTTGCATGTCAGTTTTGAGAACTACCCAAATCTTGCATGTCATAATTTATGGTTGCATGTTGCTTCTAATCAGCTGCATGTCAAAATTTATGGTTGCATGCTACTTATAATCATTTTCATGTTAGTTCTTGGTGAATTTGGTGGTTTCATGTTGCTTCTAATTATTTGCATGTCAAAATTTATGGTTGCATGCAACTAAGTGAAAGAGAAAAGAGATATTTATAGCAAGAAAAGAATAAAGAAATTTTGATCAAACCTCCAGTTGAAAGTAAAAGTAAAAAATCCAAGGAAGGAAAAAGTATGGCTAATCTAGATGAGATGGCAAAGAAATTCTTCCAAGACATCCAAAATACTTAGAAGCAAACAGTGGATAGTTTGGTAGAAACTAGAGAGGCTTTGCGAATATTGACAGAAAAATTGCAAGGAGTTGCATCTATTAATGAGAAAGGGAGCACTTTAGAGGAGTCAAGAAATCTGAAACTCACACCCTCTCAATCAACAACAACTATTTTTCTGCATGCAGATGAGCCACCAGTGCCATATCCAGCCCTTAATCCCATGGAAGAGGTTACAGGTAACTTGATTGCATTAAGAGCTACTTACAATGGTTTAGATGATGACTTTCGCAGTTTAGTTCCTTTTAGAGAATATGTGGATATGATGAACACTTTGATGCCCAAGAAAGAGTATAGAAGGGAGCATGACATAAGTGGAAGAGAGCTCAAAAATAAAATAAGCAAGTTTATAGCACCTACTTTTGATGGAACAAATAAAATTTCAGCTAGAGCATGGCTACAAAAATTACAGACCTTCTTCACACTTAACCCCATGAAGGAGAGTGATGCTGTTAAAATTGCAAGTCTACACTTGGAAGATGCAGCCTATGATTGGTGGTATCATGGAATGACTACTCAAGGTCATTATCAGGTAACTACATTTGATGATTTTAGTCAAAGAGTGATAGATAGATTTGACCTCAAGGATGATGATTATGAGGATGTTGTTGTGCATGATGGTAAGATACCTAGTAGAGATGAGCAGACATTGAGCATTCATGACTTTTCTGAGAGAGAGTATCAAGCACAGTTAGATGCTTCGACACATGAGGTTGAGACTAGTAGTACTTCACATGATTTGTCTAGCTAGCTGAAAGTGAACAAAGACAATATTTTGACTTCATTATCTCATCATGACAGGTATGTGGAGTTAGTTGGTATTGGTCATATTACTCAGGTGAGGAGTTTTCTTGAGTTACCAGCTGATTCTAGTTTACAGATATGGACTTGAGATTATTATATTGGCATTTGGGATTCAGTTGACTGGAGATCTTTAACACTTTTTGGTAGCAATGTTTGTTTGGGTGCTATCATGGATTTGATTAGCAAATTGCATGGTGTTGTCTTTTCTTGTGCTAGCAGCTTGTCCAATGTTGGTATTAGTTTTTATACATCGGTGTTGGGCTTTGTTCATATATCTAGCTGACCATACTTGCTGGAATGCGTTGATGATCTTTCATATTTGGCAGTGTGTACCAATGAGTCCTAGGATCATATTGGCATTGATGACATCCAGGAGGATGCAATGGGTAGTTTTGAGTACTTAGTTTCCTTGGCAATTTCTTTTGGTACAAAGGAGTTAGACATTAGTGCTACAATTTTTGATACTCCATATGTTGATATGAGCTTTGGAGTTGATTCATAGGATATGGATGGTAATACTCTAGATACTAGTAACTTTGAGGATACTCCTATAGATAGTGCATCAGAGGAGGTTTGTAGGAGATAGTCTATCCAGTGCCATCATGTGTCTAATCAGTTGAGAGTTAGTGAGTGAGACATTGCTATTGCTTGCCAGCATTTTGATGCTGCTCGTCAGTTGTTAGCCATTTATGGATGGGGTTCTCCTACTAGTGATGAGCGAGGAGGTAGTTATCTTTCCTTGATAGAGTTCCACTCTTTATGGGAGGCTATCCAAATTCTAATACAAGATTATATGCAATTGGTAGCCAATAGAGATTATCTTATGGAGTGGGTCAGTACAGCATACGATGCATTGTTGGCCAAGGAAGATGAGGTGAGTGAGCTTACTCAGCAGCTTGAGGTGACTTTTGAGATTCTTGAGAGTACACAGTTGGCTTTCAAGGAGTCACAGTTTCATTTGGCTAAGGTGACCATGGAGTTAGAGCAACTACAGTCTTTACCTAATTCTATACAGTCACAAGCTATGGTGTTTGGTGATCCAAGGATGTCCATGGCCAAATTGTCAAAGATAGTGGAGATGGGGATGCATCCATCCTTGATACTAACATTGGCATATCAGGTTCATTCCCACTAGAGTCAGGTTTAGTTGAGTTGGGTGTTGTAGTAGATTGTTGTATGCCTGACATGGTGGTGGCCTCTAGTACTGATGGTACGAAGACTAGAGATGTATCAAAGATCATGTGTGATGTTGGTGAGTCGGTAGTTGGCATGGTTCCTGCTACTAATACTACTCCCTTGGTGATATCTTCGGAGGTAGTAGTCAGTTCCAACATGGTTAATGATCAATTGTAGTTAGTTTCATCTGGATTATAGTCTGAGCCACTGACTGAGATTGGCACATTCTATCGACATTACACTGTGAGGTATGCTCATCAATTTACCTTTGATGACCATGTTGATGAGATGATGATACAAAGATGTACTTTGGTTCCTAGTGCTTGTCATCAGTTATGGGATAGTTTGACACATCGGGATGAGAGTTGTGATGGGCATGACATGGTGATAGGTTTTGCAGTTGACAACTTGATAATACATGACTTAGAGCAGGAGTTTGGGAGTGATACTTCAGCAGTTGTTGTTATTGATTCTACTCCTTTGGCTATGACATCTCCTAGCTTAGCTGATAGTCAGTCACAATGGGCTATATCACTTGTTCATGGAAAATTTGGTTTGGGTTCCATTTCTTAATCTTTATCTTGTAATGTCTTTTCACCATTAGTAATGCATGGGAGTTATGGTTATGAGATAGTGGCTAGTGATTTGTAGAGTTGTGTTGATTGCAGGAGTTGTACAGTGTGTGGATTCTCCATACTTGGTACAGTTTCATTCGAGAGCATTCACCATTGTTGTAGAGTTGGATTGTACATTCTGTATAGGCTAGTGGGATGTGTTGATGGTATTTACTATGTTGGTAGTTTGATTTGTCCACTTTACTTGGGTTTTGATGTTTTAAGAGTTTGTGTCTCATGGGTTTTTTACTGTGGAAGTGGTGATTCTTGAGTTTGGTTGAGCTGTAATTGTCAGTTTGATTATGGATTCCTCTTGGTCATATTGCAGGAGCCTATGTTAATTGGTAGTAGTATAGTTCATGACTACATTTGGGATCCAGGTAGATTGATTGATTTATTTTTAAGCCATTTCTTGAGGACAAGCAATATTTGGGAGGGGAGGACTTGTCATGTCCCCTTCTCAAATAATTAAAAATAATAATCTTTGCTAAGGCAAGCAGGCCCAAAAAGGTGAAGTTTCAGCAAAGGGGGATAATCTTTGGAAGAAAATGGACTAATAAATGAAAATTATTATTAAAATATGTTTTATTAACCCCTCTTAGACGTGAGTTAGGGTTATGCCCTCTTTTAAGGGGTTTGGAGGCATTTTGGGTTGATTCCAAAACTTGATTTTTGTGCATTGCTTTGTTGTTCTTCAAAGGCTGCCAAACTTGTGGAGAAGGAGACCCAAGAATAGGAGTTTTTAGGTTTCTAGGAGGGGTAAGTATGGGAGTTTGAAGGCATTCCATGTGCACACTCATGCAGAGTTTGCCTTTGTGCTGAACAGTGCAGTTTTGTGAGTTTTTGGGTGTGTTTTTTGTAAGAGTTTGGTGTTTCCAGTTGAGTATTTCATATCAGTTTGGGTTGCTGCTGTATATCAAAATTTTAAATATTAAAATAGATCTGAATATATGTATTTGGATATGATTATACTTCTCTGATAGATTATTAAGTTTTTGTGGTGATTTTGAGCTATTTTGTGCTATTTTCAGGAGCCCGATGAGCATTGTTTTTGTCCTCCGTTTGGGAGCTATTGTGTGCATGTTATACAAATCTAGAAATATCATTTTATAGGCTGTTATGCTGCTCAAATTTCTGTAAAAAATTCCACTTTCAGATTTATTAATAATAGGTGAAGCTGTGAAGCTTTTGGCACTATTTCTGGCATACTCGATTTGGGGTTTATTGAGAAATTGGTGGATCTTTGAAATATTGGTTGTTTGATTTTAAAGATCTGATTTGAGGCTTGAAATATCATAAAAAATTAGAGAAAGGGACATTTCAGTAACAGATTTTTGAGTCAACATGGAAGGAACATTTAATTTTTGTAGAGGTTTTTATAGAGATTTTTATGCTTGAATGATCTAGATTACATATCCCTATGATTTGTGATCAATGACTTAGATGGAGAGGCTATTATGGAGCCATCTAGAAAAATCTTTACAAAACTCTTTAAATAGCAAAGATCTTAATCTAGATCATGTATGTATGTAAGATTGAGTAAGAGAAAGAATGGAGAAATGTATGCATGCAAACAAGGAGTAAACTAAATGATCACTTGGTTAGATTAGAAGTTGATAATAAGGTTTTGTTATCACTTAATAGAGAAAGTGACCTATTCATAGTAGTGAAGTGAAAGTGGATGACAAGCTTATCAGATCAAAGGAGAGGATTAGTTAGCAAGAAGAAGAGTTGAAATCAACTTACAGAGAAAATTGAGAGTCAGGTAGTGAATCAATTTTAACTGACTTTAATTGGGGTAAATCTCTTAATAGAGTGCTCTTAACAAATCTTTGTAAATATCCTAACAAATTCCCTATTTTTTTGTAATTATTAAATACTCTAATAAGGTGATACCTAGCACTCTCTTAAGCATTTAATAGGGTAGAACCCTCATAGGTTAGATCATATTTTATCATCAAACATTGCAACTATAATAGGTTAACTTTATTATTGTAGTAGTGAAGATTTGTGGCTAACATTCCTACTTGAGTTTTACCTTTACCTTGAAGGGTTTCTGGGTAACAATTATTGTGTTATATTTTTATTTTCATGCATGTGATAGATCATACTTATATGTTATAGTATATTTATATTACAAGTTTAACATGCACAAGTTTACAAATAGATGTGAGTGAATTGGTGAATAGTTTGAGTGTTTATAATTCTCAATATCTTGTTTTTCTTGTTTATACCTCCATCAGTCAATAATTGGTATCATAGCATTGGTTCTCTAAGAGAAGCTTAATCACTTAGAGATTAGATCTTGGAGATGAAGGCTTTCAAACTAGACAAGGTTATTGATAATTAGGTGATTGACATCCAACTCATACTATAGAAACTTGAAAATGTAAGACAAGATCTAAAGGACTCCTTATAAAGGAGAAAGGAAATTGCCATCCAGATAAAATAATTTTCTTATGAAGAAGTTGAGACTAAAGGACTGTTTGAACCAATCAATCCAAATGACAAAGCATATGTTGATCTACTTGACAAGAACAAACTCTTGAATGAAGAAATAAGAGGACTAAAAAGAGAACATGAAATCCAATAAGTAACAATAAGTGAAGTGATTGAACAAAAGAAGAAAGATGAAGAAGACAAGACTATAGATGAAGAAGAAAAAATGATAATGGCTACTTAACTTGAAGAAAGGATATAAGATGTACAGAAGCTCACAAACACACAACTAGACATGATGAGTCAACTAATGCTTACAAACTAGGAATTTAATCACAAGGATGTTGAAATTGTAAATCTCAAATCATAGAAGGACATACTAAAGAATGAATTGAAAATGGAGAAAGAATCCATGGAGAGATTTAACAAACCAAAAGAGGAAATGAAGTACTTTGAAGAACTTATGAAGTCATCAAGATGCTCTAATGAATTAGGGTAGTCATGCACTAAGAAAGGAGAATCATCTAGGAATGGAGAACTATGGAATACAAAGTCGAAGGAAAAACCAACATGCTATCATTGTGGAAAACTTGGTCATACTAAAAATATCTATTGTAGTGAAAATGGTATGCAAAATTCTAAAACTAAGTTTACTAGTTACTCTTTTTACTGCAAGAAACAAGGACATCAAATACATGAGTGCAGGTCAAGATTGAGGAATTCAATTGCTACACCTAAATTTGAAGGATATTGCTATAATTGTCAAAAGTATGGGCATAGAGCATATGAATGCAAGTCATGGAAAAAACCTTATTGGACAAATTAGAGGAATAATTATGCACCTAACAATGCATGTTCCAAAGTCACAAGTTTTGACATCTAAGAAAGAATTGTAGAATTCAAGTACGTTGAGAAAATGAGACAAAAGGAAAAGGAAAAGGAAAAGTGGACATTGAGAAAATTAGGAAGGAAATGAATCAAAAATGGAAAAAGAAAGAAAAGATGGAAATAGTGGAGCAAATTGAGTTGAGGTCACCCAATCAAATGGAGAATGTGATAGTGTCATATCAAACTAATCAAGAAAGGTATGTATGGAACTATGTACTTAATTGATAAATCATACATCAATTCCTTACATATGAATGTGCCAAAATTTTATATTAGCATATGTAAATATGCATAAGAAAAAATTTGTGAAAGATTTTTGAGTGTTAATAAAATTGTCTATGTTGACTGATCATTGCAACATAGACTAAGCACTTCATAAGAGGAATGATAGAGATCAAATGGAATAATAAAGATTGAGATGTACAATAAAGATCTAGTAAAAAAGGCATCAATATCAACTAAGACAATTGGATTCCACTTATATGGGAACTCAACATTAATGGAGACCCTAAATTGATCAAAAGAAGGTATATAAAAAATTTCAAAGACATTATCTCATACCTCGCACATATGTTTTTGAGAGCACAAAGCAATTTGGAAATTTTAGCAACTAGCAATGATTTCAAAAGTGATTTGGATGAAGAGGCTTGAATGAGTGAAGATCTAAACTATGCCAAATATCCAAAGAAGAAAGAACTTCAAAACCTAACTATGAACATGGTAGCTTCATCAACCACTAGAATGAGTCAAGATATTAGTAAAATTCACCTATTAAAGAGTGATGATTGTACTCCAACAAAGTTTCACGCTATTCTAGGAATTGCAATGAAAGGAGATTAATGGGTGCACTATCTTTGATACCACCTAAAGTCGTTATGATCCATGATGTTAGAATTTTTTATATGTATAAAATTGGAGAAGTAGGAGATTATGAGATCAGGGAAGCTTATGAGAAGTTGTGCAATGATGGAATCTTGAATAAAGAATTAAAAGTTGTTGAAAAGAAAGAGTTAACTTGTGCTCTAGAATTCTTAAAGAATTTCAAAATTGAATGGATTAAAGTTGTTTTGAGAAGAATTCATGACATGGAGTACTGACTATAGAATGGACCCATGGAGATTACAAAGAAAATGAAACATAGGGTTATAGGATATCCAACCCTAGATAAGAAGAAAATCATGTTTGAGTCATGATGAAGCTGAGGCTAACATTGGAGTTGAGTGGAATGGACATGGTCTATCTATCACAAATATTTCTAATCCACTAATTGAGTTTGAAGTGAGATTCATTTCTCACAACTTATATCAATCAAGAAGATTAAGCAATGTGTCATCTATAGTTGTGGATCAAGCATGGTAGATAGTATTCAAATATCATGAGTATGATCTTGACGAGCTGAAAAGGCTACAACTAGTAGAGAAAATTTCATTCATAACAAAAGAAAAGAATTCAATGTGTAAGTTTGGATCCCTCATTATGTGTATTTTTCTTTTATAGATAGAAGTATTCTTTAGGTGTTGGTAATGTTGTATGGGAGCAAGAAAAATTAGTGAAAAAATAGATTAATGAGTACATTACTCAATTGGAAGAAAATTTTGAGAATGTAATGGATACTTATTTTGATGAATTTCAGCAAAGAATGAAAAGGAGAATGAGGATACCTGAAGATCTGGTCATAAGGTATTACAATGACATATGTTTTCTTGTGGATACAGACAACACTTTTGTATAGGTAGTGAAGCTAAGGAAGGCTTGGTTACAAAGTTTTGATTATGAGATAGATAATGATGTAGTGAGTGCTAACATTGATGCACCATTGAAAGAAGAGATAGATGTCAAGGTTGAACTTTTTTGGTAGATATGAAGAAGGTAAAGAAAGAGTAATTGTAAATATTAAGATAGTTTTAAAGGAAAAGAATGATAGAAGACTTAGAAGCTAAACTGGACACCCTAGGAAAAGGAAAAGAGCCATTATAGTTGATACAAGGTCTTGTTGAAGATGAAGAAAAAAAGAGCAGTGATAAGGAAGAGGAGAAGAAAAAGGTGACAAGGGGAAATCCCTAGTTGTGGTCATGCTAATGGGAAAGAAGGCTCAAGGAACAAAGAAGAAGTTAGAAGTGACACCCATCCCTCCTCCATCACTAAATAATCCAAGGACTAGTGTAGCTACTAGTGCTGAGTAGACTATAAAGAAGAAAGTAATAGAGTCTATAGAGCCCAATGCCCCTAGAATCAGAAGAAGGAGATTAGTCAAAGGACCACCTAGGAGGCAACCTAAGTCTATTGATGAGGTATGTAAAGAGCTCCCCAAGTTTATCTAGTTTCAAATCTATAAAATATGATACACTAGATAATGATGATAGAAATAAAATTGAGGAAGCTATGGTAGAAATGATCTCAAACTTCAAACTAGCTCCTAGTGAAATTGAAAAAAAGATACTCAAGATCTATATAATAGAGTGGAGATAAGATGCAAACAAGCAGAGAAGGAAGAGAAAAAGATAAGGACTGAAATATTAGTTAGAGTAATGCTTGATCTATCTTAGAAGAAACATGATACATCCTTGGAGTAGAATGGAAGTAGATATGTTCCAAAATATAGAACATTTTTAATCTTCCTAAAGAAAGATGAAGTTGTGGAATAACAAAGTGAGTTTCTTTCTAAAAGAATTTTTGGGTTATCAATAAAGATAGTAAAGAAAAATACTATAAATAATAAAGATGATTACAATAGGGGAGAAATATTAGGTGTGCCAAGTCGACAAGGTAACATGTCCCCTATACATGTTGAGACTCCTGACACTCCAGATGTCGAGCAGTCAAAGCTCACAAATATAAAGGTAGAAGGTGAAGAGAAAGAAAAAAGTGTAGATAATAAGATTTTTTCAAAACCTCAAATTGAGGTAAACTTTAAGAAACCCCCCTTTAGAATAAGATATAAATTATTGCGAATCTTTCATTATTTTGAAAAACCAAATTATTTTTATCGGCAAATCTCTCAATTTTTACAAATTTTAAATATTATTTACATTGTTGATTTGAGTAGAAAATATTGGTGAATCTCAATAATAATAGGAAGTTTACTAATTGCCATGGAATATTACAAATCAAAATTGGACATTTTTATGTCATGGAAATTATGACAATAATTACATTATATTTTAAATCAATAGTGAAAACTAAATATTGGTAATATATCCCTAAAGTAACTAATAATTATGATAATTGTTAATGAATTAATTTTAATTTCTTTGATAATATATAATATATAGGTGAATCAAATCTAATCATGTATCAAATATTGTGGTGAAACTTTCAATTTAATTTTTTTATTAAAATAAATTATTGAGCAATTTAAAATATTTTAGAACTAAATTTAATAAAGATGTGGCGATCTAGGTTGCATTAAATCTTAGATTATTAGCCAAATTACTAGAATTTTTTTTCTAAAATTCACAAAATTATGAATATTCACAACTAAAAAATACCCTAGCAGGAAACAATACTACTGCAAGAAGTTTTAGTGAAGAAGAAGAAACAAGAAGAGCTAAGAAGAGACCTTAACAAGAAGCAGGTACTACATGATGTAAAGCATACTTTTGTTGATGCTTTTGAATTTCAAGATCTTGATGAAGATGCACCAATCATCAACCAACTTGTCAATATAGTTGATCAAGTCAATGTTGGAAATATGGAGATAAATGAGAAACTAATGGATTGGTTAGCAAGAAAATTTGAAAATAAGGTTGTAGACAAAGTTTCCATAATCATTTCTAAGTAGAAAGTGCAACTACAAGAGAGGGTACATGTTATGATTGATCTAATAAAGAAGACACCAAATTTGTAGTCAATTTTTTTAGGTGTTCCAAGATTCACCAATAACATTTAGACATAGATAAATCAAATTTAGGTTGAGATGAAGAGACCCAACAACATTATTCAGAGTCAACAAAATCAAACATTGATAATTTCAATAATCTACTAAATGCTCAAGGCACATTGGTTGAGCTTCAAGGGGCTAACAACAATATGAGATCTAAGTTGATTTATATTCAGGCAATGTTGATACCTCATTTGGAGGTCATTCAGAAAGAACTGAAAAAAAACCCAAGATCTTATCATAGAAGATCAAAATCTTTTAGTGGTTGATAATTGAATTGATCTAGCTACAAGATTACAATTTTAGATTACTAATTTTGAGGTAGAAATAACCACATGGGATCATGCATTGTACATGATTACTAGAGTTCACAAGGAATTCATTGAGCAATATGGATTACTTCCACCTATTCAACCCCACCAACAGTGACATATAGTGTTAAAAAATAAGTGGAAATGTAATGTAAAGGGGGAAATGAAATGAGATGTCAAATAAAGGTAAACAAAGAAATAAAGATTTGAATAAAGGTGAAAAGGACGTGTCATTGATTTTTACATTGTTTATTCATTATTCATTGGCATAAGTCATAAGACTTAGGGGGAAAGCTCATTCTTAGATAGTATTGTAAAGCTATATATGACAAATCATTTTTTCCACTAATATCAAAGGGTGAGACTATTGGTATCTCTAACCACTATTTTTGATTAGTGTCAAACACTTAGTCATTTACAAGCTAGAGTCAAATGGTCATCATTGAGACTGGGCTACTCTATAGAGGCCAATTCATGTACATAAGCAAGTATGTACCAAGCTCTATAGGAGCTAAGTGTATGGTCACCAAGTATTTTAATAGAAGTCAAGCTCAACAACAACTGAGTAAGGTTAAATCATACAAGTTTCAATGACATAGTGTGTGTTGAGCACTATACAAACCAAGCAATAGCAATGTCAACTGTCAAAAAATAGTAAAGACCAAGAAATGTAGAGTTTACACAAAAGTTAGGAATGGAATAGATCCTGAGGTAACACTTTTTTGAGCTATTAGAAGGAACATTTAATTTTTATAGAAGTTTTTATAGAGATTTTTATGCATGAATGATGTGGATTACATATCCCTATGATTTGTGATAAAAAAATTAGATGGAAAAGCTATTATGGTACCATCTAGAACATTCTTTATGAAACTCTTCAAATAGTAAATATCTTAACCTAGATCATGTATGTATGCAAGATCAAGCAAGAGAAAGAATGGAGAAGTGTATGCATTCAAATAAGGAGTAAAGAGAAAGATCGAGATCAGATCAAAAGTTAGTAACAGGGTTCTGGTATCACTTAATAGAGCAAGTGACCTATTCATAGTAGTGAAGTGAAAGGGGAATAAAATCTTATCAAATTAGGTGAGAGGATCAGTTTGCAAGGAGAAGACTTGAAATCAGTTGACAGAGAAAATTGAGAGTCAAGTACTGAATTAGTTTTAATTAACTTGATGTTAATCTCAAACTAGTTTTAACAAGTAAGTGTCTATACAATGAAGTCATTTACTTAGTTCATGTCAAACAAGTAAAATATGCCAAGAAAAACATATAAGTTAGAACATGCTGAGTAAATAGTGAGTGCCAAGTCACTCATATGCTGAGTCACTCAAGTGCTAAGTAGACAATATATGTCAAGTGATACAAGAGTCAAGCAAGCAGTACATGCCAATTCATTCAGATGCTAAGTGATAGTATTGAAGTCATAATTAATGTCAAGCATTAGGCACTTTAGATGCTGAGTAACACAGTTTTGTCATAGTTATTTGTATTGGCACAAACTACTATGTAAACCATTTTTTGGGCTGACTTAAGGATTAAATTGTGATAGTTTGTTGATAAGGATGAATCCTAAGTGAGAATCCCTATGTATTACATGCATCCAATTAGGTAAAGGGAAGGTTTAAGTAGAAATATGGATGAATCATAGCCATTAATTCATACCTAACCCTAAGTCACCTAGGTCTTCTTAAGGAAGACAAACCCTAAACTTGTATGAGGAAATGAATGAATGATCAAGGAAAGTTTGCATGTGCAAATAGGACATTCATGGTGACCAAGGAATTATGATCTGAATTGTATTGAAAAATTAGTTAAAGGAGAATAGAGGAAGGAAATAGTGCACAATAGAGAGACATTTGATCAAGAATGATCAAGTACACATCAATATAGAGGTGATCTAACATCAAGCAACAAAGTTCTAATTATAGGACGATTGCTAAGATATTCTAATAGGTGAATTAGTTAAATCTCTTAATAGAGTATTCCTAATAGGCTATATCAAAATCCTCTAACAAGTTGCTTACTTAATTGTGAGTTGAAGTCCTTTAACTAGGCACACTTCTAATAGGGTATTAAAATCCTTTAACAAGGTAAGACCTAATAGTCTTTGTAATATTTTAATAGGGTAGACCTTTCATAGGGTAGATCATGTTTCATGATCAAACATTGTAACCTTCATTGGTTACACTTTATTACTATAGTAGTGAAGATTTTTGGGTGTCATCCCCACCCCAATTTTACCTTCTCATTGGAGGGTTTTTGGGTAATCATTTCTTGTGTCATATATGTGTAAATGCTTACTTGTTTACATACTTTAGACGTATATTCTTTACATGGTATTTTAGTTTATTTATTGAATATGTGAGATGGATGTGTGGTGAATATTTTTATGGGTTAAAGTTAAAGCATTGATTCAACACCCCCCCCCCCCCTCTTAGAGTTTACCTTTCCTATTGTAATTCCAACAATTGGTATCAAAGCTTTGTTCTCTAAAAGTGAATCCTAATAGCTTTGAGGAAAGATCTTAGAAATGGAAATCTACAAGGTGGGAAAAGTTATTGAGAACTAGGAAATTGAAATACAACTCATTCTACATCAGCTGAATGAAGCAAGAGAAGATCTAAAAAAATCATTGAGAAGAAGGAAGGAAATTGTTATTAAGGAGAATGGCACACAATACCAAGAGATGGACACTATGAAGCTGTTTAAAAATGAAAAAACCAATGAATTTGATGTAGCAATTGCAAATATAATGGAAAAAGAACAAAACCCTAGCTGAAGAGATCATAAATCTTAAGATAGAGCAAGAATCACAAGCCATATTACTATGTGAGGTAGCCAAAAAAAAAAAAGTTATAGAAGAAAAAGTCATGATTGAAGATGACAAAAGATTTTTGGCCAGTAGATTGGAAGAGAAATCATCAAAAGTAAATAGGAATGCTCACATGCACTTGGAAACAATGAATCATGTCATGAAATAAATAAAGAAATTGAGATAACAACAGTGAAGGTGTGGAATGAAAAATTGAACAATGATGTAAAAAGGGAAAAGGAGTTTGTTGAAAGTTTTAATAAACCAAATGAAGCCATCAAGTAATTTGAACAATTGATGAGATCTCCTAGATCTACAAATGATACATTTAGACTAGGATACACCAGTACTAAAGAAGGAGAATCATCCAAAAGTGCTGAAGAAAGAAGTAACAAAGGTAAGAACTCCAAACCTAATTGTCATAATTGTGGTAAGATAGGGCATACTGCTAATGTGTGCAGGAGCAAGACTATAAATCAAATTGTTAAGTAGAAGAGCATGGGTCACTACCATAAGTGTAATGAATAAGGTCATTAGGCACATGAATGTAGAACCAAGACCATGCACAATCAAAGATATAAAGGATACTATTATAACTGTTAGAAGTATGGACATAAAGCTTTTGAGTGCAAATCCGAACCCAAGTGGTCATCAAACAAGAAAACAAAGGTAAAGAACAATGACAACTCTTATAATTGGGATTATAATACAAGGTATAGTTGTCACTACTGTCAAGAGTATGGACATGTTCTTGAGAACTGTATTAGAACACACTTCAGAAGTGATTACAAAAGGTGGTTGAGTCAAACCACATGTTTTAGTTATTTGAATATTGTTCACATCAATAGATATTGTCCAACAAGTTCAAAGGCACCAAATTGTGAGTTCAACAAAGGAAAAGGCAAGGTAGATATTGAAAATTTTAGAGATGAGATGAATAAGGCATGGAAGAGAAAGAAGGATTACAACACATGAAGTGCAGATTGGATCACTTCACCCAATGGGTCAAGGGATCACACCTCATCAAACTAAGAAATCAAGAGGTATGTAGGACTAATATTTAAAATATATATATATACCATAAATTAATTCCAAGGATTTAGTTTTGAAAAGAGTACATATGCATGAATAAAGATGTAATTTTTTATTAGAAATCAAGGATAATTTTTTAAGTTTTGTTAGTTTTTCACATTACTGTTGAGCATGAAAAGTTTCATATGGTTGCTAAGTGAAATTTTAGTGAATGCCAAGCTAATGAAATTCATTAGTTGAGGCCAAGCTTTTAGTGGTTACTGAGCATATGGAAAGACATGTGGATGCCGAGTGAGCCAGAGATCAATTGATGTTGAGCTTACAACTATGTAAGAACTTAGCATTAATTGCAGTGTTTTAAAAGTTATTTGATTGATTTATGCTTATTTAACATCATTTTAATTCAAGGAAGAACATGAAGAGATAAAGGTGATCTAGAAAATTTCATCTGAGAATTTATAGGAGATTTGAATGGTTGTTTGACACCTTTTCAACATGATTTATAAGGTATTTACCATGTGCCAAGCTATTTAGTTTCAAATTTTGCAAACCCTAGATATATGTAATGGCATCTAGTTCTTCTAAAGAAAAAGGTGTAGAGGGAAAAGAGGTTTTAAATGTTTAGTTAATTAGAAATAAAATCAAACAACCTATTTTCAAGGCTATTCTAGACATAACTTATAAGCAGGATCCCTCTAGTGTGTTGCCTATGATACCACTGTGAGTCTTGATGATTCAAGATGTCAAGAATTGTTACACTTGTAAGATTGTAAGCATAGGAGACATCAAAATCAGAGAAGAATATGGGAGACTAAGTGAAAATGGAGTGTTGAAGGAAGAATACAATATTTTCTAGAAGAAAGGGTTAACTCATGTCCTAGATTTCTCCAACATCTTCAAAAAAGAGTGGATTAAGCTTGTCTTAAGAAAAATTCATGATAGCTCTGTATGGTTAGAAAATGGGCTAGTTAAAATCACAAAAAAAAAATTTCATAGGATAATAGCATATCCAACCCTAGATCTACCAAAGACCATGAGAAGTGAGTCAAAGGAAGTCATTGAAAAGAACATAGGGGTTGTATGGAATAAAAGGGGAATGACCATTGACACTATCATACATCCCCTGATTATATAGACCATGAGAAGTGAGTCAAAGGAAGTCATTGAAAAGAACATAGGGGTTGTATGGAATAAAAGGGGAATGACCATTGACACTATCATAGTGAGGCTAATAGAACAAAAATTTAATCAGTATAGAAGATTAAACAATGTACCTTGCATTGCACTAGACATGGGCTACAAAATTGTGAAGAAATATTGTACTAATGATCTTGCCATATAATTGATTGAAAATTTGGGAGCCATAAGGAAAACCAATAGTGCTTAGTGTAAATTTGGATCTATTTTGGTATGTATTTTCTTCTATGCATAGAATACATTTCCTACATTTGTAAAGGATACTTGGAAGATGAATAGATCAATTTTAGTTCAAATAGGAGAATTTATTGAGCCATTAGGTGATAACTTTGAGTTCACACTAACTAGTTATTTTGAAGATTTTAAACAAACCATGCAGAAAAGAGTGAGGATACTAGTCTCACTAGTGAAGAAACATTATGATAATGTTTTCTTCCTAGTTGATAATTATCACACATATGTTCAAGAAAAAAATTCCTAGGGTGAGATGGCTAGGGACATTAGATTATGAGATCAATGTTGATGAGGCCTCTACAACAATCACAATATTACTTGCAAAAGAAGTGGATAAGGAAGCCAAAGTATTTGGTAATTATGAATTGGCCAAATAAAAAATCACTTTGGAGTTGAAGACTACTTCAGTAATGAGAAAGAAGAAAAATGAGGTGAATAAATTGAAATAAAAATTAGGTGAAGGAGCAAAGGAGGAGGAGGAAGAAGAGAACACACAGGCTCAAGCACCATTGGCACTAACACAAGGTCAGGGAGAAGATCAACAAGAGGAATAAGTAGAAACTAGTGAAGGTGTCGAGGAAGAAGAAACCAATAAAGCACCTATAACTACTAACAAGAAGAAAAGAAAGGCAAAGACACAAGCAATGAAAAAACCAAAGAATGTTGTGAAACCTAGTCAGCCAAAACCAATAGCACCTACCAAAAGGTCTAGAACAATAGTCACTATACAAAAGGCTAAAGAGGTAGCCAAGTCTAAAGAAAAGGAAGCTGAAGAATAGAAGAGACCAAGGATAAAGTATGTTTCCCAAGCTAAAAATATGAGGAGATGACTAAATCAAATGACAAAAACCAATTTCAAGTGGTGAGTTACAATCCCTCCTTAGATCTAGATAGTTTGTGTGAGAATGTTAGAAACAATGTTGATTTATCAGGTTTCTTTCACATTGAGTTTGATAATCTTGGAAAGATTGAGAAGAATCAAGTAGAGGAGGAAATATATGCCATGATGGCTACATTTAAGAAGACTCCCCTAGAAATTGCTAACTCCATAGTAGAGTTTATATTATAGAGTTGAGCAAAAACAACATTATTGTTTGAACAAAGAAAGAAAAATTAGGGAGAGATCTCTTGCTCAAGTTATGCTAGAACTCAATAAGGCTAAAATATCAAAAGCCATTAAGAAATATGCTATGATATTTGTACCTAAGTATAGGGCATTTAAAATATTACATAACAATATAGAGGATGTTGTACATAAATTCAAAAAAATGTGGAAGATCACATATGGATTTTCAATAGCCAAAGAAGTTGACCAAGTACCTATTGAGGTAGGAGAGGATGAAGAAGATGATAATGAACAAGGAATAGTAGAGGGAGGTATTGATATGAATATTGATAATCAAGCACTAGCTGAGGAAGAGCAACAACAAGATACACAAATGCTGAGTGACAACCCTCCATATATGATAAGTGTAAACACTAAAACTATCAAAGTAAGGGATGTTTTTGATACTCCTACTCAGAACATCAATCCCCTAATAGAGGAAGATTTGACAAGGATACTTATCCAATCTACTCCCCAGGCCAAATTATGTGACAACCCTATACTAGTAATTGTATATTAAATTTAGAAGTCAGAGACTATAACTACAGGGGAGGAAGTAAGAAACACTTATAATCACTCCTCAAGTCACAAATGTACAACCTTCACAACCCATTATTTTATATCAAAGGAAGGAGATGATAGGTTGCATTATAAGTACACTTATGGAAGGCACTCTAGTGTTAGAAAATGTACAAGAACCTAAAAAAGACAAGGTTGAGATAGTTGGAAAAGTCAAGGTGGAAACACAAGTAAATGATGGGACACAAAGTCAAATAGGTTAGGTAGATACACCTACACCTCCAACACAAGATCAAGGTACAACTAAAATCACAAAGGGAGAAAAGGACAAGTTTGAAGACACAAGTTTGACACCCAAGCTGAAGGAACTAGTAGAAATCCAAGCTCTAGCAACATTACCAAAATCTAGCACTCCTTCTAGTCAAACTCTTTAGAAGCTGAGCACAAAAGAAACAACTTTGCAATTCTTAGTTTTGAGTTCTAGCTCATCTAAGGTAGAAGAGGTAATTACTTATGGAGATGTTAGCCTAGATGAAAAGATTGTATTGCCATAATTTGATTATGTAGCAATAACAATTAAGTAGATGGGTATACTATAGGAGGCCCTAACAAGGAAGAAACATCAAGAACTACTCAGAAGGGAGCATAGGTAGAAGAAAGCTTTCATTGATATCAAAGATATTTTCTTAGATGCATTCAATCTGCCTACTCTAGATAAAATAAAGCCAATCATTGAACAATTGACCAATATAGTGGAAAGAGTTAGTGACATAGACTTGGATACTAATGTCAAACTATTAGAATGGTCTAAAGAGAAGTTTCAAAACAAAGTGAATGAGAAGATATCTAGTGATATTGCACTAACATAGGTTATGTTGGCAACTAAGATAGATAGTGTGAAGAAGGTACTAGAAAATATTTTTTCTTTGTACACCAAACTTTGTAATCCTACACTCTTCACACAAGAGATAAGGAATTACATCCAAATTTTGAAGAGTCAAATGCAGTCATTAAGTGCAAAATTACCCATGTCTCCAACTCAAAGTGAGAAACACTTTAGGACCCTTTTACAATCCCAAAGTCAGTTAACAACATTACAAGAAAATGAAATCAATATAAGGGCTAAACTAATCAGCATCTAGTATAGATTGACTCCTCATATGTTGATTTTATACATGGAGCTAGGCTATGCAGAAACACTTATGAAGAAAGACCCCAATCTTTCTATACTAGATGGCTTAGCACACCTTGCTACCAAGCTGGCCATCTAAATTAAGTCTTTGGAGGTAGCTTATGATAATTGGAATTTAACTCTTAGAATTATACTTGAGGTCCATAAATATTTTTCGGACAAATACACTATAAGTGTATAACCCATTGACATCAATGTCAAAAAAGGGGAGTAAGAGAAAGTGGGAGAGAAAACAAGAAAGAAAAATAAAGAGAACACCAAAATGAAAAAATCAGTTTAGACAAACAATAGAGAAAGAGTATTAGTTGATGCAAATCTACTCAGTAGGAGAAATATTTTGATATAGAGTATAGTACATAACATATCAAACAACTCAAGGGGAGTTATAAGACTTTGAGTTATAAGTCATGTTGCAAAGTTTTGTTATTTTAAAATTTTGTATGGAAGCCGGATAGAAATCTATGTTATGCTCATAAGAATAAGAATAATAATATTATTGTATGACCAAGTGTTTTTGACCCTCATGTTAGAGGGGGAGATTTTTAATCTCAAATTGGTTTTGATAAGTAAGTGTCTATACACTTAAGTCATTTACTTTATTCATGCCAAACAAGTACCATATGTCGAGCACAACATATAAGTTAGAGCATGTCGAGTAAACAATGAGTGCTGAGTCACTCATATGCCGAGTCACTCAAGTGTCGAGCATACAGTATGTGTCAAGTGATATAGGAGCTGAGCAAGTAGTGCATGCCAAGTCATTCAGATGCCGAGTGACATTATTGAATTCATAATTCGTGCTAAGCACTAGGGACTTTAGATGATGAGTAACACAATTTTGAAATAGTTGTTTTTATTGGCACAAACTACTATGTAAACCATTTTTGGGCCAACTTAAGGATTGAATTATGATATTTTGTTGATAAGGATGAATCCTCATTGGGAATCTATATGTATTACATGCATCCAATTAAGTAAAGGGAAAGTTTAAATGGTAATATGGATGAATCATAACCATTGATTCATACCTAACCCTAAGTTACCTAGGTCTTCTTAAGGAGGAAAAACCCTAAAATTTTATGAGGAAATGAATGAATGATCAAGGAGAGTTTGCATGCACAAATAGGACATTCATAGTGACCAAGAAATTATGATCTGAATTGTATTATAGAATTAGTTAAAGGAGAATAGAGGAAGGAAACAGTGGACAACAGAGAGACATTTGATCAAGAAGGATCAAGTACACATTAGTATAGAGGTGATTTGACATCAAGAAATAGAGTGCTAATCACAGGATCATTGATTAGATATTATAGTAGGTGAATTAATTAAATCTCTTAATAGAGTAGTCATAATAGGTTATATTGAAATCCTCTAACAAGGTGCTTAATTATGAATTGAAGTCCTTTAACTAGGCACACTTCTAATAGGGTATTGAAATCCTTTAATAGGGTAAGACTAAACAATCTTTGTAAGTCATTAACAGGGTAGACCTTTCATAGGGTAGATCATGTTTCATGATCAAATACTGTAACCTTTATTAGATACACTTTATTACTGCAGTAGTGAAGATTTGTGGGTCTCATCCTCACCCCAGTTTTACCTTCTCATTGGAGGGTTTTTGGGTAATCATGTCTTGTATCATATATGTGTGAATGCTTACTTGTTTACATACTTTAGATGTATATGCTTTATGGTATTTCAATTTACTCATTGAATATGTGAGATGGATGTGTGGTGAATATTTTTATGGGTTAAATTTAAAGCACTAATTCATCTCCCCCCCCCCCCCCCACAGCCTCAAATTTTACCTTTCCTATTGTAATTCCAACACTTAAATCATGGTAAATATCTTAACAAAGTAATCTTAACATATCTTTGCAAATCTCATAATAGAGTCCTTACTTTGTTGTAAGTGTTAAATCCTTTAAGAAGATGAGACCTAATAGACCCTTAAGCCTTTTAACAAGGTAAACCTCTCAAAAGGTAGATCATCTTTCATGATCAAACATTGTAACCATAATAGGTTAACCTTATTACTACACTAGTGAAGATTTGTGGGTGTCATCCCCACTCCATTTTTACCTTCACCTTTGAGGGTTTCTAGGTAACAAATATTATGTTATGTGTTTATTTTGATGCATGTGATAGATCATATTTATATGTTACAATAGATTTACATTACAAGGTTTACATGCACAATTTTACTGATAGATGTGAGTGAATTGGTGAAAGAGTTAAGTGTTTGATATTATAATTAACCCCCTCTAACACCCTCTTAGTATCATGTTCATCCTATTTATACCTCCATCAGTCAACACTTTATTCTATTTTTTGATGACTACTCTAGAATGATGACTGTGATGTTTCTTACATAAAAATATGATGTACTTCAAATATTTAAGTGGTATTTGGCTATATTTGAAAAGGAAACATGTAAAATTTATATGTGTCTAATATATGATAGAGGAGGTGAATTCAACACATTCTTTAATGATAGAGGAATCAAGAGATAGTTGAGGACTCCTCTGCAAAATGGTATAGTTGAAAGGAGTAACAAATGAATCACGAACTATGCTAGGACACTAATGATGGAGAAGAGTGTTGCACCTAAATATTGGAGAGAAGTTGTAACTAAAACTATTTATATCTTGAATAAAGTACAAGTCAAGAAAGGTACAAATATCACACCTTTTGAGTTATGGTATCGCTACACACCTAATGTGAAATATTTCAAATTATTTGGAAGAAAATGTTATGTATTGAAAGAAAATAGACATGAAAAACATAATGAAGAAAGTGATGAAGGTATATTCTTAGGTTATTCCAGTAAGAAAAAAACATATAAGTGTTTGAATTATAACAATAACACAATTGTGGAAAGTGAAAATGTGAAAGTTGATGAATATGTAGAAAAAAATGAAGTTGAATGTAAGATAGAACCTAAAAATTACAAAAAATTCACATACATTGATGAAGGTGAGCCCATTACTTTACCTAAATCTAAGAAGAAAGCTATCAAGAAGCAATGACCTATACATATTGATCTACAATAACAATTGTCAAGAATTAGGAAATTGGTGCTCAGTGTTAGGGATAGCATCTCGAACATCAATGAGAGCTTATAGATCATCAAAAAGTGATTTTCAAACGACTAGAAGAATAGGTTGAGATACAAGAAGTGCTACCTAAAGATAATCTAAAAGATGAACCTGAAGAAGAAGTAAGAAAACTTGATCCTACATTAGAAAAGTATGTAAGAAGACATCATAAATTTGATCAAATCATTGGAGACAAAGATTCATAAGTCATAACAAGAAAAATAATGAGGATTGATGCATGCTTACTATGTAAATTTGAACCCAAATTGGTGAAGGGTGCATTTAATAATGAACACTAGATTCAAGAAATGAATGAAAAGATTGAGAAAATAGAGAAGAACAAAACATGGTCATTGGTACCTAGACCAAAGAACACAAATGTTATTGGAACGAAGTGGGTATTCATAAACAAGATGAATGATATATGTAAAGTAACAAGAAACAAAGCTAGACTAGTTTGTAAGAGATATAAACAAGAAGAAGGTATTAACTATAGGGAGAGGAAGTCTATATTGAAAATCCTGAAGGATTTGTTGACCCAAACAAAATTAATATTGTATGTAAGTTTCACAAAGCTTTGTATGGATTGAAACAAGCTCCTATAGGATGGTATGAAAGGTTGCACACTTATTTGGTGAATATTTTTTTTCAAGGACTAATGATAATGGAAATCTATACTTGAATACTAAATCTGAAAAAGGGATATTATTAGCTGAGATATTTGTTGATGATATTATATTTGGAGGAAAATATGCATTGTGTCAGTCATTTATAGATAAAATGAAGAAAGAGCTTGAAATGTCTATGTTTGGAGAGAACAATTTTTTTGTTGGCCAACAAGAGTATGAAATGAAGAAAGGTATTTACATTACACAATCATAGTATATCAAGGAGATACTTAAAACATTCGGTATGAAAGACTCAATTCCAATTGATACACCCATGGGTACTAAACATAAACTTCAAATAACAATGATTCTATTGATGTGAATCAAACCTTTTATAGCTGAATGATTGGAAAGTTACAATATGTTGTTCATAGTAGACCAAATATTACACTTGTAGTTGGGATTGTTGCTAGATTTTTTGAAAATCCTAAGGAGAATCATTTAATGGATGTGAAAAGAATACTAAGATATGGAACGAAGGATTATAGATTGTATTATTAGAGGAGTGATAATTTTGAACTAAAAGTCTATATTGATGTAGATTGGAATGGGATTATTGATGACAGAAAGAGTACAAGTAGTGGAGTTTTATTTCTAGGAAAGAGACTAGTTTCATGGATAAGTAAGAAGAAAAATTACATCTCCCAATCCATAGGTGAAGCTAAATATGTAGCTGTAGTAGTTAATTATTATAACATAGATTGGATCAAACAATTACTGAAAGGAATGAAGGAATAGATCATTGAACTATTTTTCATATTCTATGATAACAAAAGTGCTATAAACATATCTAAATATATTGTGATACACACCAAGACCAAGCACATTTCTATCAAGTATCATTACTTGAGAGAGTTAGTACAAGACAAAGAAGTGCGATTGGAGAATGCAAATAAAAAGGAATAGATAGCTGATATATTCACAAAAGCCTTATCTAAGGATTCTCATAAATATCTAAGAAATAAAGTGGGGGTGATTCCCCTAACTTGGGATACCTAAGCTAAGATAACACTCTGCATCAACTATTTTGATTAGAAAATCTTACAAATTATTGTAGAAAGTCACACTTTAGGACTTGCCTAAAGTTATGAAGAGAAAAGCACAAGATGTTGAATTAGTCATAAGTAGGATGACGTAAGGAGAACCTAGTTTATAGAACTCACCAAGAAATATCTACATGTTGAAGTGTCTTTGACATTGTTTTGAAAGAGGGTGAGAGTGTTTAGTAGTTACCATAAGAGATGAGAAAGTGAGAAAAAGTCAAGAGGGGGAGATTATTAGTTACCTATGGAGTAATTAGAGGAAGAGGTGTTACCATCAAAGAGGGAGATTATGTTCTAATATGAAAGAGGGAATTGTTGGACTTTTTACTAGAGGTGTTGCATAAATGAGAATAAGAATGAAACTCAAAGATGAGAATAAAGAGATTGTTGGATACTAAGATGAGAATTAGAATAAAACTAAAGATATTAATGAAGATCTATTATTGAACATAGAGGGTATTAATAGAAGCAAATAAAGTGGATATTCAAATGAATTTTTTCATTATATGGTAACTAGAGGTGTTGCTTTCAATGCCAAAGAGGGAGGTTGTTGGAAACTACAATTGGAATAATTATTATATTATCATTGATGTCAAAACTTATTGGTGAGACACTTGCTACCTAAATAGATTTCTATATCAACAGGATTGATGAAGAGGATTTGAAAAGAAGAGATAACAAGATGACCTAGTGGAAAGGTTGAGTCATGAGGAAACTACAATCGGAACTTGATCAGTTGGACTTTGACAAGATAATGTGTTGTTTAATCATAATCCTAAGTGGATGAGTTTATTGAGTTGAAGCCTACACAAGATGATCAATGATAGACCAAATACATAGGATAAGTTGAGCTTCAAAGAAGAAAATTAAGGAACTTATAGTTGAGGCTGAGTTTTACTAGTGTCGATTTAGTGAACACTAGAAGTTGAGAAAATATAGTGTCAACCAAGCACTAGTAATGAAAAAATATTAGAAAATTTGAACCAAAAAAAGTTGATATAAGCTGAGAAAGATAGTTAATAATGACCAAATTTTCTAGTGATGACCAAGGCTAAGGAACATAGTCTTGACCAAGCATCAACAATTGTTATTTTGTGAAGGAATTGAGATTCTTGACTGACATAGTTTGAATTCTTGAAGTATGTAAATCACTTTAAAGATAAGGATTGATGAGCTAGAGCATTTAATGTAAGAGAACCCATGTTTGAGCATTTCTAGGAATGGATTCAAAGAGAAGTTTGGAGAAGTTTCTAGAAGAAGGAGGAAACAAAAATATGGAAGGATTATATGAATATGACCTAAACCTAAGATCAATAGTGATGTTTAAGCATTAAAAGATCAAATCTACCTATTTAAGGAGGCATAAGGATTGACCTAATAGAGGTTAGTAGTTTCTAATTTTCTTGACTAATGAACTTGAGTAGAAGGATGAGAAGAAGAAGAAGAGAGGAGGTGAAGAATTATTACTCAAATGATCTTCCAAGAAGATCAAAGACAATAATGGAGAAATGAATGGATTTTAGTCAATGACTTAGCAAATGAGCTACATTGTGAGTTGTATTTATCAAATCATCCTATTGTTACTTTCTAACCATTCTATCAAATGAAATCCTTTAATCAAGGTTGACCTAACCATCATTTTTAAATCCTATAATCAAGGTGACATTCTTATGGAATGTTCTTAAGTCATCTAGCAAGGCCACTCCTAACAAGGTGATTAAATCCTTTAATAGAGTCACACCTAATAGTGTGTATTATAACCTTTAATAAGGCTAACTCCTAATAGATCTTACATCAGAAGAGTGAAAATTTGGTAACATGTTACTAGTGGTTTTTCCCAAATTGGGTTTGCACGTTAAATCATAGTGTCATACTTGTGTGGATGTTATTTGAGAAGTTTGTAGTTTAATGTTTTTCATTCTACAAGTTAGTTATTATTTAGATAGTGGACTACAAGTTTATTTTATTGATAAGTTCCTATAGAGATTGAGTGGATTAAAGATTAGAACTAAGTTGTTTGAAGAGTTGAAAATTTTAATTGGTACATCTAGACCTAAGAATAATTGATTCAGTCCCCCTATCAATTAGTTTAAATCATTCTAACAATGTGTGTGTGTGTGTGTGTGTGTATACATATACATATACATCTATATGTATATATACATGTATATATGTGTGTATATACATACATATATATATATATATATATATGTATATATATATATATATATATATATATATGTATATATATATATATGTATATATATATAGATATACACACACACACATACACATATACATATACATGTATATATATGTGTATACATGTATATGTATATGTACATATATATACACGTATAACCTATGGTTTGACCACTTTATCCTAATCTTTTATTTAATTGAAGAGCATGCCCCCTTTTAATTAAATTAAAAGTCCCACTTCTAACTTATCCTAAGTGTGCAAACATACAACATTATATATACATATGTATATATATAGGTATATATATGTGTGTGTATATATATATATTTGTATATATATACATATACATGTATATGTTAATCTCATTTTGGTTTTGACATTATAGTGACAAAATACGTAGTCATTATTTAGCAAAGAATAGTGCAAGACGAGTACATAGTACATGTCGAGTGATTAGAGCAAGTCGAGAAATCAGTGTGAGCTAAGTGATCAAAGCATGTTGAGCATAAGTTTCTAGATAGTATATGTTGAGTAATATGATTAGTTAATGCCAAGAAGATAGTATGTTTTGAGAAGTCTATACATGCCTAGTGATTCATGTGTCGAGTAATAGTAAGTGTTGAGTTATACAAGAGCTAAATAATAGCATTCAGAGCACAATGAAGCCTAAGCATAAGATTTTATTGATGCTGAGTGAATAGTGAATGACAGTTATTTTTTATGGACAAAATTCTATGTAAACCATTTTTGGATTGACATAATCATGAATTTATGATTTTAAGAGATAAGTCTAGAGTCATATTACAAATCCCTATGAAATGCATGCAACCAATTAGATTAAGGGAAGCATTAGGAAAAAATATGGATCAACCATAGCCATTGATTTTGACCTAATCCATCTCTACCAATTATTATTTAAGAAAGGAAAACCATACTAAGTTTATCAATGTACGAGGAGACAAATGTTAGGAGTTTATGTTGGAATTATTTAGAATAACTAATAAGGGGGTGAATTAGTTATTCAAGATCTAGATGTACAAATAAAGATTTTCACAGCTTAGTGAACCCATATCAATAAAACATATTCATGCATGCATGCATTAGATAATACAATCACTTAAACTTGTAGATTACTGTCCTAAGTTAAAACAACTTTGCAGAAATGCAAACATGAAACATAACATATTCAATAACACATTTAACACAAGGATTTTACATGGGAACACAATTTGGGAAAAACCACTAGTAACATGCTACTCATTCTTACTCTTCTAAAGTGATGCCTTGTGAAATACCAACCCTGTTAAAGGTTACAATACACACTGTTAAATGTGACCTGGGTAGCAGATTTCAATTAGCCCATTAGGAGTGAGCCTTATTACATGAATTTAGATCATTCATTTTGAATTTCACTCAGTTAAAGGATTTACAAATGATTGTTAGGTCAACCTTAATCCAAAATATTTACCCTAAATTGGTACAATGATTAGAAAGTAATAGTAAGGCTTTATCTAATAACAAATTACAAATCACTTGCAGATTATAGATTTCTATTTTAGTCCTCCATTCTTCTTTTCTTTCACACACTTTAGCTCTGATAGCTTGTTCACCCTTCATGCATTCATACTCTTAAGCCTTCTTGATTTTCTTGCCAATAATAGTCTCTTCTTCTTGATCACTAAATGAACTAATACCTTAGACCTCTTGTCTAACTTAGGTTCTTGAACATGACCTTCCCTTGCTTCTGACTAGCCATCTCTATAAATAGAAAATTGAGATAATTTATTGTTCAACCTCTATCATCCATTTTAGGGTTAGGCTGGATTAGGTAGGATTCAATGAATCTACCCATCTTTTCATTTGAGTCCCTTCTAGAAAATTCTTCTTCAATCCTCTTTGAATTTTTCTTAAAATGGTTTAGCATGAATTCTATGCCACCAATTCATCATAGTTATCTTCTACATGCTTCACAACATTCAAGAAAACAAAATAATTAGCTTAGATTCATCAAATCTACAATTTAACATGAATACTAACACTCAGCATCAATATTTTGTCACTTAGCTTCCAAACTATTCTTCCACTCATCTTCAACTAGATTACTTGGAAAATACTAAAATTTACTCTACTTACATTGTATCACTCGGCATACACTGAACTTTCACTTTTCTCAACTCCAACTAATTTTTTCTTGGCTTGCACTAATTTTTCTCAACACTTAGTGTCCACTTAGTCAAGCTTGGCAGACTCAATTCTTCTTACTTATTCTTCTAGACTTAGTTAGTGTATCCAACCTTTGTAACCTTAAGTAAATAATCAATGCACTATAACATCACTATCTTAACTAATCTTTGTATTAATTTTTCTTACCATAACTCAACCTTTCCTCTAGGTTCTTTTGTTATCTCATTTGTTCAAAACCTCCTCATCAATCAAATAAATTATAATTCTCAAATCAACTAGGAAGTTGTCTCACCAACAAGTAGCATGTTTGACATCATTGACAAAAAAATGATTAAAATACATTCTTATACTTATGTAAATCTATTTTCAACAATCTCCCTCTTTGGCATTGATGGAAAGCCATACCAACAACACTACCAAAAGGAAAATAATTCCTTGTACTTAAATCTCTTCCTCCATTAGCAGATTTCATCTTCTATATAGGCTACAAATTCTATTCTAATCAATAGAAATTCAACTCATCCTTATGACTCCCTCTTGATCACTCCCTCTTTCTAATATTTGAGTATCTTTGTACTATTCTATTATGATATCTCCCTTAGTACTTTCTCCCTCTTTAGTAAACATTGAGTACACTATCTCCCATCTCCCTCTAAGTAGATATATCTCTCTCTTTGACAATAATGCCAAAGACTTGTCATCTTAATATCCAGATATGAACATTTTTAGTTTCTCCCTCTATCACCTAGGTTTTGACTAATCTACAGCTCCAACTTTTTTATTACTTTAGGTAGCTCCTAAAGTTAGATCTATTATATCAATGTGTAACATATGTCAATAATCTCAATTGATGTAGGGCACTACTCTTGCTTCTTAAACGTCCTTGGATATGGGTATCATCTATAGTTTACCTCCTAGATACTCATGAGAATCCTTAGGTAATTCTTTTGTGAAGATATCACTAATTTTCGCTTTTGTATTCACATATTCCATCTTCATCTCTTTGTCTTGAACTAAATCTCTCAAGTAGTGATACTTGATTTCAATGTGTTTAGTCTTTGTATGCATTAAAAGGTTTTTTGATATGTTTATAGCACTTGTATTATCACAATAAAGTATCACAGGTTTAGTGATTTCATCCTTATACATTTTAGTAGTTGTTTTATCCACACAATGTTTGTACAATTTACTGCAACAACAACATATTCAGCTTTAGCAGTAGATTGAGATATACAATTTTGTTTCTTTCTAGTCCATGTAACCAACTTCTTTCCTAAGATAAATTCTCCTCTACTAGTGCTCTTTCTCTCATCAATATTTCTAGCCCAATCAACATTAGTGTAGGCTCTCAACTCAAACTTCTAATTTTTATTGTAATATAGAGCATAATCTTCTATTCCTTTTAGATATCTCATTATTCTCTTAACAACCATCAAATGATTCTCCTAGGGTTAGCAGAGAATCTTCCAACTACCCCAATAAATAATAGAATATTAGGTCTGCTATGCACTACATTTTTAGTTTCTCCAATCCAAAAATTTTTAGTATATCCTTTACATACTTAGACTAAGTAATGCATATAACATATTTCATCTAATGTACTTGCAAACCCACAAAGAACTTGATCTCTCCAAACATAGAAATCTCAAATTATTTCTTCATTTCATTTGCAAAAGCTTTACATAAAGTATCTTGACCTCCAAATATGATATCATCAACAAAAATTTCAAATAGTAGAATACATTTTCCTTTTCTTATCTTCAACTATAGATTATTGTTATCATCAGTCCTCTCAAATCCAATCTTCACAAGATAATTGTGAAGCGTTTCATACCATGCTCTTGGTGCTTTCTTTAATCCATATAAAGCTTTGTGTATTCTACATACCATGTTTTTGTTGTTAGCATCAACAAATCCTTCTGGCTATTTTATATAGACCTCTTGTTCCAATATGTCATTCATAAATGTATATTTAACATTCATTTGATAAACTTTGAAATGTTTGTATGTAGAGTAAGCAAGTAGAGTTCTTACTCCTTCCAATATTACAATAGGGGTGAATGTTTCTCCATAGTCTGTCACTTCTTGTGCATACCCCTTTCAAACTAATCTTTCCTTATTCCTTATGACTTCACAATTTTCATCTAACTTGTTTCTAAAGACCCACTTGGTTCCAATCACATTTTTATCTTCTTATCTAGGAGCTAGAGTCCATGTCTCATTTTTCTCAATTTGTTCAATCTCTTCTTTCATGTCTTTACTCTAGTCTTCATCTTCTAAGGCATCTTTCACTATTCTAGGTCCATGCATACTAAGGAAAAATGTATCACTTCTCATCTTGTTTCTTTTCATTGGTCTTTCATCTTTATCTTTAATAATTTGTGTAGTAGGGTGATGTCTTTTGACATATTTTGAAAATCTTGGTTCTGCTCTATTCTCCTCATTAGATCTTTCAACTTCTAAATCACTGTGTAATTCTTTATTCGATAATTCAACATCTTTTTTATGTACACTAATCTCAAAATTAGAATGTACCTTAGCTTTAGTCTGCAACTCAGCACCTAACTATAGCTTAGTTCCTAAATGCAACTTGATATTCATTGTCTATGACTTGGTAGTCATTGAAACTTGCTATTGATTTGTAGCTTGATTTACAACATCTTCATCGTCAAGTATATCTTCATAAAAGTATACAAAATATTTGTATTCCTCTGGTTCCTTCATAGGGTCAGCCTCATGTACCTCTGTATATTCATCAAATTTTACATTTGCACTTTCCACAACTTTGTTAGTGTTAGTATTTAAACACTTATAAGCTTTACTTCTTGTGGAATAGACAAGGAATATACCTTGTTCACTTTTTTGCATCTAATTTACCATTCCTAAAATCTTTAAGAATATAACACTTGCTTCCAAATACCTTAAAATATTTCACATTGTGTGAGTATCCATACCATAGTTCAAAATGTGTTGAATGAGTACCTTTTTTGATTTACACATGGTTCAAGGCATATATAGATGTACTTACAACCTCTCTCTAATATTTTGAAGCAACATTCTTCTCCATGAAGAGTGTCCTAGCATAGTCCATTATAGATCTATTCCTCCTTTCAACAATTCCATTTTATGGAGGAGTCCTAAGGGCAGATGTCTGTCTTTTGATTCCTCTATCATTACAAAACATTTAACACTCATGTGATGTAAATTCTCCTCCTTTGTTAGATCTTAGATATTTTAGTCTTTTACCTATTTCCTTCTCTACTCTTGCTAAGTACCACTTAAACATTTGGAAAGCATCAACTTTTTGTTTCAAAAACATAATTGTCATCATCATAGAATAATACTCAACAAATAACATATTATACTTGTCACCTTTGTAGCTTTGAGAATCAATTGGTCCACACAAGTTAGTATGAATGATCTCAAAAATTCCTTTAGAGGTGTTAGTCTTACTCTTAAAACTAAACTTTGTCATTTTTCCTAAATGACATTGTTTATAAATTATATTGTTAGGTTTTTTTAGCTTAGGAAAACCTCTTACTCTTGTCATGTTACTAATACTAACGAAGTTATCAAAATTAACATGACATAACCTCTTGTGCCATAACCATACATCATCAAATTCTACAACTAGACAAGTAACAACGTTCATATCAAGGTATAATGGATTACCTCTTGTTTGATCACCTTTTCCAATTAGTTTTCCATCAGTATCATAAATCTTAGCTATCTTGTTCTCAAACTCAACCTTGCAACCTAGACTATTCAGTTGTGACACACTCAACAAATTATAGTTAAGTTCTTTAACATAATAAGCATTATCAAATAAATTATTTTCTATGAGTTTGATAGATCCTTTTCCTTTTATCAGATAATGTGCATCATTACCAACCTTACATTATTTCTATCATAATAAATCAAGGTAATGAACTTACTATTATCTCTAATCATGCGATGTGAACACCCACTATCAATGATCCATCAATTATTCTTGTTCACACAAGACATTAGTGTAGTTGCCTCATCCATGTTAGAATCATCCTTCATTGCAACATACACCCACTTTATCATCATGATCATTAGATCCATCTCTAGTTTCCTTTTCTACAATGTACCAATACTTCTTTCCTTTGTCTTTGTAATCTTTTCTATCCTTATCTTTTCTAGTCTTGTATTTGTCCCCACTTCTATTGTTCTTCTTTTTTGGACATCTAGTAGTAATATGACCAGTCTCATTGAAATTAAAACACATGATAGGTAACTTACCTTTGAATTTTTCTTTACCTCTATGAAATCTCCTTACTAGTAGTGCTTCAAGTTATTCTACATTCTCCTCATCTATATCACTATCACTAGAAAAATATTTTACCTTTTTCTTCTTCTTCTCATTAGGTTCCTTCAACGATAGCTTAGCTTTGAAAGTAGATTCAACATTTTCACATTTGAAGTTGTCAAAATTAGATAGCTCAAAAGTAGTGAGCCTACCTAGCAGACCTTCAAGAGTAAGATTAGAACCCGGAATACATCTTAGTTCTTGTATTGTAGAAACTCTAATAGCATATATGGGTAGAAATGTTCTCAAAACTTTTCTTAATAAAGTATCATCATCTATCTTACCAGTAGCCCCTCTTATAATATTAACATCTTTTATTCTAGAGAAGGGTAAAAGTACAAAGTTGTGTCACCTTTTAGGCTAACTTATTAGAATTACTAAATTTGAGTATTTATATCTAAAAGCTAATTGTTTTCAAACATATGGTCTATATAAATTAATTTTAGCTAAGTTATATATGGTCTCACACTTTTCCAATTGGAAATATCTATTAAATGCATATTTTATACTACTTTGTATCCAATTACTAAAGAAATCAAATTATTTTAGAAAACTAATGTTTCAATAACTCTTACTGTTTTTTATGATATTTTTTTAATAACATATAAACAACATTTTATAGAGCTCAAAGTTAAGAATATTCTCTTATAGATTTTATAGTGTTTTAATTAGATATAGTATATTGAAATTAGAAATTTCCACAAGTATGTATTTTAACACTTGAGAATATGTTAATTTTGGGAAAGAAAAATTATTAAATCTTATTAATTTTTTTCAAAAATCATATGATGTTCTAGAGGAGAGATTCATCGTTCAGAATTTATAATTCTTCCTTTGGTTAGAATAGATTTACTTTGAAAAATGTTGTGGGAGATGAAAACTATCGATTTGGAGTGAGTTGAAATTTGAATCATTATAAAAGAGAAAGTATAGGTCTAAAGCCATTTTTTCTCTTTGAATGTTCTAGCTATTTATGTTATCTATAATATAATCTAGGATCATATAGAAATAATTTTATTTCCATATAGTTTTGTGGTGGGAACCAGACTCTTAATTTTTAGCATTTTTTAGCAACCAAAAAATTGTCTTTAAAAATTAGAAAAATATGTCAATTCTTATTTCAACTAATTATTAAAAATTATAGTCCTAAATTTAATAAATTTCTACACATTTCATTAGTTTACTTCATTTTCAAATTCAAAATAATACTACCAATTTTATGTCATTGAAGGTGAATAGTTATACTTTTGTTAGCCCTTTCCTTTATAAAAGGGTGACATAGATTTGTGTTTTTGCCTAGAAATATTAAGCAACATTATGACCTTCTTGCATCCACATATCATCAAACTTACTCTAATACTTTAAGATTTAGCTCTCAAAACATATGCATCACCTCCATAGATGGTATGACAAACACCCCACATCATCTTTGCACTATCACAACCCTTGATGTCATTGAACTCAGAATAACTTAGGGAAGAGGCAATCTCTAACATTGTTTGATTGTGTTCTTTCTTCTTTTTTATATCTTCAATAGTTAGGGCTCTAGCATGATCAACATGCTTAGAGGTGATCATAGATTGTGCATGATCTCCAAGACCTCCTAGTTGTAGGTTCATCAAACTCTTCCATGTAGGTAAGTTTTTCTTGTTAAGTTTGGCTACCACTTTTTTTTACAACTTGATCTTTTTCTTCTAGTACCTTCAGTCCTCTTAAGTAGATGGCTCTAATACCGATTGTTGGAATTCTTTAGAATACATGAAGGGGGGTGGGGGGTGAGTCAATTATCCAAGGTCAAGATGTACAAATAAAACTTTTCACATCTTAGTGAACCCATATCCATAAAACATATTCATTCATACATCCATTAGTTCATACAATCAATTAAACTTGTAGATTATTGTCCCGGGTTAAAATAACTTTTCATAAATGTAAACAAGAAACATAACAGATTCAATAGCACATTTGACACAAAAATTTTATGTGGAAACCCAATTTGGGAAAAACCACTAGTAACATGCTACTCATTCTCACTCTTTTGAAGTGATGCCATGTGAAAGGCCAACCTTGTTAAAGGTTAAAATACACACTATTAAATGTGATCTAGTTAGAGGACTTCAATCACCCTGTTAGGAGTGACTTTGTTAGAGGACTTTAGATCATTCACTTGAAATGTCACCTAGTTAAAGGATTTACAAATGATTGTTAGATAACCCTTAATCCAAAGGATTTACCCTAGACTTATACAATGATTAGACTGTAACACTAAAGCTTGATCTAATAAAAAATTATAACTCACTTGCAAATTACATATCTCTATTTTAGTCCTCCATTTTGCTTGGCTTTCACACACTTCAACTCTGATAGCTTGTTCACCCTTTTAGTATTCATACTCTTAAGCCTTCTTTCTTTTCTTGCCAATAATAGTCTCTTATGTTTGGTCACTCAATGAAGCAATACCTTAGACCTCTTGTCTAACTTAGGTTCTTGAACATGACCTTCCCTTTCTTTTGACCAACCATCTCTATAAATAGAAAACTAAGATCTTTTATTGTTCAACCTCTATCATCTATTTTAGTGTAATGTCCCCACTATTTAGGGTTATTTTGGAACATTATTACCTTCAAAAGTAGATGTTAGGTTTGAATATCAACAATTTTAAATATATTATTCTAGCCATAGTTCTAGTTGTTGGCATTATGTTGGATTTTGTCATTAGTGACAAAACTTATTCGATTCTGAATGCTTACCGAGATCATCACTCAATCCATAGTTTATATCAAGCATTCAGTGGTTACCTTGTAAGTTTAGTAGTTAAGAAGTTCACACCAAAGATTCCTAAGGCTGTCGAGTGAATGTGCAGTTCAACAGTGTTTACCAAATAAAAAATGGTCATTGAGCTTCACAGTATCTACAAAGTCATCAATTTGCATAATATGCAGCTAGTTTCTACTAAGAAATGGATGTGTAGTGTTTACCAAGTGATAGAAAGGTAAATGAAGGTTTTAGTATTCACCGAGTCACACTATATCTACTAAGTCTCCAATGGTTACCGAGTTCCAGGCTACATTATGTGATTAGTATGGACCAAGCTTCTACTTCTATCGAGTGCATGATGATGCCAAGTAATGTAGTGGATGCTGAGTATCAGAAGGTCACCAAGTTAGCTTGGAGAGCCCAAGTTTTTTACTATTTGGTTGACTTAGTAATATTTTTTTACTTTTTTTAAGCCAAACTTGCAATTGTAATTATTGGAATGGTATATATGTAATGTATTGTATCATTTGAAAATACTATTATTGTCATCATATGTTAAGGAATGGATATGTAATGTCTAAAGAGTAAATGTGAATCTATAGTAGAACAAAGTATTTAACAAGTTCATTAAGGAGTAGCAAAGACATATCAATTACAAGAGGTGATCTATACTTCAAGATCTATTCAACAATCAAGTTGTAAGTCAGATCTATTGTTTCATCCTAATAGGTGAATCAATTTTCCAAATCTTTTAACAAGGTAGACTTAATAGTCTTTGTATAAATCTCCTAATAGAGTGCATACTTTATTGTATGTTTGTAAAACCTCTAACAAGGTGGACCTAGTAGTCCAAAATTGCTCTTAATAGGGAAGATCATCAGAAGTGGTCAATGTAAGCCCTAAGAGGCCAACTTTATACTACAGTAGTGAAGTTTTGTGGGTATCATCCCCACCCTAGTTTTACTTTCTATTGGAAGGTTTCTGGGTCACCAAATATTGTGTTCATGTGTTATGAATGTTTATATTTTCTCATGCATGCAGTAGATTAGATGAATGAATGATGAATGGTTTATATGGTTAAGTGTTGAATTGATTTAAAGTTTTTGAGGTTACTGATTCACCCCTCCCCTCTCAGTAACCTAGCTAGTCTTGAGTATTTTCAACAATTGGTATTAGAGCTCTATGGTTCTCGGGATAAAGTTTGATAGCTTGAGTAAAGATCAAGGGCAATGGAAATATTTAGACTTGACAAAGCTATTGAGAAGGAAAAGCTAGATCTGGAAATAGCCATAGCTCAACTCAAGGATGAAAAAGAGCATCTTTCCCAATCTCTAAAAAGAAGGAAGGAACTTGCATGAGAAATGAATGACCATCAATATGTTGAAGAAAAGATTGAAAATTTTTTCCCATCAAGAAACTCAGATGAAGCAAATGAGGCAATCAAAGAACTCCTAGCAAAGAATGGTTCTCTGCAAGAAGAGGTAAGAAAATTGAAAAGAGAAAAAGAAGTTCAGTCAATAAGAATGTGTGAAATATTGGAACAAAGGAATAAGGCAAGTGAAGACTTGGAGGGAAGGAACAATGCAAATCAAAATCAATCCCTTCAGCAAGAAAGTCTTATCAATCAACTCTCCAATGCAAATGAGGAAATCATGAATCTAAGATCTGAAAGTGCAAACTTAAGGAATGAACTAATCACTAAAAGATAGATCAATGAAAGATTGAAAGCTGATCTAATCTCTAAAAAGAAACTCAATGAAAGGATGATGAAATCACAGGTAGATATGGATCAATTAAATCAAAAAAGCGAGTGGAATCTCTATAGGAAAAAGGGTAAAGTAGGACTTGGTTACAAAGAAGAAGGTGAATCTTCCAAACAAGGTGCCCAAAGGAATCAAAGACCTACTTGCAATCATTATGGTAAGTTAGGTCATACATCAAACAAATTTTGGAGCAATGGAAAGGCAAAATTCAATGGAAAATGCTACAATTGTAGTAAACATGGTCATAAAGCTAATGAATGCAAGAAAAAACCAAAATTTGAAAGTAAATGTCACAAATGCAAGAAACAAGGTCACAAGGCATCTGAATGCAAATCCAAACCATTCAATCTAGCTAAATAAATTGTCAAAGCAATATTTGGTTGGGATTACAACACTTGGTGCAGGTGTCACTATTGTGGAGAATATGGACACATTGGCATAGACTACATAAGGCATCACTTAAGAAAGAGAGATTCAATAGTAACATGTTACACATGCACTGAAATTGGTCATATAGCTAAAAATTGCATGAACATAGAAGAGTGGAAGATGAGAAGAAAGCTAAAGATGATAACATCAAGAAGTAGATGAGACAACAATGGATTCCTAAATCTACTAAGTAGAATAGTTCAAATGATGGCAACATCACTCAAGAAGTGGGTGACTCCACCATTTCCAATTAGATTCTTCTAAGGAGGGATTGGAAATATATCTTCAAGCTATATCTTGAGTAGTTCCAAATGGAAGAAAGTAGAAGATCCAACTTAGTATTTGAGATACAAAAGGATCACTTGAGTTTAGTTCATATCGAGCAAGGTTAGTCATAGACCCAATCGAGCTAGGTCGGGAGCAATGTAAGTTTGTTTGATCACTGGGTCACATGTTTCTACCAAGCTAGTGAGTGGATGACAGTCTGTCATGCACTATGTTAGTATGGTACCTAGCATTAATGGACAATTTTCATCAAAAGGGACAGAATTTGACTCCATTTTTCACCGTGTCTTCAGTATTCAAGAGCAAAGAGATTTTCATAAGCACACAAGTATTTCCAAGTGATTTTGAGAAAATTTTTAGCTAAGAAATTTGTTCAAAATTTTCCATCACTTACTGAGTAGCAATGGCATCTGGAAGCACCAGTAGTAGCAAGGCAAAAGGGGGTTCAAAGATGTTGGTCAAGGGTGTAGAGTGGAAAGCACTAAATTTCAAACTTGTTCTAGTAGTGGCAGAGGCACTCAACCCTAATGGTGTGCAATCCAAATTCCACCAAAGGTACTATTAATCAATGATATCCACACTCATTTTAAGTGCTCAATTCAGGATATAGGAACCCTAGAAATAGATAGTACTTTAGAGGAAATGCATGTTGATGGCTCATTGAAACTCGAGCACAAGCATCTTGAAACAAAAGGGTTGACACATATCACCCACATGCCAAGAAGTTTTCAAATAAAATGGATTAGGTATATTCTTAGCTACATACACAATGGTCAATTATGGTTAGAGTAGCCCATATTGATAACCAAAATGATGATTCACAAGATTATTGGCCTTCCCATATTGAGCAAAGAAAATTCTACCAAAACCCTAGGTTGGGATGAACTCTAGAAGAAAACCCTAGCTGAATGGGACAATAGAGGTTTGAAAATTAGCACTATTTTTGATGTGGAGTTGAGGTTTGGTATCCATGTAATTGCCCACAAGATCTAAAATTCTAGTCATTTAAACAGAGTTCCATGTGAGGTAGTGGACTTAGCATTTAAAGTTGTGAAGAAAAACATGGAATTTGATCTATTAGAGTTACTACACAAACAATTAAATAAGAATATGGATAGCATCTGAACATCAAAGAACAACCCTTGCAAATTTGGTTTTTTGTTGATGAGCCTTTTCTTTTATGTAAAAAATTCTTTCCATCTAAAGGTTCTGTCATGTGGAGAAAGGATGTTCCCATTTTGTATCAGATAAATGAGTTTATTGCATAAATGGGTGTAAATTTTGACAGCATAATAGACAATTATTTTGAATATTTCAAAGAAAGGACGAACAACAAGTTTAGAATTTCTCCTAAAATTGTTGAGGATTATAAAGATGGTGTGTGTTTCATGGTAGACTATGATAGAGTATATATTCAGGTAGTCAAGCCTTGAGTTGCATGGGTGAAACCTCTCCCTTATGAGGTTATTATTAATGAAACCAAGGACATCATTGAAGCATTGGTAAATGAGCTTGCAGATCCCAAGCAACTAGTCTTTAGTAGATATGATGAGGCAAAAGCCAAAATTGAACTGGAAATCAAGCTACCTCAAGCAATCAACAAAGGTAAGAGGAAAATTGCTAAGATGAAAACTACGACTAGTCCCTTAATGCTTACTGAGGGAAAAGGATAGGATGAAGAAGAAGAAGAAGAAGGAGAAGAGCAAGGACTTGAAAAGGAGGCAAAGTCAACAAAGAAGAAGGGACGGGTAATTATTACCAAGCCACCAAAGGCCTCCATAGTTGTTTTCACTAGGAAAGGCAAAGGAAAAGGTAAAGGTGAAGTTATGTTCAGCAAGCCTCCACTTACCTTCCAGGAAAGGCTAAAATATATGGAAGAAGGAGCTAGCATCACAAACTTCAAGGCTTTAAACTTTGAAACCATAACTAATGCCAAATAGATGTAGATTGAGGAACTGGTACTCACCAAAATGGGAAAGTGGAAGTATTCCCCAAACCAGATTGCTCCTCAAATCTCAAAGGAATTATTGGTTAGATTGCATCCAAGGTGGGAATCAACTACACAAACAGCCAAGCATATCTATGAACAATCTTTAAGGAAATTATTACCAAATCTTACTAATGTAGAAGTAAAGGCAGCCATGAAGAACAATGAAGGTAAAATGATGATCAGATTCCACACATGTTTGATTTTAATCAAAGATATTGAGCATGTTGTAAGAGATGCAACAAACATGTGGAAGAATATCTATCATCTGCATAAGCCTAGTGATGATCTAGTTGAGATTAAGGATGATGATGGTGATAGTGATGATGAAGAAGATGATAGCACTCCATGTGCTAGTGTTGATGTTGAAGACTATCAGACACTAAGGGTTGATGATGAAGAGAAAGAGGAAGAAGCTAAAGAGGAAGACAAGGAGGAAGAAAATGAAGAAGATGACCCAATAAAAATTGCAGCAGAAGTCATTGCTTCCCTTCTTGACTCTCCACCTAAGCCAGTAACATCATCAAGGTTGGAATTAGCTTTAGCAGGATTGATTGCAACTACATCAGAAATATCATTTGCTCCTACCACCTCATAGCTCTAGGTATCTTCAGTGGAAGTATCAGTTACTTCATCTACTAAGCTCTAGCCCTCTTCATCAGCATTTGAGTAATCTACCTCAACAATGTGCACAGCTACAAGTTCTATAATTGTATCAAAGTCTACTACAACTTGTTCAGTAAGTTTGCCAGTTTGTTCTACAATTTTGTCTACCACAACTTTAGCTGAACCAATTTTTGTTCTAGTTAGTTCTTCAATTGTAAATATTCTAGCTTTTACATTACCTATTGGTAGATCATTTTTGGGAGGCACATCAATTTTGGATATAGTTGGTACTTCTTTCAGTTTTCCTTTAGTTGGACCCATTCAAGTCTATTTTGCTAGTCTAGCTACTTCAACTATTGTTTCCATTTCTAAATCTAAGGAAGTAAGCATAGAAGTAAAACCAAAGACTCCTCTAAAAATTTTGCTTACTCGCAAGGCAATTGATGAAGATATAGACTTGGATAAATAAATTTTTATCCCTAAGATAGATTTGGACACTACCACAGCTAATGAAATGAGATTGGTTAGTTAGCTTTTAGAGCAAAAGGCAAGGTAGAAGCAACTAAGAGAAGAAAGAGATAGAGAATTTAATATAATTGAGAATGCCAAAAACATTATTATTGAGGCTATAGGTGTTGATGTTGATCCATCTCAACACATTTTGTTACAATTAGAAGAGGCTGTAAATAAGTTCAATGAGTACACTTCTAGTCAAGAGAAGCTCATTGAGAAGGTAGAGAAGAAATTTGACAATAAGATGCTTGAGCACATTGCTCAGCACATTGCAATAAATTAGGTAGAGTTATCCTCAATTTTGAGCAACCTTGAACAATCCTTCACTAATGTAACATCACTTTTTGGCAAGCTTTATGATGTTACCAAGTATACCAAGGATATTAAGGAGAAATTGAATAAGATTGATGTGGACATGAAGGCTAGTGCTCAAAGGTTACAACTTGACCCTAGTTCAAGCTCAACACATCACATGAAAGTGAAATTTTTATCATAAATGTAGGTAAAGCTACTCAAAGAGGAAGCCAGGATCAGGTCTACACTAATTGATATCTAGAATATGATCCTTCCAGTTATGGATCCAATGTAAAAACATATTGCATATTCAAGAACATTGGTCCAAGATAACAAATTTCCAGTAGCATATCATATGATCAAACTTTTTACAGAAGTTCAAGTGGCCCTCTCCACCTGCACAATTTTGTAAGATAATTGGGATAAGACTTTGTCTCTTATTCTCAAGCTACACTCTGAATTTCTCTCACATTTTGATGTCTCTATTTGAATATATTGTATATACCCTTTGACATTATTATCAAAAAGGGGGAGTATGAGATGAACAAGGGAGAGAATAGGAAGAGTAAAGAGACTTTTGGAAAAATCAAAAGAGAAAATGAATTGATATATGTATAGATAAAAGCTATGTATGTATTATGCCGTATGTATGGGGGAGATATGTAAGATATGTACATACAACAGCTTTACAAAGATCAATTTTGAAAAACCAAAAATCAGTATGTCAATGTACATAACTTTTGGTATATAAGTGTTTTTGTCACTAATGCCAAAGGGGGAGATTGTTAACATTATGTTGTATTTTTTCATTAGTGACAACACTTATTCAATTCTAAATGCTTACCAAGATCATCACTCAGTCCATAGTTTATATCGAGCATTCAGTGGTTACCTTGTCAGTTCAGCAATTAAGTAGTTCACACCAAGCATTCCTGAGGCTACCGAGTGAATGTGTAGTTCAACAGTGTTTACTAAATAGATAATGGTCACCAAGCTTCATAGTATCTACCGAGTCATCAATTTGCGTAATATGCAACTAGTTTCTATCGAGTAATGGATGTGTAGTGTTTATCGAGTGACAACAAGGTAAACAAAGGTTTCAGTATTCATTGAGTGACACTATATCTACCGAGTCTCCAATGGTTACCGAGTTCTAGGCTACATTGTCTGATTGGTATGGAATAAGCTTCTACTTCTATCAAGTGCATAATGATGCCAATTAATGTAGTGGATTTCAAGTATTAGAAGGTCACCAAGTCAGCTTGAAGAGCCTAAGTTTTTTACTGTTTGGCCAACTCAGTAATATTTTTTTACTTGTGTTTTAGCTAGCCTTGCAATTGTAATTATTGGAATGGTATATATGTAATGTATTGTATCATTTGAAAATACTATTATTTTCATGGTATGTTAAGGAATGGATATATAATGTCTGAAGTGTAAATGTGAATTTGTAGCAGAATAGAGTATTCAGCAAGGTCATTAAGGAGCAACAAAGACATATCAGTCACAAGAGGTGATCTATACTTAAGATCTATTCAGCAATCAAGAGGTAAGTCAGATCTACTATTTCATTCTAATAGGTGAATCAGTTTTCCAAATCCTTTAACAGGGTAGACTTAACAGTCTTTGTATAAATCTCCTAACAGAGTGCATACTTTATTGTATGTTTGTGAAACCTGTAACAAGGTGGACCTAGCAGTCCAAAATTGCTCTTAATAGGGCAGATCATTAGAAGTGGTCAATGTGAGCCCTAATAGGCCAACTTTATACTACAGTAGTGAAGTTTTGTGGGTATCATCCCCACCCTAGTTTTACTTTCTATTTGGAAGGTTTTTGGGTCACCAAATACTGTGTTCATGTGTTATGAATGTTTATATTTTCTCATCCATGTAGTAGATTAGATGAATGAATGATGAATGGTTTATATGATTAAGTGTTGAATTGATTTAAAGTTTTTGAGGTTACTGATTCACCCCTCCCCTCTCAATAACCTAGCTAGTCTTGAGTATTTCCAACACTAGCCATTGTCTTATTCTTATCTAGCCATTTATACAGGGTTACTCATCTCTCACACTGGCACTATATGATTCATTACTCATTTAGCCATTTATACATGAAATAAAGTAACTACTCACACTAGTACAATAAGCCATTTATATGATATGTTACATCACATGCACTCACACTATAAGATTTTCTAAGTTTTAACTTAGCTATGTATATAGATATGACCCCAAACTCTAAACTAGCATGAAGCCATTTATACAGAGATACATGATGTCCAATATTAACACTATTACCTTCCTAATTATTTTCTTTAAACAATATTTAGATTCAATAACTACGCATTTATCTTTCTTAAACTAATTTTTTAATACCCATATATCTTATTGCACCATATCCACACACACACACACACACACACACACACACATATTCATTCCACATCTTAATACAAATATACATTCAATAAAAATAATATAAGAAAACATTAACTTAACCCCGTAATAAAATGGCATATACCAACTTACATACCCTTTACACATCTTCTTATTTCATTGGTAGGGTCTTATGCCTATAGTGATGACCTTTATTAAACTTGTGCCATATATAGGCTTTTGACCCTAATTCTTACCTATCTCATCCATGGTGTTGATGACTCCAAATCCATGTCAACCCTACAATGCAAGTTTGTATTTGAATGTTTGAGCTTCTCAGTAATTGGGTGCAGTCAGTTCTAGGACCTTATGTAAATCATGTCCTTCCCACTACATATTGTGTAATCCTTTTATATTATGACATGTCCACCTCTCCCTTTCTTCATATCTTTCCATATCTTCCCTATGATGCCCTGTATCTATGTTTCATGATTATGACAATCTTCATTTACAATATGTGGCTTATTTGTGTTCCTTATTCTTCTTTTTTTCTTTTCTTACACGACAGTGTAGATGGTATTACTCTTGAATTCCTTTATTTATTTATTTTCTATTTGAAGGATGTCTATGTGAAATGAGATTTTCATATTACTTATAGTTCTTGTACATATATCATATCCCCTTCCTTCCAATACTTGTCTACTTTATATACTCCTTTGATGGTCGGGAGTCATGACCCTTTGACTCCTAACTTGGATTATGTCATTCTAAATATGATAATTATTCTATTTCATACTATTATATTATAAATATGATCATTTAAATATTTATTATAATCATTTATAAAATATGATCATTTATTAATATTTTCCTAATTTATATTATATTAATAATAATTCAATATGATATTCCATATTGTGTTAATGTAAATGATCAACATTATAATGGAACACACAAAAATTGTACTAATTATACTAATGTTTAGATTTATATTAGTTATATATCATTACTAGGGGGATATTACAGTCCCACCCTCTCAAAATTTCTTTTCCTCAAGCAATTATAATTTCTATTAACTTGCTCACAATCAATTGATAACTCTTGTTTGAGTTCTAAGCTTGAGTTAAGTGATATAACTAATAATTTGAAGATGCAATTAAATGTATTAATATTGGGTGGTATAAGTGATTCCATATGTTAGATCAAATTGGTGAATAAGAGATTGATTGAAAATATTTAGTTGATTTTCTTTCGATGATGAATTATAGATTTCAATGTATTGAGTTGCCTCAAAATATGATTAATATATTTATAATCAAATATCATGGTTTTATTAATCTCCAAAGATTCAACATATTTTCTTTGATGATTCATTTAATGAAATATATTGAATGGGTTAGCATATTGAGCTCAAGTCCTTTTTGTGTTTCATACATTACCTTCTTAAGAGGATGAAAATCTCAATTTTACAAGGTGCAAGATACCTATCTATGAGTAGGTTCCCTCAAAGTATTGAGACCACATGCTTGTACCCATCTTGGATTCTTTCCTCAAGGATTTTGGCATCATGTTTTTACCTATCCTAGACTCTTTCCTCAAGGTATTTGAAACTATGTCCTCACCCATCTTGGACTCTTTCCTTAAGGCATTGGAACCTATGTCCTTACTTATCTTGGAATCTACCTATCTTGAGTGGATTTACTCTACTTCTCCTATCTTGACAATGAATCACTTGTATGAACTTAGATTCATCATTTGTTTAATCAAATATCTAGGCTTCTTTACAATTAGTTTATTCTTTTAATTGATTGAATTTTTATAATTTTATTCACCCTATAGGATGGAAAGATCATGCTCTGATACCACTATAATGTCCTCACTATTTAGGGTTAGTTGGAACATTATTACCTTCAAAAATAGATGTTAGGTTTTAATATCAACAAGTTTAAATATATTATTCTAGTCATAGTTCTAGCAATTACCTCATTCTTATATAGCCATTTATATAGGGTTACTCATCTCTCACACTAGCATGATAGCCATTTATACGAGGATCTCACTTCCTTTACTGGCACTATAAGATTCATTACTCATTTATCCATTTATACATTAAATAAAGTAACTACTCACACTAGCACAATAAGCCATTTATATAGAGATACATGATGTCCTATATTGACACTATTACCTTCCTAACTATTTTCTTTGAATAATATTTAGATTCAATAATTACACATATATCATTCTTAGACTAATTTGCTAATACCCATATATCTTATTGCACCATATTCACACACACACACACATATATCTGTGTGTGTGTGTGTGTATTCATTCCACATCTTAATACAAATATAGATTCAATAAAAATAATATAAGAAAACATTAACTTACCACCATGATAATATGACATATACCACCTTACATACCATTTGAAAATCTTCCTATTTCATGGGTAGGGTCTGATGCCTGCATTGATGATCTTTATTGAACTCATGTCATGTATAGGCTTTTGACCCTGATTCTTACGTGTCTCATCTATGGTGTTGACAACTCCAAATCTATGTCAACCTTACAATGCAATTTTTTATTTGAATGTTAGAGCTTCTTGGTAATTGGTTGTAGTCATTTCCATGACCTTATGTAAATCATGTCCTTGCCACTACATACCATGTAATCCTTTTATATTATGATGTGTCCACCTCTCCTCTTCTTCGTAGCTCTCCATATCTTCCTGCAATGTCCCATGTCTACTTTTCATGGTTACCATGATCCTCCATGATTCTCATTTACAATATGTGGCTTATGTTTGTCCCTTATTCTACATTTTCTATTTGCTTACATGATAGTGTAGATGGTATTACTCTTGAATTCCTTTGATGTTTTTCCCCTACTCAAAGGATGTCTATGTGAAATGAGATTTTCATATTACTTATAGTTCGTGTACATATATCATATCCCCTTCCTTCTAATACTTGTCTACTTTATATAATCCTTTGATGGTCAGGGGTCATGACCCTTCAACTCTTGACTTGGATTATGTTATTCTAAATATGATAATTATTCTATTTTATACTATTATATTATAAATATTATCATTTAAATATTTTTTATAATCATTTATTAGTATTTTCCTACTTTATATTATATTAATAATAATTCAATATGATATTCCATATTGTGTTAATGTAAATGATCAACATTATAATGGACCATACAAAAAATGTACAAATTATACTAATGTTTAGATTTATATTAGTTATATATCATTACTAGGGAGATTTTTTATTTAGGGTTAAGTAGGATTAGGTTGGATTCAATGAATCTACCCATCTTTTCATTTGAGCCTCTTCTAGAAATTTATTCTTCAATCCTCTTTGAATTTTACTTAAAATGATTTACCATGAATTTTGTGCCACCAAATCATCATAGTTATCATCTACACACTTCACAAAATTCAAGAAAAAAATAGTTGGCTCAAATTTGTCAAATCTACAATTTAGCATGAATGCTAACACTTGATATCAATATGTTGTCACTCAGCTTCCAAACTATTCTTCCACTTGTCTTCAACTAGATCACTTGAAAAATGCTTAAGCTTATTGGTGCTCAACATCAACTAAACTTTACTCGGCTCCAACTAATTTTCTACTATGCTTGCACTAACTTTTCTCGGCACCTACTGTCCATTCGATCAAGCTTGGTAGACTCAATTTTTCTTACTTGTTCTTCTAGACTTAGTCAATGTATCCAACCTTTGCAACCTTAAGTAGATAATCAATACACTATAATATCACTATCCTAACTGATCTTTGTACTCCTTTTTCTTACCATAACTTAACATTCCTCTAGGTTCTTTTGTTATCTCATTTGATCAAAACCTCCTCATCAATCAAAAAAATGATAGTACTCAAATCAACTAGGCAGTTGTCTTACCAGCAAGTAGTAGGTTTGACATTAGTGAAAAAATAATGATTGAAACACATTCTCATACTTATGCTAATTTTTTTTCAATAGTTTAGAGGGCATTCATGGTGGCTATGATGGATATGATAGAGTTATGCAAAGAAGAATTAGTCTAGGAGGAACAAATACAAGAAGTTAGAGGTTTAGAAAGGATAAGTCTGATTAGAAGGATCAAGAAACACCTAGCAAAGAGGAGATCTAACATCAAGCAGAAAGGTGCCAACTAAAGACCAAGTGATACAGAGTAAATCTCTTAATCAAGTATTGCTAAAATACTATGGTAAATATCTTAACCAAGTTCTTACTTAATTTTGAGTTTGAAATCCATTAATCAAGGTGAGACATAATAGTCTTGTAAGCCCTTAATAGGGTAGACCTCTCATAGGGTAGATCATAATTTATGATAAAAACTTTGTAGCCATAATTGGTACACTTTACAAACTATTGTAGTGAAGATTTGTGGTTGTCATCTGCATCCTAGTTTTAGCTTCTTCTTGGAGGGTATATGGGTAACCAAAATCTTAATTGTTATGTATTTATTTACTTTATGTTATGGATGTGATGTATGGTTAGTTATTCCAGTTTATATGCAAATGATTCACCCTTCGCCCTCCCTCTTAGAAATTACTTTCCCATTGTTATTTCCAACAATTGGTATTAGAGATTTGTTCTCCAGAAAGGAAATTTTGGTAGCTTTGGAGGTAAGATCTGGAAGATGAAAGTCTATAAGTAGGGAAAGACTATTTAGAATCAGAAGATTGAAATACAACTTATCCTACATCAACTCAAGGAGGCAAGAGATGAATTGAAGCATTCATTAAAGAGAAGAAAGGAAATAGCTATCAAAAAAATGATAATCAAGAAGAACACACTATTAGATTATTTGAGGATAGGAACTCAGAAGAGTTTGATGCAACAATTGTAGATTTGATGGAAAAGAATAATGCCCTAAGTGAAGAAGTCAGGAACCTAAAAATAGAACAAGAATCTCAATCAATACTATTGTGTGAGACAACTGAACAAAGAAAGAAAGATGAAGAAGATAGGGCCATGATTGAGGAAGACAAAAGACTTCTAGCTAATAGATTTGAGCAGAAGACATCAGATGCACAAAATCTTGTAAACATGCAATTGGATAGAGTGAATCAACTGATGATTGCAAATCAAGAACTAAATAAGAAAGACATTGAGATTACAACTTGGGAAACACAAAATATCCTACTATAGAATGAATTCAAGGCTAAGAAATAAAATCTTAACAAGCCTAGTGAAGCCATCAAGTACTTTGAAAAATTGATGGAAGCACCAAGACCAAAGAATGACACTATTGGTTTGGGATATTCCATTACCAAGCAAGGAGAATCATCTAGGAGTGGTGAAAAAAGGAAAAATAAAGGAAAGTCCAACAAACCCACCTATCATCACTATGGAAAATTGGGTCACACAACAAATGTTTGTAGGAGCAACACTAGAAATCAAAACCCTAAGTAGAAATTCAAGGGCCACTAACATAAATACAAGAAGCAAGGACATCAAGCATATGAAAGTAGTACCAAGACCAAAAACACTCAAATATTTGAAGGTTATTGTTACAACTATCAAAAATTCAAATCCAAGTGGACATTAAACAAACACACAAAGGGACATCAGAACAAAAATTCTTATGATTGGAATTACAACACAAGGTACATTTGTCACTATTGCCAAGAATATGGTAACATCCCTAAAAATTGTATAAGAACACATTTAAGAGGAAATTACAATAGATGGTTGAATTATATTATATGATTTAGTTGTCTTAAGACCAGGCATATCAGTGAAAACTATCTAACTTGGTCACCTACATGAAGCAATAAAGGAAACAAAGGAAAACAAAAGGTAGATTTTGAAAAGGTGAAGATGCAAATGAAAAAGACACAGAGAATGAAGAAATATTGCAGCATATCAAATCCAAATGAGGTCACTTTATCCAATGGATCATGTGATCACATCACCCCCAACTAGGCAATCAAAGGTATGTGTGGAAGTAGTATTTGAAATATAATATTACACATTAGTTCCAAATATCTAAGATCAAAAAAGATTATATATGCCTGAATTAAGATGCAATTAAGAAGTTAGAAGCAAGATTTATTCTATAGATATGTTGTTGTCAAGCATTTAGAAAATTATAGTTATAGTCTAGTAATGGAGATATGCTAGTGATAGTCAAGCTCACTATGTTAGCTGAACATGCTGAAAGTCCTATGATAGCCGAGTTTATAATTGTATAAGAACTAAGCAATCAATTCCAAATTTGAAGGGTTATATAGTTTATTTTTTACTATTTTTCACCTACCAGAGTTTGAAGAGCATGAAGAGCATGAAGTTAATTAGCGAAAGTAGATTCAAGTGTTTGCAAACTAGATTCTACTACAACTCGACATCATTCATCATATTTGAGAGGTATATATCTTGTGTTGAGTTACATTGTTTCATAGTTCACAAACCCTAGAGAATCAATATGGTATCTAGTTATTCAATAATAGTTAGGAAAGAGGGGAAGGAAGTTTTCAACATTTAGTTAATTAGTAATGATGTAAGACAATCCCCATTCCATACAATTTTTGAGATTGCATATAAGGGAGATCCATCTAGTACAGTACCCATGATACTACAAAAGGTTTTAATGATTCAAGATGTTCGATGTTTCTACAATGGAAATATTGGGGAAGTAGGAGACATGGAAATTTAATAGAAATCTACCAAAAGTTATGTGACAATAGAGAATTGGAGGAGAACAAAATCATCAAGAGAAAAGGGTTGATGCATGCCCTAGATTTTCCTCAAGTTTCCAAAACTAAGTGGATTAAGATTATATTGAGTTGTATACATAAAAATCATTTATGGATATAGAATGAGCCTATTAAGATTTCAAAGAGGATTGTACACTGAGTATTAGAGTACCCTACCCTAGATAGACCAAAGAGTATGAGAAGCATTGTGAAGGAATTTATTGAGAAGAACTCTAGAGCTATGTGGAATAAAAGAGGAATGTCAATTGGCACAATTTAAAATCCCTTGGTAGCATTTGCTACAAATTTTTTGCTCACAAATTATTTCAGCCAAGCCAACTAAAAAGTGTGTCTTGCATGGAAGTTGACCTTGGCTACAAGATTGTTAAACATGATCATTTCTACAACCTAGCCTAGTTACAACTTCAACAACGATTATAGAATTTGGAAGCAATTAGAGAGGTGAAGAATTCATAGTGTAAGTTTGGCTCACTTGTCATGTGTATATTCTTTTATGTGCAACATAATTTTCCCACATTTGGCAAGGTAGTGAGGAAGACAAATAGACCTATCATAGACTAGATAATAGAGTTTATTAAACAATTAGGAGATAGTTTTGATTCTATTATGACAAGTTAGTTTGAGGATTTCAAGAAGTCAATGAAATAAAGGTTGAGAATACCAGTATCCCTAGTAAAAAAACACTACAATGATTTTTTTTTTTAGTGGATGCTAACTCAACTTATGTACATGTAGAAAATCCTAGGGTTAGATGGTTGAGACCCATACATATGAAATTAATGTTCATGAGGCTTCAACAACCATTATTGCACTATTGGGAGAGGAGATTGACAAGGATGCTACATCCTTTGGAAAATATGACGAGGAAAAATCCATAATTACAATCAATTTGTAGACTCCCTCAGTCATCAAGAAAAAGAATTAGATGGTAAAGAAAATTACTAAGAAATTTGGTGAAAGTGAAGAATAAGGAGATAAAGAGGAACAAGAACAACAACAACAAGGTCAAGGATCTCTAGAACTTACTAAAGGTTTGGGTGAAGACAAAGATGTTGAGGAAGAAGGTGGTGAGGAAGAAGAAGTCAAGTAAGTACCCAAGGAAGCTAAGAAGAAGAGGAAATCAAAGAAATAGGTAGTTGATAAACCAAAGAATACTATGACGTTGTCACAACAAAAGCCAAATAGTACCTTTAAAAAGGTCAAGCACAAGGGTTGCCACTACACATGCAAAAGAAATTACTAAGGTAAAAGGAAAGAGAGCAAGTACCATAGTAGAGCCCAACCAGCCTACTAAGAATCCAAGGAGGAAGTACAAGCTTCAAGAGGATTTAGATGAGGAGAAGATAGAGTCTGATGACTTGAGTCAATTCAAAGTAGTAAGCCACAACCCTTCATTTGATATAGATAATCTATGTGAAAATGTTTTTAAAAAATGCACATTTATTAGGATTATCACATATAGATTTTGATAAGATAGGGAGTGTGGATAAAAATAATGTAGAAGAGGCCATATATGACATGATGGTAAATTTTAAGACCACTCCTCTAGAGATTTCCAACTCCATACCAAAGAGAGTATATGATAGAGTTGAAAAAAAGTGGAAATTCAGTTTGAACAATGAGAGGCAAAATAAAGAGGCTACATTAGCCCAAGTTATGCTTACTTTTGACAAGAAGATGATTATAGAAGAAATGGGGAAACACAAAGGAAAATTTGCTCCTAAATATAGAGCATATCAAATACTGAAAAAGCAAGTAGAAGATGTGGTAACTAAAATCACATTGCATTGGAAATCTATTTATGGGTTATCCACAAAAGCTATAATTGAGAAAGGAGAGAAACAAACAAGATGATTCAGAAAAGGAAGATATTGTGGACGAGATAGAAGAAACAATTAAGAAGAACAATAGGATTCACAAGATGTTCAAGTGTCGAGTGCTAGTCCCCCACATGTAGACCAAGAGAGTCAACAAGATTCATTTATTATAAAGGATGTTCTTGATAATAAATCTTAAAATGTTAATCCTTTGATTGATGATGACTTGAAGAAGCTAAAGAAGACTACCAATAAAACTATTTCATACACTAACCCTCTATTGGTGAGAAAAGATTAAATAAATAAGGCATAAATTGCATCCAAATGGGAGAACTAACAAGCTACACCAAATGTGCCCCCATAAAATATAGAGGTAAAGGAGCAAGATACACAAGATCTATAGAAACATCAAAGTGTAAATCATGAACATCAAGAAGACACTGCAAAGATACCATCTTCTATGTCTACCATAGTCATTCAAATGAAAGAGGTGGAGGCACAACTAGTAGCTACATCATTTCTGAGCTTGAATAGTATAGGTTTACTAGCTAGATTGATCATTGAAAAGGATAGAAATAAAGTGAATAAGGGTAAGGAATCAAGTCATGTACCCATCCCACCATCATAGGTTGAAGTATAGAAAGAGGGAGAAAAGACTGAAAAGCACAAGTTGACTACTACACCTAAGGAGAAAATTTCTATATAAACACCAGCTACCTTACCATCTTCTACATCTCCTCTCAATAGTCAGACTCTTTAGAGGCTAAGTAAATAGGACACCCCATTACAAATATAGAGGTTGAGTCCCCGTACACCAAAGAGAGTTGATGAAACATCTTTTGAGGATGTCCACTTAGATGAGGTAATTGAATTACCCATGTTTATGTTGGAAACAATTGATTAACTATGTATTTTCTTTGATGTTACACAAAAATTCATATCATTTCTAGTTAGTATATGCTAAGCTCACTTGACCATTGAAGATAGTTTTCTATGTTTGCCGAGCATTTCATAGTTTTCCTAGTTTAGAAGATAGTGTTTATCGAGTTCATTTTGGTGACAAAGGAAAGTTTACAAAAGTTGAGTGTTAATCGAGCTCACTTAGTTAATGAAGGAAATGTTGGAAGAAACTAGTGTTAACTGAGCTAACTTAGTTACCAAAGGAACTTTTTGAATATTTAGTGTTAACCAAGTTCACTTGGTTAACATAGGAAAATTGCTTTGTGTTAGTATCTATCAAGTAGGGTTGGCTAACAAAGGATTTTCTTATTTTGGCATATTGAGTTCAATTGAATTGTTTGTTAGTTCTAGCTGACTAAGAAGATGAATATTATTTATTCTAAGTTGTATTCAAGTTGAGTTGATAATATGTATGATATAAATATAAGGTCAAGTTGAGGATTGAATTTGTAGAACATAATTGAAGATTTGATGATGCTAAGAGGAAGCAAATTAGAAGGATAAGCAAAATATCCTTGTTAAGATGCAAAGATAAATTTGATCAAGAAGGATCAAGTATATAAGCTAGAATTGAGATCTGTAATCAGAAATTTAGTTGCATCAAAAATTAGGTCATCTCATTGTTACTCTCTAACCATTATAGTAGTGATCTAAATCTCTTAACAAAGTTAGCTTAACAACTCATTGTAAATCCTCTAACAAGGTGGCATTTCTATTGAATTGTCTAAATACCTCTAACAAGGTTACTCCTAATAAGGTGATTAAATCCTCTAATAGGGTCACACCTAATAGTGTGCTTTGTAACATTTAACAAGGTTGGCTCCTAATAGGGCTCACTTTAGAAGAGTGAAAATTAGTAACTAGTTGCAATTGGTGGTTTTTTCCAAATTGGGTTTCCATGTTAAATCTTGGTGTCAATAGTGTTCATACTATTTCTCTTATGTGTTTACAACTAAGTCAAAGTAATATTAACCACAAATAATATCTTAAGATTTTCATGTTAAGCATTTGTCGAGCTATTTTAGTGTTTACTGAGTTGCAACATTTTTCTTTTGTGTTTACTGAGTTACAAATAGAGTTAAGTTTTTACTGACATCTAAGGGATCTAGAATTTATTTTTGGTGTAACTAATTCACCCCTCCCCTCTCAGTTACTCTTCTTATATTTCCAACAATTTTATGTATCATCAATTACTATTGAAGAAATGAATATTCTTCAAGATCCTCTACAACAAAAGAAAAGACAAGAAATTCTGAGGGAGCATAAGCGAAAGAAAGTGTTACATGAAATCAAAGATATCTTTATTGATGGTTTTAGCCTCTTAGATTCAAATGCAAAAAATCCTATAATAGAAAAACTTGTAAATATTGTGGATATGATTAAGAATTAAGACCTTGCTACAAGTGTAAAACTATTACAATGGTTCAAAAGGAATTTTCATACAAAAGTTTTAGAAAAGATATCTAGTGCCATTGCACTTAGATAGGTTGATATTGCAACCAAGATGGAAACTATAAAGAACGTGTTGGAGAACATTTTCTCTCTATACACTAAGTTATGCAACATTGATATATTTACCAATGCAACCCAACTAGTTATTGACCAGCTACAAGGAGATTTGCAACTCACAAGTACTACACTGCAACAATCTCTTGGTAATAGTCAATTACATTTTCAACAATTATTGACAACTCAGAGTTGGATTGGCGAGTTACAAGAAAAGGATGCTAATATTAGATCAACTTTGATTAGTATCTAGTCCATGTTGAAACCTCACATGGAAGTATTACATAAGGAACTAGCCTATGTAGAAACATTAATGAAGAAAGATTCCTATCTTTCTACACATGAAGGCTTAGTTGACCTAGCTACTAATCTTGAAATACAGATTCATTCACTAGATGCAACAAGTGACAATTGGGATACAAGTTTGAAGATAATTTTGGAGCTACATAAGCCATTTTTGGATTAACACACTATAAGTGTACCACCCACATGACATAGTGTCAAAAAGGGGGATTGTAAAAATTTTGAAGAAATTTTGTCAAGGTAGATATCTAGTCAGAAGGAGTCAGAGAACATAAATGAGGCATTTACTTAGGGGGAGTAAAACAAAAAGGTAACTTTAGAATTTTTTCAAATTTTGAAGTTTTGATGATTTTTTATAGAAGTCAAGTAGAGAAGATACATTATTTGAGTTATGCATAAAGGAATGTGTATGCCATGAAAAAGTGTTTTTGCCACTCATGTCGAAGGGGGAGATTGTTAATCTCATTTTGGTTTTCACATTATAATGAAAAAACACTTAGTCATTAATTAGCAAACAACAATGCAAGCTGAGAGCATAGTACATCCTAAGTGATCAAAGAAAGCCAAGCAATCAGTGTGAGCTTAGTAATCAAAGCATGTTGAGCATAAGTTTCTAGATAGCATATACTAAGTAATATGATTAGTAAGTGCCAAGCACTAGTATGTGTCGAGCAGATAGTATGTGCTGAGTCACTCTAGTGCTGAGCAATCTATACATGCTGAGTGATTTAGGTTCCAAGTAATAGTAAGTGTAAATTTATACAAGAGTTGAATAACATTCAGAGCATAGTGAAGATCAAGAATCAGATCCTATTGACACTTACTGAATGGTGAATAACATAGTTGTTTGTTATGGAACAAACTTCTATGTAAACCATTTTTGGGCCAACATAATCATTAGTTTATGATCATAAGACATAAGTATGGATTCATATTGTGAATCCCTATTCAACACATGTAACCAATCATATTAAGGGAAGCATTAGCTAGTGGTGTGTTGTCATTTTTCACAATGCTTAATTGTAGGATTCCTTTCAAACTCCTCTCTTCAAAAGCTAATCTAGGATCAACTCCAAGGTTTTGGGAAATCTTGCAACCTACTAGAATCTACTTAGTTGAAGATAAATGTATTTGTTCAAAAATAGACCTTTTCTAGTTCAAACCAATTTCAGATAAGATAATCAATCTACTTGCTATTTCAAAATTAACCACAAAAAGAGATATATTTTTTGGTATTTTTGATTTTTTGAATGAATGCAATTTAACAATGCAACTATATGAATTCCTAATTCAACCAAGGGTTAGAAAAGAAAATAGCAAAGATAAGGTAACAAGAGATGAAAATAAATAGCATAAAAGGGGAAATTCCTAATAGACATAAACTACTATAATAACACATCTACTAGTTAAATCATTGAAAAGATTGGGTAGGAAACTAATGAAAATAGGAGCAGTGCTTCCTCAAATCTATTGATGAAATATTTGATGGAAACTTAGTAAAACTAAAAGATATTTCACTTCTTATGAAATTTAAAGACCACAAAATGTATACTCATGCAAGATGAGTAGCTATGTAGGAACAATATGGTGATCTCTTCTCCAACTCTATATATTAGCAGAATTTGTCAACATGCGAAAAACATGAAAACTAAAATATCGCATGATCAAATCAAAAAACCAAAACTATTGGCTCCATTATTATCATGAACAAGAATCCAAAAAAAATAACACACTCTAACAAGAATAACAACACTCAGAATGAGAGCACCAAAAGTGTATATTAATATTGCATCAAAATAATGGCCTAGAATACATGTTACATTCCTCAATTTATAAGAAATCATCTACTCAATTTGTGTTGAGAGAGAGATCTCTTCATGCAAATATATGCTTAAAACTAATACAACTAATTTAATTATGTACAAACTGACTCTCTAAATGGTGCTACAATAGGTCTCCACCCTTGTTTATATCAATTAATGGGTGCATGAGCCTTTACAAGTCTTAAAACAAAGAAAGAAGAAGTAGATAAGAAGAAGGAAGTTATAAGAGAATATGAGAGTCATTGGAAGCTCTAAAAATGGAATCTTGGCCTTCTCTAAATTTTTCTATGAGTTAAATTGTCATAAAAATGTATTTCCAGTGCAAGAAAAGCTCTAAATTTGGAACAAGCAGTTAACCGTTAGCACATTTCTGACTTCTTCAAAGTTTTTGGTGTATATGAGCAATGTTAGTATGCTAATAGAAACCAAATTTAAATAAAGCTTCTACAAACTAAAAAAAATTCATAAACTTCAAGATAGACTAAGATGAGCTCTTAATTGAGAATATGAGCCATTAATGGGCTCTCTCAATGAGAAGCTCTCTTGTTGAGTGACTTTGTCTAAATAGATAGGATGTATGCTCAAGCTTATGCTTCAAAAAGGGCTTCAAATAGAGTTGGAATTTGGGTGTGAGTGTATGGTTTTATCGTAAAATGGCTTCTTAAAATGGAATTATGGCTTTACTTTCTAGATTGTGTTGTTTTTGCAAAGGGGAAGGATCCAATTTATAGGCAAGAGGCTTGAGGGATGGAGGGCTAAGATGGAAGGAGAGGAGAAAGCTTATGGAAGGTTTGGATTGAATGAGAGGAGAGCACATGGATTGTGCTTCCTTACAACCAATCAGGGAGTGACACATGTCATAGGGTCATTGGTTAGAGCAAAAGGGGTTGAGGGGTCAACAAAGGAGTCTCAAAGCTCATAAAGACCCTCATAATGGCTTGTAAGAGCACTGAATGGGCTTGTAAGAGTCATTTATGGCTTTGTGGGCTTCATAAAGTTTTATGGTTGGGATATTTTGACTTGGGTTGGATTAAGAAAGTCTTAAGATTGACTTAGGAATGTGCAAATGATTAAGCCTTGGATTAGGCTTGGGTTAAGATTAGATTAGGCTTGTTAGAGATGGGCAAGTAGATGGCAATAAATGAAGGTGGGTGAAGGAGGAGATATTTGTTGGCTTTGGCTTGGGTTAGCAAGTCTTAACCCATGTTTAGGGAATGTGACAAGGTTAGGAGGGGATTAGGATTAGGATTAAAGATAAGGATTGACATCTTCTAGAAGAGTCTAGGCTCTGGATGAGGATGAAGACTTTCTAGAAGAGTCTAGAACTTCCTAGGATGAGGATTAAAAAGGTTTTTAGGAAATAAATAAAGTTTTATTTATTTCAAGGGTTTGGGTTGAGGAGATATTTATTAAAATATTTTAAATAAACATGAGGATTAATATTTAATCTTAATTAAATATTTTGAGTTGGGATTAGGGGTAGGAAATGATGGGATTAGCCTTTAATCAAAATTAAAGAAGGATTAGAAGATTTTGGAAGAGGTTAGTAGTCTTAAGGAAATTGGCCAAGTTTTGGGCAAAAAATAAATAAATTATTTATTTTGGGATTTTTGGTCAATTTATTAATTAAATAATTAATAAATAAGGAAATAATGTTTAAATAAGATTTAAACATTTTTGGGAGGGATTCCTTAATTAAATTTTTTTAATTAAGATAAAAGGATTTAATGGCATAAAAATAAATAAATAAATTAATTAATTAATAAATGATGATGTCTTCAGGGACTTTTTTTAGAAAATAAAAATATTTTATTTTCTAAAGGATTTTTAGGCGTCTACATTTTTCCCCTCTTTGATGTGATGCCACATGTAGCATGGCATCAAAGATAAGAAAATAAGATGCCCAAGGCTAGAGCAGAAGAGGAGAGAATGGACTGCGAGATGCCCCCTCAAGAAGGTGGCGGGGAGAGAAAGTGAGGCTCGATGGCTTCTTGAAAAGTATAAGAATTCAAGATGAGCAAGGAGACTCAGATTGGCAAAGAGAAGGGGCTGAATTAGCTCAAACTCTCACTATAGGAGAATGATAAAGGAGAATTAGAGGCACAAGAGGAAGCAAGCTTAAGACTTTAGGGAAGGTGGAGGATGAGTGCTATAAAAAGGAATCTAGGATAGGGAGATGGATGAGGGGATTATAAAGCTGATGCAATAGGATTTCAAAGAGTCATATTGGCAAAAGATGGGTTTCAGAGATCCCTAGGACTAGGATTGTGGATGTCGAAAGATGAGGCTTGGTGGATTGATTGGATTGGTGGATCCCTAAGACTATGATTGTGGATCCCTAAAGCTAAGAGTGATGATTGATTCAAAGAGATACTGATGCATAAGCTATGGTAGGAGAGACAGATGCTGGATATGGATGGGGAATAATGGAGATGAAGGGAATCCATTGAAGCTTTTTGAGCAAGGGGATACTTCAAAGAGAAGTACCACCATGTAGTTGAGCACTAGATTTGCTATAGGACTATTGGTTAATTTTCAAGGTTACCAAGAACATCAAGGCCATGTCACCAACCATCCAGAGGATTGATAGACTGACTCGAAACAAACACACAAGGATTGCCCCAGCATCACACATGAATCTCGAAAGAATCAGAGTGGAACTGACACTGGGTAACCCAAAAGTAGAAAAGAAAAACAAACAAAAGACTTGATCAAGACCTTACATCCAGATTGCCCCATTTGCAGTATACCATGATATGGAAGATCGTGGCAACCTTGAGGAGGGAACAAAAAGATTGTTTTGAAAAGATACTGCAAGACCCAAAAGGGAATATTCCAAATCAAAAGAAAGTGAAAATCCAAAAGAGAACCGTTTGCCAATGAGATAGGTAGGATGAGGTACTAACGAACCAAGATCAGATATGAGGAAAGCTATATCCTACAAGGATCTATTAGAGAGCACCTAAGCTAGTGGATTTGGATTAGTGATGCACTTGGCAAGATGATCTAAGAAGGATACCACTTTGGTGATAGGAGATCTAGCTAAAGGATGCATTTGGAATAGCTAACCAAGATTGTGTGATGTGTGCAAGATGCTAATCAAGGATGAACTGACACGAAAGCTGGATAGATACAATGGTACTAAGCTAAAGAGGATGTACAAGCTGATAGATCAAGATATGGTACAAATGTACAAGGTTGTTCATGTTGTGATTTTTGTGAAATGGAAATTTTTGTGAAGGGTGGGATGTCTGTAATAGTTGATAGGTGGATAGGTAGATGGTTTGCAAAAAGCTTAAGTCAAAATGGGGTTCTTTGTGTGCATGTGATAGGATACAAACTTGGATACAAGCTTTGGTATATAATATAAGCTGGAATATGGTACAAGATTTGGATATACAAGCTATGATATAAGGGATGATACAAGATTTACAAGCTGGGGTACAAGATTTGCAAGCTAAGGTACAAGACTTACAAGCTGTACAGGAGCTCTGGATGATAAGATAGCGGGATGGCTCAAGTTGGTGCAAGATGCAGAAGCTAAGGATGAGGTGATAGTGGAAGATATGGATCTGGCAGGATGCATCCAATGATGATGATAGATGTGCGACCGAGGATGGGGACAATGTTAAGGTTGGTGGTAGCTGAGTTGATAGATGGCGCTAGTGTGAATGGCTAATGAGAGGATGACATTGGATTTGCATGAGGATAGCCTAGAGCGAGATACCAATGATAAGGGAGGATGGAAAAGACAAGATCTCCAAGGAATACAGTGCCCCTAGTTAGAAGATGACATGCAGAAGAAGGTCTTATGATGGATGTGATAGGATTGAAGCTAGGATGGAAAAGCTGAAGGCACTAGGGAGATGGATGATAGCTGGGATGATGGGGTGAGGTTGCAGAAGATAAGTGAATAGTGATAGATAAAAGTTGGAGGATGAAAGATAGGTGGATAAATTGGAAGATGGAGTTGGATGGCAAGATGTGACCAAAAGCATGAGGATGATAGGCTAAGCTGGGGATGGTTGGATTATGCATGACGCTTGTTTTCCAAGTTTTCATCATGGTACTTGTCCAAGGTGCTTGAATTGCCAAGTTTTCACCAATGGATGCTTTATTTTTCTTTATTTTTTTTACTTTTTGACTTTGGACTTAGCTGGAATGATTTTGGCTTTATTAAGCTATTTTTGGCTTTTTTGGGATTTTTCACTAGCTGTTGGAATGTTCAATTTTATTGCTAGCTGTTGGTACATCGAATGTGTGATTTATGCAATAGATCGGATTAGATGGGATTGATGGTAGGACATGGAGGGATGAAAAGTTTGGAAAGGAGCATGAGATGGGGATTCTTGTAGGATCAACATTGGTACATGTTGGGACGGGTGTGAAAAGAGCATATGGGGATAGATGGTAGATGTGGGCTTGATGGAGGATTTGTGGAAGCGCACTTAGGGATATAGGCACCCAAGATGGAGTTAGGAGATGGGGGACATGAATCACTAGATGGGGGATTAGCAATGGTGGATGCCATTATGCATTGGGTTTCAACTTTTTTCTTTGGGATCCACATGGTTTTTTATTTTCTTTTCATAGGCTTTTGCATTGTTTTGCATTCTTTGATTGGATTTTTCCTTTTTGGAGTATGTCTTTTAGAATAGACATATGATTGCCTAGGATGTGGATTTTTAGCTTTATGCATTTTCAAGTTAGCATTCACATTGCTATGGTAAGCTTTAGGAAGATGGTTAGGAGAAGCTTTGTGAGATGGAGAGGATATGGAAGAGCATGTAGGGGGATGATGATGGATGATGTGCCTTGATATGTACCTTTGTTGATCTTGTATAGGAATGGATGGAATAGGATTTTTATGATGGCTGATAGGAGGATGGAGGATGGTAGATTTTGGGACATAGGGACCCAAAATGGATTTAGTGAATGAAGTGGGGATATGGTAGGTTGTTTTGGGTTGCAAGGATGGTGGAGGGGGGATGACAAGAGATTTCTTGAAGGAGTGATGGGAGGCTGGCATGGTGGGCCTAGAGATAGGCTTGGTTTGGGATGGTGTGTACCAACACTTTTAGATGGTGAGCCTTTGGATACATATCCAAGACCATGAAATCCTAGATTCTTTTGTGCAATAATAGGTGTTATGATTCCTTGCTCTTGTGGTCCTTAACCTTGACCTTGATAATGCCATCAATTAAGCATTTGAACAAGCTGAGGAAACTTTTTGCTTGTAGAAAATGGTAGAAGTGCTTTATTAGATGTACTACAATAGGGAGATATTGTTCTTAATTCTTCTGCTGAGAGGGGGCCACCATGGATGAATGTAAGTGAACCAAGAGGGTAGATTATAGATGGTGGAATAGCTTGGATAGCTGGTAAGATAGAAACATGGAGCGGAGGAGATGGTAGGATAGGATCTTGATTTAGCTGATGGGATGAAAAGATATCCTTTAGTAGACAAGGTATGGCTTGAGCTTTTGGAGATGGAGGGGATGGTGACTACACTATGGATGGAAGACATGGTATGATGATATCTTCATTTATGCTTTGGGGGATGTCAACATGCTTTTGGGAAAAATCTTGATAGGATTGGATTGGAGTGGATGGTGCGATAGGAGGTGAAGGGATGGATTCTTCAAAGGCAGTGGATGTATAGATGGAAGATTTGGTAGTGGAGATGGGTGAGTAGAATATGGATGCATAAGGGTCATTATGGGAGATTTGGGAAATGCTTGGAGGTGATGTGGATAGGATTTGGAGGGATTTGACAGGTGGTGGGATTTTGATGCATGTGGGAAGTGGAAGGATTTTAAGCAATTTGATGGATGGTATGGGGATGATAGCTATGGGAGATAGAGGTGATATTATAGATGGGGAAGCTTCATCACTGACTACTTCACATGGTTGGATTAGATGACATGGCTTATCGACTGTTGGAGGTGGCTTTTCTTGTATTTCCTCTAGGAGATTCCTGGGAGACTCATGTGTCAAAGGTGGAGGTGGTGGATTGACAGGAATAGCTAGTGTGATGGGGGCAGAAGATTGGAAGCTTGGTTGATTGGGTGATGGAGGAGAAGTTGGGATATGAGATGACATGACTAGATAGTTTGGAGGAATTCTTGGATTTTGGGGGATGGTTGGCAGAAGGCATCTAAGGCTCTCAAGATACCCGTCATAGTCAACAAGATTTTCATCATCATTGGAATAGGATGTAGTGGGAGAAAGGACAATGCAACCAAACTCATCATGATAGGGTTGGTATTTCATGTTTTGATGATGAGTTGGATGGGGATGGGGTCTTGCATATGGATGAACACAAAAGCTCATGGTTGGATTTGGATTAAGCACAAATTTTGGATTGGCTGATGAAAGATTTCCTAGGGAGAGTCAAAGCTGCATGAAAAACCTAAGGAGGATTGGCCGGAGATTTTTGGCTTTCCTATGGATGGAAGACTTAAAGGGTATGGTATCAAAAAGTGAGAGTTTTGCTTTCCTATGTGCAGGATTGGTGGCTTTTGGTGTCAACTTGAGGATAGACAAATGATCCTATGGGCATGACATGAGACTGACCACTTGTGGATCCCAACCTTTAGCTTAAGGTGATGAGGGATGACAAGTGTCAAGGCTAGATTACCCTAGACAAAGCTTTGTCAAAGGGATAACCTTGGGGAGATTGAGAGATTTGGATAGATTGATTGGATAGCTAACTTTGGTAGAGTAACAACAATTCTTTAAAGGCTTGGGTGATTTTGGATTGGGTTGCTAGCTAGTTGGGGGGATGATTTGGATGGACTTTGGATTTGGGATTGTTCTAAAGCAAAGAACTAGATAGATTCGGTTGTGGTGGGGGAGCTTGGATGATTTTCTAATAAGGTAGTGACTATGCTAAGTATGCCTTGAGCTGGGAGATTTTTGCTTTTCTGGGATTTTGACCAAAGTTGGCAAACATTCATTCAAAAGCTATGAAAAAACAAGCAGACAAAAGTTTGGAGCAAGCACATCAAATACACCAACATCCTAGGAAGCTTTCTACAAGGATAAAATTTGGTTTATCTAGGGAGTCCTCAATATACACAAGGTACATGAGGCCCAAATCAGTAGATGAAACCAAAAATATGTCACACAGCCGAGAGGAGTGGTAACCCACTTCTCCTCTTTCACTTCTCAAGGGTATAAAGTTCCTTGAGGCTTAGCTCGAGTGACAAAATTTTGACCCCAAGAGAGGTGTCTTTGGATTCACCTCTCGATCTTTATACTCCACTGAAATGCTAGAGTTGAGGTCATCCCAAGGGGTGATGAAATCCCCAAGCAGGCCTCCTAAAAGCTAAGACAAGATTATAGATCCTAATCTTATGCACCCAAGATGGCCTCGAAAGATGATAAGGGGAGAGAAGACTTGGATGATCTTGGGTTAAAAGACAGAGTTCTTTTCCAACTGATGCTTTAAGTTTTCTGATCTAGACCTTTTGAAAACACACATGATTTAAGATGCAAAGGTTCAATTCCAATTTGAAATGTGCCAACAAAAGAGAAGTGATCAGAGAATGAATACACCAAGAAGATTTAGGGTCAACAAAAAGTAAACTCGCGCGCCCGGAGGCCTTCCACATCAAGTATCGATTGATTTTCTTTAAGGCATTCAAGATTGAATGTGAGTTTGTTTTAAGCCCAAAACAAAGATGTGTGTAAAGCTCAATTTGAAGCGTGCCCGAAGGCCCTCCACATCAAGATTTGTTCAATTTTTATGCCCAAATGAAGTGTTAGCGAGACTAATGTGCATCCAAGAAATTTTCTATCTTAGAAAAACCAATAAAAACTCAAGTGAGTGGAATTTGATTTTTGTGGAGCACTTAACACCTTCTTAGGTAGACCCATCTCCATAAATGGCACTGATATTGCAACCAATGGTTAGAATGATGGGTGATTAAAGAGGGTGAGTCCAACAACAAATTCACTCAAAGTGCCTTTATTTGTTTTTATAGCTTAGAAAGTTTCTAAAATGTGGATTCTTTTTATGCCCCAAAAGATGATTATTTGATCTATGGCATTCAAGATTGGATTTGTTGTTTTAATCATGCATTCATAAATTTTTTTTTAAAAAACTTGATTTTAATCCATGGCACTCAAGAGTGATTTTAGCAACATGCATTCAAAGACAAGTGATTAAACATTCAAATTTTTTCCTTTGAGCATTCAAGATTGAGATTTTGCGTGTTGTTTTAAGAACTTTGAAGTGCTTTGTTTTAACCTTAGATCATTCAAGATTGTTTTGGACTCAAAAGTGAAAATGACTCTTTGGACTTTCGTTTTCATTCAAGATTTTGTGTTCTAGTTTGCATGTTTTAAGCCCAAAAATGATTTTCCTAGATTGTTTTGATGCATGAAAAACTTAAGAAACATTAAAGATTTTGCAAAAAGACATATGTTTGGAACAAATAACAAATATTTTTAGGACAATTTTGGCAACCATTTAGGACTCTTAGTTTTCATGAGATTTTTAAAAGAACTTTAAAATATTTGCAAATGAGGTTCATTTTATCCTTGATTGATGCTTTGAGTTTGATTTAGATTTTAGTGTGCACTTAGGGTTGATTTTGAACCTTTTGAAATGGAAAATTGAAATTTTTTTAAATTCCCAAAAATGAAGTGTTCCTCACTTTGCATGAATGCATCTAGAACCTTGATGTTGCAAGGATGCAAATGATTGGATTGGTTTAGTTTCACTTGTTAAAAGTTTTTTTTTTTTTTTTGCAAATTTTTTGTTTTTAATGGATTTAAGTATGATTGGGGGGTTCATTTTAAGCACTTAAAAAAAAGTGTGTATGATTTTTCTTCCTTAAAAAAAAAAGGCCAAGATCCCTCAAGAAGAAGAAGAAGTAAACGAAATAGAAGAAGAATATAGACAAGAAGGGGAAGAAGAATTCCAAGTGCTTCATCCACCTATAAGCTTGAAAAATCTGCAAACACTATGAGATAGACTATGAGTTCCTTTGTCTTCTTCATGCTCATGTGGACCTACAAAACCAATTTATACAATCTTACCAATCACAAAAATAAGAAAAATTAGCCAAAATCAGCAAATTACATACAAAACTTCACTAAAAAAGCTAATGAAGATGACCCATGCGGGGTCTCACCAGGCATGCCAAAAATGTATATGAGCAATCTTAGTATGCTAATAGAAAGCAAATTTAAATAAATCTTCTACAAACTAATTTTTTTTTATAAATTTCAAGATAAACTAAGATGAGCTCTTAATTGAGAATATGAGCCATTAATGGGCTCTCTCAATGAGAAGCTCTCTTGTTGAGTGGCTTTGTCTAAATAGATAGGATGTATGCTCAAGCTTATGTTTCAAAAAGGGCTTCAAATGGAGTTGGAATTTGGGTGTGAGTGTATGGTTTTGATGTAAAATGGCTTCTTAAAATAGCATTATGGCTTTACTTTCTAGATTGTGTTGTATTTGCCAAGGTGAAGGATCCAATTTATAGGCAAGAGGCTTGAGGGATGGAGGGCTAAGATGGAAGGAAAGGAGAAAGCTTATGGAAGGTTTAGATTGAATGAGAGGAGAGCACATGAATTGTGCTTCCTTATAACGAATCAGGGAGTGACACATGCCACAGGGTCATTGGTTAGAGCAAAATGGGTTGAGGGGTCAACAAAGGAGGCTCAAAGCTCATAAAGACCCTCATAATGGCTTGTAAGAGCAATGAATGGTCTTGTAAGAGTCATTTATGGATTTGTGGACTTCATAAAGTTTTATGGTTGGGATATTTTTACTTGGGTTGGATTAACAAAGTCTTAAGCTTGACTTAGGAATGTGCAAATGATTAAGCCTTGGATTAGGCTTGGGTTAAGATTAGATTAGGCTTGTTAGAGATGGGCAAGTGGATGGCAATAAATGAAGGTAGGTGAAGAGGGAGATATTTGTTGGCTTTGGCTTGGGTTAGCAAGTCTTAACCCATGTTTAGGGAATGTGAAAAGGTTAGGAGGGGATTAGGATTAGGATTAAAGATAAGGATTGACATCTTCTAGAAGAGTCCAGGCTTTGGATGAGGATGAAGATTTCCTTCCTAGGATGAGGATTAAAAAGGTTTTTAGGAAATAAATAAAGTTTTATTTATTTTGAGTGTTTGGGTTGAGGAGATATTTATTAAAATATTTTTAATAAACATGAGGATTAATATTTAATCTTAATTAAATATTTTGAGTTGGGATTAGGGGTAGGAAATGATGGGATTAGCCTTTAATCAAAATTAAAGAAGGATTAGAAGATTTTGGAAGAAGTTAGTGGTCTTAAGGAAATTGGCCAAGTTTTGGAAAAAAAATAAATAAATAATTTATTTTGAAATTTTTGGTCAATTTATTAATTAAATAATTAATAAATAAAGAAATAATGTTTAAATAAGATTTAAACATTTTTGGGAGGGATTCCTTAATTAAATATTTTTAATTAAGATAAAGGGATTTAATGGCATAAAAATTAAATAAATAAATAATTAATTAATTAATTAATTAATGATGATGTCATTAGAGACTTTTTTCAAAAAATAAAAATATTTTATTTTCTAAAGGATTTTTAGGTGTCTACATTTGGCACACCTTTGGAATAGCACACCTACACAATAGGTTCAAAAAACCCAAAATTTTCCTAAGTGTCAAAATTGAATTTCTAGTTTCTAGGTTTTCTTCCCCTCTATACTAGAGTGACGTCTAGATTTTTGCTCTTGAATTTCTCTATAATCTCTATCACTTGGGAAGCTTTTGGTAAATCTAGAATGCCTCATATTTATGCCTAATTGTTTGCTAATAGTTACTAATATCCTTTCGAGTTTCCACAAAATTATCAAGTCTACCATCAAGTCTCAACAATACCTCTTTAGTCTTGAATGCTTGCCTAATATCTTCATCAGATGAAGTATCCTTGAAATTTCTTTGGAAATTTTCAACCACTTCTTGTACTGACTTGAGCTCTATCTTTGACTCATCTTCAAAAATCTTGAGGGAAACAGCATCATAATGCATATCTACATCCAAAACTTTCTCTTGAGACTAGCCTTTTAACTTCTGAATATCTTCGTGAAGTTCTTCCATGACCCTATTTCTAATAGCTATCTTCTCAATCAAATCCTCAAGTTTATCAATCTCATCTATTATATACACTTATGTGAGTGTATAATACCTTGGACCTTTTATTGTTTGGAGTGCTTGAAGGTCTTTTCCCCAGGTATGTACCTCATCCATAAGCCCAAAGTCCTAGTCTACTATAGATACTAGTTTCTCCATATTACAATGAAAATTATGCAATAGGTTCAAATTTTCCTATATTATCTCTAGACCCTTCTACTCAAAATTGTCATGCCATTGCTGACATTCTCCTAAAAATGAATCAACTTGGGCACTCCCCTTATCTCTCCTTTCTAGTGTGGCAATGAGAGTAACCTCTAGGTGTTCTTGATCTAATGGACCTACAATTCCATGCAGATATCCTCTTAGTAGCTCATTTTCTTTGTGAAACTTTATCAATTTATTCTCATTATCATCAAAATTCCTGAACACCTCCTTGACACCTATAGTGATCATTACTTAGGCTATATCTATAATGAACTACCTAGAGATCCTTGGAACAAGGATTCAATAGAAGCCAAGATTTTTTTTTTACAAGTATGAATGCACATGAAAACATCATACAAGGATCACAAAGATTGCAACAGAAGACTTCACCAACAATTAGAGCAACCCAAAAATCTCCAAATACCACCACTAAACATTAAAATGACAAACAATGGAAAATGCATAACTAAATTCAAATCAAAACATTCTGAATTCAAAGTGCATCACCAAAGGATTGAAGATAACCTAAGAGGGTATTTGAAACAACTCCCAAAAAGTTTAGGTCTTACCAAAAAGTGCCCACTATCTGCTTGCATAGGCTTTCACAAAAGCTAGGCGATACATTAAATCAACAATGGGTGATACTTTAAATTATTGTGTGACATTTCTCAAGAATGAGGGTGACTTATTTAGGGATTGGGTGACACTTCTCTTAAGGCCATATGATACTTTACAAGTATTGTGTGATACTTCCTCAATGGGAGTGCAATACTTGAAAGTATCGCACAACATTTTTTTAAGAGACGTATGATACAATCAAGGATTGTATGACAATCTCCATTGGACACGTGACACAAAATTCTATCACCCCATGCTAACACATGGTCACCCAAGAAAAGAGAGAAAACTACTAAGGAAGAACAATAGGAAGAAACTAAGTTCAAAACCTCCACACCGAGGAGTATCAGATCCACATAGATCAAGGAGCAAACACTCAAGTGCATAATCATCAATATGACAAGGAACAAGAAAGGAGAACATCTAACCATCTATACCATAGTAGTAAAAGAATGTACTAAAAGCAACATTGCAGTCTATAGAAATAACATTGCAATAAATGAAAACAACATCCCAATGTGCAAAACAACCAAACTAAGTATGTGGTTCCTCCCAATTGTCAATAGCATCATAAGACCATCGTGGATCCTAGCCATCCCCTAGGTGTAACATCCCAAGCCATCGATCAAATCATCGATACTATCATAATAGGGACATCACTACTAAAATATGCTACAATATAAGCACAAGGAAATCTAACATGCTAGTAGTAAAGCATAAGATAATAATACAAGTAGATAACATCACCTATCACATGCTAATCATCATAATAAGGAAATCTAGCATGCTAGTAGAGAAGTATAAGATAATCCAATACAACATTTCACATCATCTAGCCATATGATAAACATCATAATATGGGAATTTTAACATCATCTAAATAAGATATCCAAGCATTCCAATGAAAGCATATATCACAAGAAAGTATACTCCAAAACCTGAAGTATCAAGTGAAAATATCCAACAACGGTTGCACTTGGAAAAAGAACTATCTTTGTACACCTGTCCCTAGTAGTGGTGAAGGTAGCTATACCTCCCAACTATGTGGCACCTATAGGTCCACACCCACTATACTCATGGAGATAATGATCCAACCACAAACATGCAAAACAACATCCATGGCTAACACACACACCAAGCAATATGATGATTGAATCCAAGATATAGATAACGCATTAACTACAAGTCCTAGTTAGACATCTCAAAGGGCTACTAAGTAGGGGTCGACATCATGGAGATTCGCTTGGCATGTGTTGGTGTTTTTAAAAGGACTAAAACTACTAAGCAACAAAATTCTTAATACCAAGATGATAATACTCATACAATCTAAAGATCAGCCAATTCTTATTAACAATCACATGTGTAAAGCATTTGGACCCAACTTCAAAAAAATCAAAGGTGGTTTTCTACTCTTTTGGCTCTGCAAAACTAGGGTGGGTATACCAAGGGATGATTCAAGACTGGGAAAACTGTATGAGGATTATTTTTAGTTTCATTCTAATTCTCATCTCAAAATCCTTAAACATATACATAATTCTTAATAACTTGATAAACACATCCCATATAACAACTATGGCCAAAATTTCTTCTATAGATCTACAGATGTTCTTAACAATAGTGGCTTACTAAAGCTAAAACATTCCATGCAGACAAGTGCTGGCCAGCTTTGAAGATCTATAGGAAACAAAAGTAAAATTGATTTAATTCTGCATTTTTGACAACCATTTGTGACATACTTCTCCTTCAAGTGAATCAATTTGACCAGTGCCTAATCCATTAGGGTTTAGAGTCTATAGAAAATTCTTAGATCTAACTTGTTGCCTTGCAAAAAATTCTATCAGCAATTCTTATCTGAATTTATCATTCAAAACCCTTTCCATTACTAAAGAAACCTTATCCCATTCATCAAAGCTCTTATTTAATCCATTGAATTAACAACAGTGATAAACAGATATACAACCTAACTAGATTGCATTCAATTGCACAAGCCTTTACTTATACAATATCAAGATAACCAAGTAATTGGAAGGAGACAAGATTCAAAAAGAACTGATATGGGGATAGTTCACAATTTGTATTTATTTTCATTAAAAATTGTATATCATTTACAATAGAATCAGAATGACCTTCAGAAAGAAACACAGCTCATTCCATATTCATTTATTCTCAGAGAATCAACAGAGAAAATACTTCATAAACTTGCTTTCAAAAATTTGGACCAAAGATAGACTATGCATATCACTTAGAAAATTAGAATTCAGACCATTCTTTAGCCTTGGAATCTCACTTAAATAGTGTGAGATGCAACAAGCTTCAAGCTAAAAGAAAGTGACAAGTGTCTTCTAAAAGATACTGACATATATCTGTCATAAAAGATAAAAGAAAATAACAGAAAGGCTATTACATCAAACATTCCTTGGTGGGTCCCTTTCTGTTATGCTTCTCAATTGTTGAGACAAGAAAATATGATCTGATTCTTCATTTATTGTTCATGCTCAGAGTAAGTGGCCATGAGGTTAAAAAGTGATGTATCATCTTCAACTACCTGCAAACTTACTTTAATCTAGGGATTTTCCATGTCTTCATTACTAACTATGAGGGTAACTTTTACTTTTGCATCTTCCTCCTCATCATCTTCTCACATTTGTTCTATAAACTGATTTTTCCGTTTATTATAAGCAACATCATCTAATCAATCAAAATTTAGAGCCTCTCTTTGTATAATCACTAAAGAATTTGCAAATTCCTCTAAATCATCAAACTCTTTTCTCATGGCATTATAAAATAACTATATCTCTACTAACTCTTCATTTGTCCTTGCCCAAAACTAGTGGCCAGTTTCACTCATGATTTTCTTGATCCTTTCATAAAATATTTCATCCAATTCTTTTTTCCACTTTTCCTTTTCCTTTATTGTATCAAAAGATTCTAAAGCACAAGGAAATAAAGTGAAATTTTCAGCAATATAATGGGAAAAACAAAGTGTTAATCTTTTATGCAAAGAATCCCTTTTATCATCAAAATCTTCTAGTTTATTTAACAAATCAAAAATTTTCTCTATTTGATGATAAGGCATTTGAACGACAGATATACACATAATTGTGATATCATTATTCCTCTCCCTCCACTTCTATGCAAGGGGAGTCAATTTATCCTTATCTCTATTCAACTCATCCATGAGGGTTGCAATTCTTGTCAACTCATCAAAGAAGGTTGACCATTGTATTTTATCCCTTAAATACATCACACCCTACTTTAATTTTCCTTCATATTGATTTTTTAATTCTACCTGCAACTCATGTAATTTGGTTTTTTCTTCTTCAAATTCCTTTGCAGTATAGAATTGGGGCCTTTCAGGGCTGTTTGGTATTTCAACAATAGGGGTTGCTCTATCAAATGACTATGGAGGGTATGCAATTCTAGGTGCACTGGATTCTCCCACCTTTCTCTTCCCAAGTATCTTCTCCATTTGAGACACTTTGTTTTCCAGTGACTATATCTGTATACCCCTTTCCTCATATGCTTTTAAAACTTCTTCAAACCTAGAATTGAGTTGGGTAAATCTATCTTCTTCCTGGCTAGATACAACACCACCAAATTTCAGCACTTCTGAGGCAATTCACATTATTTTCTTACTACTTACTTTACCAGCCCTGTATACTGTCAATGTACCAGTATGCTCTGCAGTGGGAAACTCATGCATCCTAGTATTTTCCCTCTTTTCCATAGACCATATAACAAGGGCTTGGTGGTCATCACTAAATTTGACTCCTCTATGAGCCTGTAATATTTCTTCAGCAGTTGTTAGTTGAACATCTTTCTGCTTCCTTATTGAATCAAAAACAATTGCATTTTCTATATCCCATTCTGGCAGAAGGAGGACTCCTGACTGTCTAACTATTTTCTTCCCAAATTCAGGAGTAAACTAGGCAAAATCATTCAAAAAATTTGACTTCACCGCTCCCTTAATAACTGAGTCAGGTTTATCTAGTTGCTCAGCTTTGATTTTCTCATAGGCTTTCTCAAAATTTCCCATATTTAATCTCCACAAAAATTGAGCAAAAGCCCTAGATCTTACAAAATTTTCATCATTAATAAATCTTTCAGAAGCCTGTGCAACTATTGGGTCAATTTCCTTACGTTGGTAATCAGTAATGGTTAGGTCCAAGGAAGGTGTAGGAGGTTCTTGTGGCTCTCCAACATCCAAGTCTATAGAAGTGACAATTACATCCCCTTCTCCACCCATTTGTCTAAGTTGTTCCCTTAGAGATGCTTCATCATCTATATGGATTGGGGATTGGCTTGGGGAGTATTGTTCCTTTTGAGAAGAAGAAGACCCCTGCTCTAATTTTTGCCTTTTTGGAGAGCGGGCTATAGATGGACTTCTTGACCTTTTCTTCTCATGAGAGGGTGCTTGTTGCACATTTTGAATCATAACATAACCTACCCTCTTCTGCAATGTATATTGGCCAGGAGCTACCACATTTCTACTACTTATTCTTCTTTGTACTTCTGCAGCCTTGTCTAGATGTGTCTCAACATATATAGCTTTCTTTTCATTCATGGTTTGAATTATTATGGCAAAATTATCCATTAATGCTTGTGTTTTAGCTCCCCAGTATTTCTTATCTTTCAGTGGGTCATACTGCGGGTCAAAAGCATTAATAAATTCCAAGGTCTTACTGAAAACTATCCATTTCTCTTTTCTCAATTCTTGTTCCTACAATGTGAAGATATTTTTTATTATATCTTTTGGATAGTAAACCTGATGTACCATATGGGAAGCCCTTACCCTTTGTTTTAAAAGGTCATAGAATCCTTTAGGGTCAATGAATCTGGTGTGAGACTCTACCATGTTATATCTATCCAAAAAAAATTTCAGGTGCTTCCACCCTTTTTTGACAAAGACAAAATCATGCACTATAGTAACAATTGGAAAGAAAGTGCCCTTCTTAATCAATTCCCTCTCATCTATAGTGCCTATCTGCCATAAGATCTCAACAATCCCAATCTTCAAAGGCACATGAAAAGGCAACACATGTGGCTTTCCCACAAAACCATATACCCTTATCACAGTTGAAACATTATAAGGGATTATATCCCCCCAATTATGACTAACCAATAGCCCTTGTGCATGATCTCTAGGTCTAACCAATTCCAACAATGCTTGTGGAATTCTGGGGCTGTCCCATGTCAAAAGAAATCTTAGCCTAGATGCAAAAAATCTATCAAACCTTACATAACTAGCATCTGTGGCTTCTGAAGTCATATCCACACTCCATAACTGCACTAGATTCCTTTCTCCATCCTTGGTTGTTTCCAACTCCATACCCTTGGAGAAGAAAGTGTATCCCTTGTATAAACATACATGCATTAGCAATGAATACCAATAGAATGGTTTGTTTACTTTTCCCCTTGCTATTCCAACCAAACCATTGTGAATCTCTTTTGATAGAAAAGTGGCAAACTCTAGAATGGTACTCATTCCAAATTGAAGGGTTTGAGCCATTATGAGGACAATAGAACCTGGAATTTGATCACCTTCATCTATCCCAAAAATCTTGCAAAGAGAAAAATACAGTGCTTGAGCTCTCAAGTTTAAATGTCTTCTCAACAATGGCTCTGGGGTACTGGCTGTAATGACAGGCAAATTACCAACCTTGGCAGCATGCTCCTGTAGTGGCCCTGTTCTTAGGTAAATTCATTGTGCATCATATCTGGCTTGTAGATCATCCTGTAGATGCCTAAATTTGATTACACCACTTTGGTAATCTAATTTATCCATCTCTAAGGGCATCATTAATTAAATTCTTATTTAATTAATCCTTTGTCATCCCCTAGTTGATTAATTTAATTAATCATCTATAGTCCTAATTGATAAATCAAATAACCTATTATTTATCAATTAAATCCTATTCTTCTATCTAATTCCAAAAATCCCCATTTATTAAATAAATCTATTTGATAAATAAAATCCTCAAATCTAAAAACCCCTAACTTATCCCTAATCCTCCATTTAGCCTAATCCACCCCATCCGCCCATACTAACCAAGCTTAGCCACTAACTCACCCACCCTCATTAATGCCATCCACTTGCACATCTCTAACATCCTTAATCTAATCCTAAACCCAAGCCTAATCCACCCCCTAATGTTGTCACTTTCCCTAAGCAAGTTTAAGACTTTCCTAAGCCAAACCAAAGTCTCCCCTCAAAAATCCCAACCACCAAGTCATGAGTGCTCTTACAAACCATAAAAGACTCTTACAAGCCCACTCATGACTCTTACATCCATCTTCCACACTCTTCCCTCTTCCACACTCATTCCTCTTACATCTCTCTTACATACTCAACGCCACTCATCATGCCTTTAACCAACCCTTTACCCTACCCTCTCACACTCATCCTCCTTGTGACAAGTGTCACCTTCCCATTGGTGCTAAACAAGCACAATCCATGTGCTCTCCTTTAAGTGCATCCTAGCCCTCCTTAAGCCTTCATCTCTCTTTGCATCTTAGCCCTCCATCCCTCAAGCCCTTATCCTATAAATTGAATCCCCTCCCAAGCCATTTCAACAAAAAAAATTTGAGTAAAGTTATCATGCCCTTTTGAGAGCCAAAAGCCATATCCATACCCTTATAATGCCAAATTGAGAGCTCACAAGGCTACCAATTTTCCATTACCCATCTTCATTGAAGCCATTTTGAGAATTTGAGCATACATCCCCAATCTATACATAGACACATCTCAAAAACAAGAGAACAAGCTCATTGAGAGAGCCTATCCATGGCTCACATTCTCATTTGAGTTTGTCTTCTCTTTGTCTCTCTTATATGTTATGTTAGTTTAATGTGTAAATGCTTCCATTGAATTAGTATTTCTAGCATATTAGATTAGTGTATACACATCCATATCAATGATTTCATGCACAACATGGTTAGGGTTAAGGTTGAAAACCTCACTAAATAGCTTGGGGAAAACCTTAAAAAGATTGATTCCAAAATGATTTTTTACCCATCCCATAATAGGATCATATTTCTTTGCCAGGTCCATCAATAAATCACTATCAAAGAAAACAGTGGGGATTGTTAATTTACCAATATCAAACTCTCAAACATTACTCATAGAAGTGTCCAATTTTTGCTCTGAAAACCATTTCTTAAATAACTCTAGACCTCCCATGGAAACCTGGGCATCTCTTACCCAATTAGCTTTGTCATTAAAACCTTCTACTACAACTATTCTGGGATCTTTCACGATGAGTTCCCTCCCCTTAGTTATTTCATGCACTGATAAGGGGAATTATTCAAGAAAGTCATCATTCACATAACGTTTTAAATAATCTATTTGCCTAGTGAACTCTTTTCAAGGAGGCATTTTGAATGAACCCTAGAAATTTCACAACAAAAAATACTTTAAATTTACTTAAAAAACCACAAAGTACTTACCCACCAAAATTTGCACTTCTACACTATGTGATAACTTATACAATTTTACTAGATTGTTAACCAAGAATTTTCATGCCCTAGCTCTGAAAATTTTGTATTACTTGATATTCTCTCTGTGCTTTAGTGGTTCATTAATGGTGAAATCGTGGGCTCTTACCATATAATAAAATTGCATGCATAAGGTCTGAATCATATTTACTCTCAGTAACCATTACCTGCAATTTGCATCCAAGTTTGAATCCCATCCATAGATTTTCACCAAATTGGACGGTCCTAATTTAAAAGGTAACAAGCATTATGGCTTTTAAAACAATGCTATGTGTCACAATTCTACTTCCTCACATTATTTAAAATCCCTTCATCTTAGAATTGTGGGGAAACACTATTTGTCAATCAAGACAAGATTGATGATCAAACTAATCCACTTTCTAATAAAAACCAGTCAGCTATACTAACCAATAAGAAACTACCATATGAGTTCATGCTGTCTAACTACATTCCACACCAACAGATCCCATATCTTCTTATGGGCGAGCAAGTACTTGGCATCATTCAGTACATGTGTCATGCTGGCGCATTCCTGCTTTCCTTATCTAACAAGCATTTTCAAATTGTGAGCTTGTGCCAGTCATCGATCTTTGAAAGATCAACAGCGATATTGATCTTACCCTACAGGGCATCCAAAAAAAATTTTTGATGTCACCATGGACACGTGTCTGCAGGGTGCATTCTCACTTTGTTTAAACTTTGCTCAAATTCAAAATGTGGGCAAGCGCCTTTCATTGATCAGGATAAAGATCAACGATCAGAAACAACGCTTCATTTTATGCTTGCATTATCCACTTGGGCCAATGACATGACTACTTTTAACCTACATGTTCTGACTAGTGTTTATTTCTAACACCTTTTTGGCCTAGATCATAAATAGCTCCAGCTAAGAACATTTGACATATTCTATGGCATGACTTCTACATTCTTCATAGTCTAGTCCCATTGTGACACGCATCGCAAAGGTGCATTCTCACTTTTCTTATCTGAATTGTAGCTTTATAATGCAGGATTGCACTAACCGTAGATCTTCAAAAGATCTACAATTGATAAGACTTCATTTCCATCTAGCAGTCAAACTCCTCCAGCGGCACATTTGGCAGTACATGTCATCAATCATTTACAGTGTGGCATATTGCATTGCAAATACCTGACCCTACCTTGCCACATGTCAAAAATCTGCTTGCCCACATTACTTATTTCCTATGTAGTTTCAAATTGTGGGCATGTGTTGCCCTTTGATCTCTGATAGATCAACGGTTATATAAACTTTTCCATTTGAATAGCATATTGGCTAATAGTGACAAATGATGTTCCTCCACCTGTTCCAACTCATCTAACACATACCATGGAGGACATCTCACCATTATTCTTTTAATAGTGGGCCCATCTCGTTAGACTGTGCCACTTGTCCAACTTTTGCTTCCCCGCATTATTTATCTATCGAGCATATTCTTCTTGCAGGGAAGTGCTAGCCCTTGATTGAGATGAAATCAATGGCTGACGCTTCTTGGTGATAAAGTACATATCTCTGTAGGCAAATAAACCAATGACATCATGAGAAAATTAGGACGTGCGCAAAAGTACTGACAAACCTGCAAAAGTTCCTAACAATTTATGATTCACTTGAAATTAGGAATGTAAAGGCTACGCGTCACCAAGTCGCATGTCCGCATTACTTAAAGGCCTTGCATCTTCAAATTATGGGTATGCGATACTCGTTGATCTAGATAGGATCAACAACTAAAAAGAATTTACATTATCAGAGGTAATTTCTAACAAAATGATTAATCAATTTGTATGCTAAGCACAGTCACGTAAGATTAAACAAAAATATAATGATCTCATGCTTAGGCAAGCCCTCCCTTGGGGAAAAATGTCATTGAAAACATTTTTTTGAAAACAATTTTGAGGGTATGTACTCATGTGTGGTGCACGACCATCACAAAGATCAAAACACAAGGACAAGATGAGAACACAATGCAAAAAAAAAACCCAACTGAAAGAAACTTGGGAGGATGGATTCTACATGAATCCCAAAGCCAATAAAACCATACATCATGAAATCACTCAAATAGCCTCAATTCAAAAGCATGGATTCTACATGAAGCCCAATGATGCAACAAGACCAAACATCATGAGCTCACTCAACTAGTGTTGATCTAGGAGAATTGATTCTACATGAATCCTAGTGTCCACAAAATAAAAGTAAACGTCCAAAAGAAACTATAACACCAGGTACAAAATCACTCAACTGAACAAAAAGTTGGGAGCACGGATGTGACATGCATCCCAATGCAAACACAAAAGTGAAAAAAAGGTTTGAGTAATATCCAAATGGATAATCCAAGTCCACAACCCAACTCATGCCAAGAAAACCTAAGAAAATAGGGTGGCACACAAAATGAGGTAAAAACCCCAAATTTTGGTACAACTTTGAAATTAAAACCCATTTGGCCTTTGGGTACAAAAACTCTAAAAATCCAAAAATAATCATGTTTGGACACTTTATGTAAAAACGGCTAGCATAATGGCACAAAAACCCAAACCCTCATCTAAAAAAATAGGAAAATGTTTGTACCTTCCCAATCGAGTAGAACTAGCATACAAAAATGAAGAGGAACACTAGTTCTTAGCCTCCAAACAAATGGCTACCAAAAATAGAAGAAGAAACAAAGTAGAAACAATAAAACAAGAAAGCCCTACCTCATAGCCAAAAGGGAAAAATGAGAATTTGAACCATAAAATAAATAGCCCACAGAAGTAGCTGAAAATTGCAGCAATCCAAGGTTTCCCTGAGATGTATCCAACAAGCTCAACCTCACGACGATCCCACACCTGTAGCTCCCACAATGAACAAAATAGTAAATCCTTATGAAGAGTATTTTGGGTTTCATTCTCCAACTTTCTAATTCAAAAGTGAGAAGTGAGGAATTAAATTCTTTTTTAGATATTTATTCACTTTTCAAGTGAATAATTGATTAGGGCAAATAACTAGCCAACCTAGTTAAACCCCAAATCAACCCAAATGAAAACAAGATATTCCTAGAAATAGGAATTCATCTATGGAAAAGCTTCTAGAAATTAAAATAAATCAATTAAAAAGCCCAAAAACACAAAAATTTCCTAAACAACTTTTGTGATAATGTGAAACTCTAAATGCACAGACACGTTCACTAGTCTAATGACATAATACAAATAAGTTCGGATTTAATAATCACCAAAAGGTTTAATTAAACAATTAAAATAAGGATACGTCAACCAAACAAGGACAACATTGGTAAACTATGAATAGTTGAATCATTAACTCCATGTGCTACTACCAGGGATATAAATCCTACACACTAAACAACACAATCAAGTGCAATTGCATATAACAACATAGTTGAAGCAATAAATGCATTAAATCATCTATTTTAACCATTTATTGAATTATATTAAAATAATCTATTTACATCACTCACATTCACATAAAGCATAAAACATAGGAATGAATTAAATAACCATAGCCTTAAATCAATCACCTAACATAGTCAGAGATATGTCCAAATACCAGATAAATAGATATCATCATAAAATACACTATCATCTCAAAATGGCATCATCATGCAATATGATTATCTAAACAATATAGTAGTCTAACATCTATGATACTAAAATCAAGGTATAACATCCGACTCTTAGGTCATCTCAAAAGTAAAGCATAACATAAGTAATTAAATATCTCAAGGATCAAAATATAACAAGGTAAATATCTGAAGAACATAACCAATGAACCCAACCAGGACAATCCATTCTAATATTAAGTAATTAATAATGGTTGTTTAAACAACATGAAAAGGCACTTGAAACACATAAGCAACCATAGACATAAACATGACTAACCACTACTATAGGAACCTAATCCAGTGCAACATGGTAATAGTACATAGTGAAATCTATACACACATCTTAGGGTAATTGTGGAATAGCCTCATGATACCACATTGATCCTGGTAACCACTAGCACAAACCTCAATGAATCATAAATCACATCATAATCTCATAAATCAGCCATAAGCATAATCAAAGCAATTGATATAGAAACATAAATCAAATCACCTCAATGGTGTAGACCACTCACGGTAACAATCATGATCCATCAAAACAAAAGATCAACAAGGTTGTATCCATCAGGATGACTTATAGACGTCAAATGGGAGAGGCACTACATCATCCCCCCCAAAGACTAGGCTTACTCTTGGAAGCCTGCAATCCAAGAATGGAAACCAAAACACACTAGAAGACAATCAAGATCAAACAAAAGAAATGATTCATCGACTTCTTCACAAGTCTAACCAAATCACTCCAACATTCTCAAACCATCTCGTCAACCCCAAATTATGTCAACCACAAGAGAAAAGTGTCACATTGACACAAGGTCCTCCAACAAGGAACCTTCTATGTGCTAGGAAAAACCCATCTAGCCTTAAAGTCAACAATACAAGGTATGGAAAAACCCACTCTACCTAATCAACAGGTGCCCAACTATGACATGCACCTACCATGTGACTGCAAAACTAGGTCAACACACTATGCACTCCCAAAAGAGTTGGAATCATGGGGAATAACCATCAAGAAATTCCTAAGAATGTTATCATGTCACAGATGAACATCCTTGAATCCATGTAAACTCACCCTTAGAACAAAGAAGATGATGGCTTACTAACAAAATTATGCACTCCAAAATACTACTCACCACCAAGGATAGGAGTACAACACCTCTCCAAGGTACAAAAGCTCAACTACCACTAGAAACTAGGGTTACACAATCCAACCAGACAAGATATCACCTTTCCACAAGGTTCCAAGGAATCTCAATAGTAGACAAAACCATGTAAAAAAAAATATATACCAACTCATAAGATGGTAACATGTGTCCAATGATACCATGTCCCTCTAGCATCATGGGAATACTACACCCAACCTACCACTAAACTCAATCTCTAGCCTCAAGTCAATGGTCAATGAGAAAAATTGACTGAGATAATCCTCTTGAAGAACAAGCTTAGGGAGAAAGAAACTATAGAGTATTAGGACTAAGAGGGAGTCTCTCTCAACCTCTATAGTAAATCAGCCCAAGATGCATTAGGGAGTTCAAAATTCCCCCAACCATCAACATACTCATCTAGAAACACTAACTGAGCTAGTGGCATAACCACACTAGCCTACTCTCTCAAGAGAGCAAAATGATATAGAGATGCACCAAAGTCAACATCCAAAAAGGAAAATCTAGACTCATCAAAGAACTGAGTCACTCCCAAACAACAAGGAAACATCAACCTTAAGCAAGGTACACTAATAGGCTACACTTCACCTCATGAAGGTGGACCAGTGCAATAGGAAACACACAAACCCAAGCTCAAACCCCAAAAAGTACTGAGTAGATTATGAAGACTAGATAACTCTTCTATTAAAAATAACATGAAGAATTAAACTTCTCCAATGGCCATAAATGTGATATGCCATGATTGAATTTGCCTCTACTCAATAATAAGGTACTTGAAACATCGATTATCAACTCCAGAAGTGTGAATAAGATGCTTGTTGTTCCCTAGGCAAAATTTTGCATTAGCACAGTCTGAGTCAACAAGACAAGTGATGGACACATCCAAAACCACTCAAAAGCACACATGCATAAAATGACATAATACATGGAATGAAAGGTAATTCACACACTAAAACCATCATTACTTCTCTTTCATAGTTTCATTAATTAAACATAACATAAGCACTAATACACAATGAAACTGAAAGGTTTTCAAAGCAAGGGTTCAAGAGTCACCATAAAACAAGTACATACCTTTCAATTTATTTTAAGAACAACATTACATTTTCTCATCTTTTAAACCATCCAATTACACTAATAACTTTAAATCTATCAAAGACACACTAGCATGTTCTCGATGATATTATCCCTTATAAGTACTACCAAGGGTTCGAGATGAACATGGTAGAGTCACAACATACAATTGGGTAGTAGTTAAAATACATTCAGAATAGTCATCAAGAACCAAAAAAGAAAGCCCAAATGAGGAATTTTCAATTCCAACAGTAAATAACAAAAGGAGCTCATTTTAATAGTAAGTCAAATGTGACAACTATCACAAAGAAAGTGATGGATAAAATTTGATGACCATTCCAAGAGAGAAAAATACTAAAAACCAATGCTAGCCCAACAACATGAGGAAAGTACCTCTAGTCAAATAAAATAAAGCATAAATTAAATCACATTACATGTGATGAATGAGAATAGTCACACAAGAGGGATAGATCACCACACAATGCTAAGGAATAAATCATCATAACGGTGTTAGAGAACACACTCACACACATCAAGTAGTATACCATCATTAATCTCATGCATATGTAGACAACAACAATTTCCATGCAATGCAACATTTAGATATCCATCAATTTAAGGCAATTTCCATAAACTTATAAAGCATTCAGATTGGGGACTTAAGTCATTAACCCAAAGGATATAATACAATACTTACTTGCAATGATTCATAATAAACACTCATTTTTCAAAGAAGGGAACTATTTCATTACTATAACGATATAACATAGAATCACACATAAGATTCATTTATTTACTTATAGTTAGGAGAAAATAGGGAAATAATGCACATTTCTCCACAAGGAGAAATAAGAAGAGGCACACAAAGCCAACGCATGGAAACCAATCAATGAATCCATCCAAAAGGGTCACACATGTAACCAACCAAACAAAGGCACATCGATTCCATCTACAAAACAAAGAAAGACTCACTTCCTTCTCCACCCACTACTCTAGCCACATCTACTGGACAAGAAAATCCATCACAAGAAAATATCAAAGCAACAAAGATCACGAGCTCTTCACCAAGACACTTGCACTCACACAACACAAAACCAAACATATGGGCAACATATACATAGAGATCCCAATGTTTGAACATGGGTTTTGATACCAAATGTAATGCCCTGCCTGGAGATCCTTGGAAGAAGGATTCAGTACAAGCCAAGATATTTTTTTTACAAGTATGAATGCACATGAAAACATCATATAGGGATCACAAAGATCACAATAGAAGACTTCACCAACATTCCAAGGAACCAACAAATCTCCTAATGCCACTACCAAACAAAATGATAGACAACAGAAAATGCATAACTAAATTCAAATCAAAACATTCTAAATTTAAAATGCATCACCAAAGGATTGAAGAACACCTAAGAGGATATATAAAACAACTCCCAAAAAGTTTGGGTCTTATTGAAAAGTACCCTCTGTCCACCTACATAGTTTTTCAAAAAAGCCAAGTAATACTTTAAATCAGCATTAGGCAATACTTTAAAGTATCATGGGACATTTATCAAGGAGGGTGACATATTTAGGGATTAGGAGACATTTCTCTTAAGGACGTACGATAATTTACAAGTATTGTATGATACTTCTTCAATGGGGGTGTGATACTAGAAAGTATCACATGACATTTCTCTAAAAGATGTATGACACAATCAAGGATTGTATGATAGATCTCCATTGGGCGTGTGACACAAAATTCTATTGCTCCATGTCGACACATGGTTGCTTAGGAAAAGAGAGAAAATTACTAAGGAATAACAACAGGAAGAAACTAAGTTCAAAACCTCCACACCCGGGAGTACCAGATCCACATGGATCAAGGAGTGAACACTCGAGTGCATAATCATCAAAATGCCAAGGAACAAGAAAGGAGAACTTATAACCATCTATACCATAGTATTAAAAGAATGTACTAAAAACAACATTACAATGTACAAAAATAACATCACAATAACTAAGAACAACATCGCAATGTGCAAAATAGCTAAACTAAGTACACAGTTCCTCCCAACTATCACTAGCATCATAAGACCATCGTGGATCCTAGCCATCCCGCTCATGTAACATCCCAAGCCACCAATCAAATCATCAGTACTATCATAATATGGACATCACTATTAAAACATGCTACACTATAAGGACAAGGAAATCTAACATGCTAGTAGTAAAGTATATGATCATTCTACAAGTAGATAACATCACCTATCACATGATAATCATCATAATAAGGAAATCTAGCATGCTAGTAGAAAAGCATAAAATAATCCAATACAACATTTCACATCATCTAGCCATATGATAAAAATCATAATATGGGAATGCATCAAATAAACTAACATCATCTAAATAAGATATCCAAGCATTCCAATGAAAGCATAAATCACAAGAAAGCATACTCTGGAACTTGAAGTATCAAGTGAAAACATCTAGTAATGGTCACACTAAGACAAAAGATTGTCTTTATACACCAGTCCCTAGTAGTGGTGAAGATAGCTATGCCTCCCAACCATGTGGCACCCATAGGTCCACATCCACTGTGTTGATCGAGATAATGATCCAACCATAAACATGCAAAACAACATCCATGGCTAACACACACACCAAGCAGTATGATGGCTGAATCCAAGATATAAACAATGCATAAACTATAGGTCCTGGTCAAACATCTCAAAGGGCTACTAAGTAGGGTCTGACATCATGGAGAGTCTCTTGGCATTGACAAGCCCAAGCTCAGATCTATGAAGACTCAACTCACTCAATAGAAGGCTCATACACCATGTAGACTCAAATCCCTCAATGAACGGCTCATACATTGAAGCACTATTTTATTATGTTTAATTTTATTAACACTCACACATTTTATTTAGTTATCACTTACTTAAAACTTCCTCTACCAACCCTATGGCATCATTACACTGGCTATGAGATAGAAGGCCACTCTATATGCTACCCTAACCTATCCATGCTAATACTACGACAAGTGCCTATGGGCATACATACTCCCATCCCAACTGTAATAATCATAACTTCTGGAAGTACTAGAGAAGATTGAGCCTCACAAGTCACTCGACAAATGTATATGCATGTACTCGTCTATGGCATACCACCATCAAAAAGATCAAAACACAAGGACAAGATGAGAACAAAATGAAAAATAAAACACCCAATCAAAAGAAACTCAGGAGGATGATTTCTACACAAATCCCAAAGCCAATAAAACCATACATCATGAAATCACTCAACTGGCCTCAATCTAGAAGTATGGATTCTACACTAATCCCAATGATGCAACAAGACCAAACATCATGAACTCACTCGACTGGCCTCGATCTAGGAGTATGGATTCTACATGAATCCTAGTGTCCATGAAACAAAAGCAAAAGTCCAAAAGAAACTATAACATCAGGTACAAAATCACTGAACCAAACATAAAGTTGGGAGTACATATGTGACATGCATCCCAATGTAAACACAAAAGTGCAACAAAATTTGACTAATATCCAAATGGATAATCTAGGTCCATGACCTAATTCATGCCAAGAAAACCCAAGAAAATAGGGTAGCACACAAAATGAGGTAAAAACCCCAAATTTTGATAAAACTTAGAAATCAAAACCCATTTGGCCTTTGGGTAAAAAAATCCAAAAAATCCTAAAATAATTATGTTTAGACATTGTATGTAGAAATGGCAAGCATAACAGTGCAAAACCTTAAACCCTCATTTCAAAAAAAAGAAAATATTCATACCCACCCAACCAGGTAGAACTAGCATACAGAAACAGAGGGAAACACTAGTTCTCAACCTCTAAACAAATGGCTACCAAAAATAGAAGCATAAATGGAGTAGAAACAATAAAATGAGAAGCCCTACCTCACAACCAAAAGGGCAAAATGGAAATCTGAACCATAAAATAAATAGCCTACAAAAGTAGCTAAAAATCATGGCAATCCAAGGTTTCGCCGAGCTGGATCCAACGAGCTCAACCTTGTGATGATCCCACACCCGTAGCTCCCACAATGAACAAAATAGTAAATCTTCATAAAGAGGATTTTGGGTTTTACTCTCCAAATTTCTAATTCAAAAGTGAGAAGTGAAGAATTAAATTCCTTTTTGAATATTTATTCACTTTTCAAGTGAATAATTGATTAGGGAAACTAACTTGCAAACCTAGTTAAACCCTGAATCGAGCCAAATGAAAATAGGCTATTCCTAGAAATAGGAATTCATCTATGGAAAACTTGCCAAAAATTAAAATAAATCAATTAAAAAGCCCAAAAACATAAAAATCTCCCAAACAACTTTCGTGACAATGTGAAACTCTAAATACAAAGACAAACTCACTGGTCTAATCACATAATGCAAATGAATTTGGATTTAATAATCACAAAAAGGTTTAATTAAATAATTAAAATAAGTATACATCAACCAAATAGGGACGACATTGGTAAAATATGAATAGTTGAATCACTAACTCCATGTTCCACTACTAGGGATATAAATCATGCACACTAAACCACATAATCAAGTGCAATTGCATATAACATAGCCGAAGCAATAAATGCATTAAATCACCTATTTAAGCATTTAGTTAATTATATTAAAATAATCTATATACATCACTCATGTTTGCATAAAGCATAACAACGCAGGAATGAAGTAAATAACCATAGCATTAAATCTATCACCTAACATAATCAGAGATATGTCCAAATACCAGATAAATAGATATCATCATAAAACACACTATCATCTCAAAATGGCATCATCATGCAATATGAATATCTAAATAGTATAGTAGTCTAACATCTATGATACTGAAATCAAAGTATAACATCTAACCCTCAGGTCATCTCAAAAGTAAAGCATAACATAAGTAATAAAACATCTCTCAGATCAAAATATAATAAGGTAAATATCTGAAGCACATAAACAATGAACCCAACAAGGACAATCCATTCTAATATTAAGATATCAATAATGGCTATTTAAACAACATGAAAAGGCACTTAAAATCACATAAGCAACCACAGACATAAACATGACTAACCACTATTATAGGAACCTAGTCTAGTGCAACATGGTAATAGTACACAGTGCAATCTCTGCACACATCTTAGGGTAATCACAAAACAACCTCAATAACCTCATGATACCACATCAATCTCGGTAACCGCTAGCACAAACCTTAGTGAACCATAAATCACATCATAATCTCATAAATCAGCCATAAGCATAATCAAAGAAACTGAGACAGAAACATAAATCAAATAACCTCAATGCTGTAGACCACTCATGGTCACAATCATGATCCATCACAATAAAAGATCAACAAGGTTGTATCCATCGGGATGACTTATAGAAGTCAAATAGGAGAGACACTACAATATTTACTTTGGGATTTCCTAATAGGGCTTCTATAATCTAATATTCCTTAGGAGTCAAATCTTCAGTCTCAAACTGTGGAGGAGGAATGGCTATGTGAGAAAGTAGGTCTGAATCTCTATTTTTCATTATGAATGTCAATTGTTGTGCATCACCCATAGGTGACTTAAGCCTCTTGATGGCTTCTACTAGTGCATTCATACTCTCCTTTTCATTCAAGTTCAACTATCACTTTTGTTGGACCATAACTTCCCAATTCAACTAGGCTAGTGTAGTGCCCATAGGAGACAAGTAGTTGGTTGAAGAGGAGGTTTACCCAATAGGACCTTTTCCCTTGTCACTCCTTTCTAGTGTCTTCTCCTTTTGTGAGAGATATAAATTTTGTGTCCCTACATATGTAGTATCGAAAGTCCTCACCTCTATATCCTGAGAATTTTGCTGAGGTTCTTTGAGTATCTATCCTTCCTTGGATACTTCATCAACTAGTCTTTATTTAGGCTCTTCTTCACACTCTTCTCACTCTTCTTCAGTGATAGAAGGATGGAGAGTGGTTGTTCCTTTGTCTAAAAATGAAAAATCCTAAAATGGTGGGGGTGAGGTACCCAAAGATCCTTGTGGTAGAGGTGGAATTTGATTCCAATCCTCTCTGAAAGGTTGTTTCATGGGTGTATCTCATATTTTATCACCCACCATTTTAGTCCTCATTGGCATAAAGTCAAAATTAGATATTTTGAAGATATCTATTCCTTGCCCCTCTTTCTCATCTATCTACAATTTCTTCTCATCCTCTTAAGTCATAACCTCAATAGGTTGCTTGGGAATAGATGGCAGCATGATGGCATAGCTCCTCCTTCTCTCTTCTTGGATAGCCCTCACTAAGTGTGTCCTTTGACTCAATGGGAGATTATCTTTTTCATCTTCTTCATCCCCTTCTTCCTCTTTAGGGTTCATTTCTAGGACTAGAGGAATAGGTATAACCTTTCTTTATATCTTATGCCTCCTAGTCCTTCTAACAAAAGGTTTAACTCTAGCTTTCCTAGCAAGTGAAAGAGAGGCTTGTTCCTCTTGTGCAAGTGGGGATATCTCTTGTGTTTCCTTTTCTAGGGTTTGTTCATGTTCCTATTCTAGAGGAGGCACTTGTGGAATATAATACACTTGAGTTGCTTCCTCATTTTGAGGCTCTTGGTTCTTAGGTGCTTGAGTTATCTCTTATGCTTGAGTTGCTTCTTCCTGTTGAGGTTCTTTTGCTTTGGGATCAGCTTGCTTTGGAGAATCTTTTTTTCTCTTATTATTCCCTCTATCTTCCTTGAAGTAACCAAATTCTTTGTCATTCTTATAAACCATTTCTAGCCTGATTAGAGATTACACAAGGAAAGTTGGTATTGTTATTTTTTCACCTTTACCCTTAACTGGGCGTGAGGTGGCTTGAAAGATCATAGTTAGAGGAATCGGGTCTAGCTTAAAGGGATTCTTGATCTAATCCTTTATCAATTGGATTATATATCTTTCCCTATGATTAATATCTACATTATCTTCCCTGTTAGCTTCTAAATTCATAATTGGTCTATCCAATATCTTGTCACAGTTGTACAAGGGATTTAAGACCTCTTGAGTGTCTTGTTGGACAACCTTATGTGGGATCTCTATCTTCAAGGTACTTCCTACTAGATATAGAGTCATCCTACAATAATCCCTAACTCAGATATCATAGTCATCTATCGTGTTCATCCAATGATCTTCTATTGCATCTTCATGAACAAATCTTTTTGCTACCAAATGTTGAACTCTACCAATATTATCAAAAAATGGACAAGGAGAGTTATAATCTTCCAAGGGATATTGATCCCATTCTACATCAAAGGTCATAATATAATGTTTCCTTTATACTTCAAATGGACCTATAGTGATGGGCCATATCTAGGTCTTCTTATGTTGTTTCCTCACTTTGTCATATGCAAATGTGATTTGTCTTGTAATCTCTAGTAAAATGAGCCTATTTGATGGATATCTTAGGAGTTTCTTAAAATTCATAGTTGTACCTACTACCCTTAGGTAGGTGAAGGTCTTGAATTAGATGTAATAGGTACCAATCTCTATAATCTTTGCTACCACCTCTACTAACATCCTCTTAAGATAATCACCCTTAATGAACTAGATGATTGCAAAAATGAAAGCATCATTGACTGTTATGTATTCTTTGCTCTAATTGAAGAGCTTCTTCTTTACTAGTTGTGGATATACTACATAAGGCCAAGCATTAGCATCTTTCATGCTTCATTTCTTATACAATCTTAGATAGTTAGTTGTCCTTGCCATTAGTAAATACACCAAGTATGATGTCATTTAAAACTTGGGGTTAGTTTTAACTCCTACCAACTACTCATCTAAGTTTTTAGTTAGTATTGTGGCCCAATAAATTGGCATTTTAGTTGTTCTAATGGTCTCGATGAAATGTACCATCCAAATATTTAGGTGCCCAACTGCTAGTAAACCCATAACCCTACTCAGAAGCACAATGGAGTATTGTTGTCATCCTTCATGTATCCTCTAGTCATATCTACCTTGCTTTCTCTTCTTCCCACCAATGTTCTCTCAATCAAGAATGATGATTGTAAGATTTATTTAGCTTCCTTTTCATGTTCCCTATACCATCTTTTAGCTTGATGATAAGTAATTTTCACATATTGATACACTCTTAGAAGATGGAAGACTTTCTCAATGTTCCTCAGTTTTAAGTTCAAGACTATCTCCCCTATTATACTCTTCACAACTCTTTCTTTTGACACATAATTCTTTGCCAAGGCCATGAAAAACTCTAAAGATTGCACTAATGTGGGATGTGAGGCTACATTAACCAAGCCTAATTTGAATACTACTAAGACCATCATGGACCTCTCCTTAGGCTTGTTGCAAAGTACCGAGAATGTGTTTCAATCTATATGTCCCAACTTAGTATCTCTAACCTCTAAATGTGTATCTTGAAAATGTGATTTCTTAGGTGCCCCTTGAAGTTTGAAAACAACTAGTTTTAGAGTAATCTTCTCTACAAATGAGGATGATGAGGAAGAAATTTTATCTACAGAAAATATAAACACATTAGTCTAGAGGGGTGAAAATTAAACCCTATCAAAACCCTAATTACCAAAATATCAGACCTAGAACCCTAGAACCCTAACAAAACTAGCCAAATCCTCTTTTAAATTTTTTTTTATGTAGTTTAGCACACCTTGCACACCTTGATGAGTGTGCTAGGTGTCATAAATAATCTTTACAAGGTTATTAAGTGAACAATAGTGCACTTGCATAGGCACACACCCTTATGGAGTGTGAACATATGCATGTGCACTACTACACACATTGCAATATTTAATGTATGGGATGTGAAGGATTTTTGGGGTTAAGGATGAGAACATGTGCACCTTGATGGAGTGTGCATTTGTGCACCTTTACTTGTGTTCAGGTTAAAGAGTAAAAAATGGTGTGCATATCTGGACCTTGACAATGTGCACATATGTGCACCATTACATAGGTTTCTTATTTTGAGTGATAGAAGTCCACATGTGCACACCTTGGGGAGGTATACAAATGCACACCTTTTCCTTAGGTTTACATTAGGTTTTAAATGTGAATAAAGGTGTGCACCTACACACCTTGAATAGGTGTACATGTGTGCTTCTTTATGTTTGTTGAATTAGTATTTTGTGTGTAGGTAAGCAGATGTTTGGTGCACCTTTGTAGGTGCAGAGGTGTGCTCACATATGCTAGAAGGAAAATAATGAAACAGGCAAGGGGGTGGTCCCAAGTATTTATAGACCCAGGACCATGTGCACCTTTGGAATATATGCACTTATGCAAGTGCACATGTGTACACCTCTAAAGGGTGCACATGCACACTTCTACATCTAGCACACTTGCACACCCATGATAGGTGCACATGTGCACTAGGTGAGAATCTGTGCTAGGTGTAATAGTGTGCACCTTAATCTCTCTATCACCTTTCTAGTCCAAATAATTCAAATCTAACAATTGGGTTTTTCAGGCAGAGGACTAGGCATGACCCAAACTCTAGGTAGAGCCCTAAAAAGACTCTAACCTTGCATTAGGGGTCTAACAAAGAAAAAGAATTACTAGGGGTTCACCATCTCTAAGAGAAATGGAGTATGCATTATGAAACCACAACAAATAGCCCCAACAAAAAGAGAAGAAATTACAAAGGCATTTCTTCATGAGCAAACATTCTTTTTAACACATGTCAAATACCAACTAATTCTTGAATGCTTCAAGCATATTTCAAGTTTCTTTAGAGTTAAAACTTCAAATCTAGAATCTCCAAGTTTAGTGTGTGTTCAATGTATTCATTTCCTTTGACATCTCAAAATGCAGTTTATCTTGATCTTCTAACAACTTGGAGACAATCTTCCACCCTACTATTTCATTCATTAGGAATCCTCACAAAAACATGTCTATCAATCACTGATCTGACCAGATGAGAGAATCAATTCTGAGGGCTCTTAATGGTTTATCATTTTTCATTTAAGGTCCTAGATAATCTTTTGAATTTTTCTTTACATAGCTCACATATCATTAGTTGATTCTTACATGAAGCAAATTTTTTAGATACTGGATAGCCATTTTGGAGTTCATATCCCTATTGTCAGATTACCTTACTCAAACCCTTGTGGAATCTTTCATTCTTAACACCATCTTTTCTTTCTATACCCTGAACACACTTAGACTATGTGGCCAAGGCATTGGTGTCATTTCTCAAATTCATTCTTTACTTGACATCCCTTGTGTTCCTCTTTTACGAACTTTATGGAAACTCTCACACCAAACAATGACTTTAGCAATTCTTTGAAATGGACCTTTTTATTGAACCAATAGGGTTTCAACTATCCCTTGCTACCATCACCACTGTTTTGAATATACTAAGATAGTTGATTTTTAAATCAGCAAAGTGTCAAGAATTGTTGATCTAAAATTCTAAATTCAAGAATGAAAGTCCTCTATTACTACAAGTAACATCCATTCTTTAGTTAGTACAAGAAAAAGAATAATCTAAATATTTTGACAAAGAAATACCTCTTCCCAAAAGTCAAAACCAAAAGAAAATGGTTTATGAAATGTGTTAAGATAAAATCTTGATCGTACCTAATCCTTGGACTAATACAACTTTGAAAGAAAATACACAACTAGAAGTAAACACACTTACATAAATAAACACATGACTGAAAGCAAACACACTTTTAGAAATTAAATACACATGTGGAAAGGGATTTTTTTTTTTGCTTTTAAGCATCAAAGTAATTTTTCAAGAACTTTCCATTGATTGGAAATGGAACCAATTCCCCTAGTAAGGAACTTAGCCTAAAAGTATTTTCTCCCAAAATTTCTACAATTTGATAAGGACCAATCCACAAGCATTGAAACTTAGTGTGGCTACCCAGCTTTTCTTTTTCCTTGTCCCATAGAAGAACAAGGTCAGATATTCTGAAAGATTTTATTGTAGCCCACTTGTCAAACCACCTTTTAACGACAACCTGATGTTTTTCAATATGCTCTAAAGTAGCTATCCATTTCTCATCCATCTCCAAGAGATTCATTAGTCTCATCATAACCCTGTTAGCATCTTCAACGTACCCACTCATGAATTTCAAAACTAGAATCCTAAGATTAAGTGGGAATACTGGCTCTTATCTATAGATGAGTAGGTATGGGGATGTTCCCAAAGCATTCTTACCCTAACTTGGTCTATCGATAATGCATATTTGAGTTGAATATTCCAATCTTTAGGATTTTCTTCAAAAAACATCTTATTACCATGATCAAGTTCTTATTTGTAGATTCAACTACACCATTTCCTTGTGGATAGTAATTCCAAGAGAACTTGATTATAACCTAATTATCCAATGCCCACTAGGTAAGAAATATTGATGCAAAGGCTAACCGATTATTGCAAACTAGAAATAATGGCATCCCAAATCTACTAACAATATGTTCTTCCAAGAAGTGTGTAACCACCTTTGTCATGCAATTTCTAAAAGTTTCAAGTTTTGTCTAGCATGTGAAATAATGTGAAGTTGTGAGAATGAACATATGTCCTGTCAATGATGGTGGGCTTATAGGACCAATAAAGTCTAACCCCCACTTTACAAAAGGGTGTACCTCAAACATTGGTTGTAATGGAATTGCTTGATGTCTCTCTCTATTAGCACTACTTTGAAAAATGTGACAAGTACACACATGTTGAAAAGTATCCTTGAAGATTGTAGGCCAAAAATAGCCAAATCTTAGGATCATATGGGCCATATCTTCTATTGATACATGTTATGTACCATACTTATCATGAAACTTCTCTATAACCTCTTTTACTTCTTCTCATCCCAAACACTTTAGGTAAATTCCTTCATAGTTCCTTTTATACGATTTCCCATTTTACAACATGTAAGATTCACACTTCATCTTGAGACTTCTACGCTAGGAACTATTCATCTAATTGGGGTATTAATTTTGTAAAAGATAGTAAAAAATATCCTGATACTAGAAATATGTTATTATACCTTGATAAAAATCAACTTGAGATACTATAATCTCTTTTTGTTGATCTTTTGTGCTAACTTCATCATCAAACCTAAATTGATGCTCATTTTTTATCTCATTATCAACTATCATCTTTGTCAATCCTTTCCTCTTACTAACTTCATTGGTTGAATCTATAGATAAAACTCTTGCAATATCACCATCCATTTTCCTCATCTTTCACCCAACTTGTTTTGCATTAGTAATGTTTTAACTGGAGGATTAGGCACAATTGCATACACCTTACTCCTTAATATATAATGGAAAAATTTATTAACTTCCTTTATTAGAGAAAAAGACTATTTTTGAAGATTAGAATAGTTCAACCCAATGTTCTTTAGAGGAAAAATCATGAAAGAAATAGGTCTTTCACCTTCTTTATCTTTCTTCTACATAAGAATTCCATCACATGAATATTCTAAAGCAAAAGAGTATATTTTAAATGGAAACTTGTAATCGAGACTAACAAGTATTGGAGTGGTAGAAATAGCCACTTTGATGTCCTCAAATGATTTCTTCATTTCTAAAACCCATTCTATTTTTTCTTCTTTATTGAGAAAATTATTAAGAGCACACACTATCTCAGCAAATCCACTTATAAACTTTCACACAAAATTTATCTTCCCAAAGAAAGATTTGAGTTCTTAATGATTGTGTGGAGGTGACAACTTTAGAATAGCTTCAATTCTCTCAAGATTGATTGAGATTCTGGCTTTGGAGATAATATGACCTAGGAACTTTGCTTTAGTAACCCCAAATGAAAACTTCTTGGGATTAAGTGATATGCCATATTTTTGACATCTATTGAACACTTTTCTTAAATTAGCCATGTGAGTCCTTAGATCCTTGAAAAGATAGTTAAGTTATCCATGTAGATAACTATACATTTTTTTATCATTCCCTTGAAAGCTTTGTCCATGGCTTATTAGAATGTAGCCCTTGCGTTGATAAACCCAAAGGGCATTCTTCTATAAGAAAAAGTCCCCCATTTCATTGCAAAAGTAGTCTTCAACCCATCTTCTTCACCAACCATTACCTGATTATATCTAGAATATTTGTCTAAGAAAGACATCATTTTTTATTCATTGACAATTTGTAATACTTCATCAAGTGAAGGTAGAGGGTATTTATCCTTTTGAGATGTTAGGTTCAAATTGCAAAAATCTATGCAAAGGTAAATCTCTCTAGTATATTTCTACACCAGAACTAAATTAGCCACCCACATAGAATGGCGTATGGGGAAGATAATCTTGGCATCAAGCAACTTCTTAACCTCCTTCATTATCAATGATTCAATAATGGAAGTTTTAGGTCCTTACCTTTGTCAGAAAGGTTTGACATCTATTTTCAATGAAATATCATGTGTGATAATATTAGGATCATATTTTTTGAGTTCTTCTTAACTCCAAGCAATGACATCTTTATATTCCCTTAGTAATTGGAGCATATCTTCCCTTTCTTGACCATTGCATGCCTTTCCAACCCTTACTATTCTAGGATCTTCATCAGTACCCATATTATATGAATCACATTATTTGATCCCCTTTTCTTTGATAATTCTCCTATTAAATGTTGATTCATCATGATAAAAAATGCACTCCAACTCAACCATTCCCTTAGGAATAGTATTGGTTTTCAAATTCAGAATCCCATCTTCATCTTCAAGTTCTCCATCCTTAGGTTTGTCATCTGGAGTGTCATCAATCTCTTGTCCCTTAAAATGGCTATTGCACATGATAAAATCAAGTATGTGTTGGTCACCTTAGAATACTTGGAAGTTCACAATGTTATCCAAGATGGACAAGGTAGTGACCAATTCTACTAAAAATCTTTTCAGTTTTATTCTCTTGATGGGTTGTAATGCACTCGCTGAAATTTCTGAGGCATCTACTACCATGTTTCTCCTTCTAGGGATAAACCTTATGTTCAAAGCTTCAAATTCATCCATTAGATCCCATACTCTCTTATGGTAAGTGAGTAATCTCCTATCATGACAAGAATAAATTGATTTCACTTGTCTAGTCACCATCTGGGAGTCTCCATTGATTATGAGAGCTTTAACTCCCTTCTCTAATGCAAAGAGAAGTCTACAAATCAAGGATTTGTACTCTACAACATTATTAGTGCATCTAAACTGTAATCAATATGATACATAGAAAGACCTACCTTTTGGGTTGATTAATTCAATACCTACACTTGCTCCTAATTTACACTTAGAGCCATCAAACCAGAGTGTTCATATTGGATGTTCTTTGGGATTCCTAGACTTATGCTTGTTCATTATTAGCTTTTCTTTTACTTGAACCTTAAAGGATTACTTCTTAGGGATCCATTGGAATCTTTCCTATGGTGGACTTGATGATTTTTCATTGTTTATCTTTGATATGGAGAATGTATATTTCTCTTGTTGATCTTGAATTTCCCTAATCAATTCTATAATTTTGTCAACATTAAGCTTAGGATGAACAACTACTGAAGTCCAACCTTGGCCTTTTATGAAACATCTCCTTATTTGGATCTTAATCATTCACGATAAAGGAGAAGACAAACCTCCACAATCTAAAGAGGTATCACTGTATGATGCATTGAGATCTTCTACCTCTTCTCTGTCCTTCCTCATAGCTTTAGATACGTATGTGGAATTTATATTTTTCATAAGTACTTCTTTTGGAATGTGCCCATTCTTTATTTCCATTACCTGGGTTAATACTTGAGCAACCACTTCTTGGCAATGTGAACATTCAAACTCTAAATGACTAAATTTTGGCAATTTTACAAAATCTAGGAAGGAGCAACACATTTGGATATGCTTCTTCACCTAAACATTGTAAATTGGCCACCATGCTATCTAAAAATTGCATTACAATCTCTACTTTTGAGATCAAAATTGTGGATCTTCCATTTTGATCATCTAGTGTTTTAGTTGAAACTATATCAAAAGCCATCATTTTGTAAGAGCCTAAATAATTTTTTAGGAATGCCACCTCATTTGATGCATTGTATTCTATAATCATCATTTTTAATTTTGGTTCTACATCAATCTTGATCTTATTATTCAACCCTTTCCAATGTAACCACAACTGAATAAAATCTAGCTGAATAATCTCCTACTTATCAATTGATTAGATTAAGGGGTTTTATAATGAATGTTTCATAAGGCACAACACTTGATGAAGGTTTTTCAAATGGGGTTGCAAGCTTTGGGTTTAACCATGGAGGAAACTGTGTAGTTAAGCATGCTTAGGCTAGAGTAGTACTGGGATGGATGACCTCCAAGGAAAACCTGGTGCTTCACCCCTGTGAGCATCACCTAGATCCAATGAGTGCTAAGTGTTCCATTTACTCTCATGAGAGATGGATTCATGTTGAATCACTACTCATGAAACATGGGTCAATGAGTTTGACTCAAAATCACACAATTAAATCTTGATAGCAATATCACAAATTGACTTGCTGTGGAAATTATCTCCTACTTATGAATAAAATCGATTGAAAATCATCCTCTTAATAATTTTTTCCACTCTCTACTTAATAGCAATCCATATGTTTTAGGAATTTCAACTACATGTATAACTATGATGTGTTGAATTCGGGGGTCAATTGTCAATTGTATCCAAACATCTTTCAACACACCAATAACCTTTACTTCCCTTTTGTTGAGTTGTATCACTATTCAATTAGATTGCTGAGGAGTGACTCCCAACCTTTGTGCTATCAAAAGTGGCATAACAGTAGAAGAACCTCTTGAATCAATTAGGCAATTATGAAGATTCTTCCCATATATTCGAATGCTAAGAAAAAAGGAAGGCACCTCAACCTTGTCTTTAAAAATAGTTGGCATGGGCTCTAAAGCATTGAGCTGTTGGGATACTATCTTTTGAGGAACAATATTTGTATTATGGGGCACCTTTGTATGATCGAGATTTTTAATTAGCACTTCCTACTAATTAGGACATTTTGTAGCATGTCAAACATGGACATTTTGGCCTTTGTTCATCTCAAATCTTCCACTGTACTATACTTTTTAGTAGACCATGTGGGATTTTTTAAGATTATAGGCACATTTACTTGATTCTAATTTTTTTTTCCTCCATATGGGGGTCTGATAGGTATTGGATTGTTAGTTGCTCTTAAATCGGGTGGAGTTCATTGTAATGCAGGAGGAATACCACTGGTCATGGGTTCCTTCTAACTTCACAAATTGTAGGTATTTTGATTATCATTCTAGAAGAAAAAAATTTCTTCAAGTTGAGTATCTGGTTCCTAACTAAATGGAAAAGAGAATTCTTCATTAGTTGGTTGTTCCATTCCCATGTTTTGTGAAGAATCATAGGATTCTAGCATCATGGCATTGAATTTTATAAGGGGCTTATTACTATTACTCATTGGATTTTGATTTACTTTCTAATTTCCATTGTAATATGAGCCATCATCATTTGGTATATTCTAATTATTTTCATATTGATTGATTTCCATGTACTAGGCATTGTTGTTGTTATTATCTACAAGAATGCTTCCATTGTTCAGAAGGGTGTTCCATTGTTGATTTTGTCTTTGAAACCATTGTTGCGATCAAGAGGATTGGAATTGTTTCCTCCATTTTTGTTTCCCACATTATTATTTCCACTAAAATTCCTATTGTAGTTCTGACCATAACTGTTGTTGTTGTAGGGACCTAGATTTATTCTCTGAAAGTTTTTATTTTGTACTTGTGGAAACCTCAAATGGTTCAACTCATTAGTAATTTGAGACATGGTCTTCTTCATTTGGCCAAGCTTAGATGCTACATTGCTCTCTATTTTAGCACATGTTGTTTCCTTTTGCTCAAAGAAAGCAACTTTTAGAGGTTCATATCTTGGGTATGTTAAAGATGGAAATTGTGGAGTGAGTGCCTACTATAATGGAGTTGGATTCATTGGTATGAATTAGCTAGGCATCGATGGTGCTCCAACAGGATATTTTTGTATTGTGGTTATGGCTTGTGCTAGGGGCATCAATCCTCCTCCATTAGGATTGGCTTATTTCGTGAAAGTAATTGTGTTAGAGAAGACTTTTTTTTCCAATGTGTCAATATTTGCAATAGGAAGTCTTCCTAGGAAAATAGTCATTAGATGGTCCATAGAATTTAGGTAAATCTAAATCTATTCATCAAAAGAATAGTCTTGATAATTGAGTGCAAACATACTTAACCATTTTCACTATATAAGCCAAGTACACAATGTATGCTGAGCTAGAATTTCAATAAGTGCCAAGCCATAGTTGGTGCTGAGCAAGTCAAAATGTAGTATGTGTCGAGTGATCTAGGAAATGTTCATGCGTCGAGTAATCTAGAAATGTTTAGATGCTAAGCAATACAAAACATACATGTGCCAAGCAATACAGTGTTTAACAGGTGCTGAGAAAACTAGGAAAGTAATAGATGCCGAGCAATCTAGGAATTAGTTCATGTCGAGTATCAGTAATGTAATGAGTGCTAAGAAACTTAGGATCAACATAAGAGTTTGTGCCATCACAAACTAAGATGTGAAACAATTTTTGCATGACTCATGAAGGGATAAGAATATAAGATTGAATCCTTTCAATTACCTATGACAACAACATGCAACCAATCATAAAATTGGAGACAACATGCAACCAATAAGTGAAAACAAAGGATTTGAGTGAGAATTTGAGATTCAATGTGGATCATAGATCCATACCTAACCCTAAGTCTTTACAATCTTTAAAAGGAGGTCGAAAACCCATTGCATGTGTGGATGAGAATAGTGTATGGGGAGATTATAGAAAAAAATTAGTGAGAAGAAGGAAAGACTTAGAGGAACAAAGCATTAATTTTATACCAAGTTGATCAGAATAGTACAAGGGACATTGAGCACATACGGAGATCAAATCAAGAAAGGATCAAAATAAGAAGAGAAGATCTAGTACCTAAACTCAATAATTTGAGATTGCATTCAATCAGGTCAAATGTTCTAATACTCTCTCACAATTGTATTAGAGGTTGAAATCCTATGTTGATAGGTTAGCTTAACAGGTATGTAGGAGAACATTTGGAGAAGGTGATTGAAAATCTTATGTATTAGGTGGGTTTAACAACCTATTGTAAATTCTTTAACAGGGTGGCACTTCATGTAACTGTTTGTAAATCCTCTAACTAGGTCACTATTGACATAGTGTAAAGCCTTTAAAAGGGTAGGCCTTTCACAGGGAAAACCATCAAAAGTCGTTGAGCATTGATTATTGCAGTAATTTTTGTGGGTGTCATCCCTACCATAGTTTTACCTTCTTATTCATGGAGGGTTTTGAGGTTATCAATTCTGGTGTTATGTGTTGATGCATGCTTTCATTTCATGTTTTCTTATATGTTTGCATGCGTGTACATTGCTTTCAATCATGTGTTAATAAGGGTTTAAAAGGATTAAAATTGGTACTTCTAATTCACCCCCCCTCTTAGAAGTACTCTTCCCATTTGAACATTCCAACATTTGGTATCAAAGCACTAGTTCTCACAAGGAGAAGCCTAACGGCTTGGAGAAAAAGGTTAGAAGATGGAATTCTTCAAACTTAGGAAGATCATTGACAATTAGGTGATTGATGTGCAACTAGCTCTAAACAAAGTAAAGGAAGCCAAGGAGGAACTGAAAAAATCTTTGAAAAGAAGGTAGTAGATATCTATAACTAAAAATGACATACACTACAAGGAGATTGACACCACACAAGTGTTTTCCAATGGAGATTCCAAGGAATTTGATGTAGCAATAGTAGAATTAATGGAGAAAAATAGAGCACAAGCTAAAGAAATCAGATTACTCAAGCTTGATCAAGAATCACAAGCCATAGTGCTTTATGAAGTGACTGAACAAAAGAAAAGAGCTATTGAAGACAAGGCCATGATAGAATATGACAAGAGAAATCTCACTAATAGGCTAGAATATAAGACAATTGAATTTGAAAAGATCTCAAATATATAGTTGGACACCCTAAGCCAGATGATGAATGTTCATCATGAGCTAAACATGAAGGACATTGAGATCTCCACCTTGAAGATGCATAATGAACAATTGTAGAATGAATTGAAGAGAGAAAAGGAAAAAATAGAAAGTTATGAAAAATCGAATGAAGCCATCAAGTACTTTGAGAAATTGTTGAAATCACCAAGGGCTAGTAATGATACTTCAGGACTTAGCTACATTAGTACTAAATAAGGAGAATCATCCAAGATTGCAGAATAAAGAAGCAACAAAGGTAAGAACACTAAACCTGCTTGTCAATTCTGTGATAAAAAGGGACATACCTCTAATGTTTGTAGAAGCAAGAATAGTCATCAGTATAATAAGCTTACAAATACAAATTTTTGTCACAAGTGTAAAAAGGAAGGACATTCAACACAAGACCACAGAACCAAGACCATGAAGACACCAAGATTTGAGGGTCACTACTACAACTGCAAAAAGTATGGACATAAAGCATTTGAATGTAGATCAAAGCCTATGTAGACACCTAATCAGCCTACAAAAGGAATCAATCATGTGCATCACTACAATTGGGATTACAATACTAGGTATAGCTGTCACTATTGTCAAGAGTATGGACACATTCCTAAAAACTGCATAAGGACACATTTCAAGGGATGTTATAGAAGGTGGCTAAACCAAACTACATGTTTTAGTTGCTTGAAGACAAGTCATATCATTGGAAACTGTCCTGCAAATTCAAAAGCACCAAAGACTAAAGTCAATAAAGGAAAAGAGAAGATTGATGTTGGACAAAAAAGAGGACAAATGAACAAGACATGGAAGAAGAAAGGTGAATGCAACACATCAAATGGAGAGATCACTTCACCCAAGAGGTCAACTGATCACACCTCATCCAATTAAGCACAAGACAAATACATGGAGCTAATACATATAAAGATGTATCATACATCAGCCCAAGAAAACATAGAAGTACTACAAAAAGAAATATGCATGAGAAAAGATGTCAAGTTAAAAGTTAGAAGATTATTCTGAGCTACTTTTGGTTGTTGAGTGAAACTCTAGTATATGCCAAGTTGAACTATCCAGTGGATGCCAAGTAAGAGATGTTAGTGACTGCCAAGTAGATGAACTTTAGTGGAAGCCAAGTTGATAAAATCTTTGGAAGCTGAGTGTACAAATGTAATCACAAATTCAATAAATGCTAGGTTTTTTGAATCTAATAAAGTTGAAAATCATTCATTTTTGAATCAGTCAAACACAAAGTGAAGTTGAGCAGAACAAAGAGGTGATTCTACAACAATCACATAATGATTTGAAGCAATTTCAACAACAATTAAACTTGATTTTATCGATTCACAAGTATTTCATTCAAGTGCCAAGCTATGTAGAACTTGAAAGTTTATTTAATTTTAAACCCTAGTTTGGTAAACGATGGAATTTAGGTCAAAAACCACGAAGGAGAAGGAAATTCATGAAATTCAACTTGTTAGTAATGAAGTCAAACAGCTTGAGTTTAGGCCCATTCTTGAAGTTGCCTAGAAGAATGATCTTGTTGGTGCCCTATCTATAATACTTGATATAGTTGTTATGGTCCAAGACATTTGAAAGTGTTATAGCTACAAAGTTGGAGCCATAGAAGATTTGGAGGATTTTAATGCATTAGATAAAATGTGTGATAATGCTAAACTTAAAGATAAATTCTTAATAGTTGAGAAGAAGGGTCTAACCAAAGCCCTAGTTTTCCCTACTATTTTCAAAATAGAATGGATACGCATAGTGTTGAGTAGAATCCACGATGGAGCTTTTTGGTTAGAAACAGGGCTAGTGAAGTTTACAATGAAAATTGTCCATAGGGTTATTGGTATTCCAACCCTAGATTAGCCAAAGACCCTAAGAAGTGACAAAAGGGAAGCCATAGAGAAGAATGTAGGTTCAAAATGGAATATTAGGGGAATGAAAATAGACACCATTACAGAACCCCTACTAGATTTTACTATCAAAGTCATATCCCACAAATTCTACCAGTCAAGCTGACTAAACAATGTACCATGTATTGCAATAGACATAGCCTATAAATTGGTAAAGAAAGATCATACATATGATCTTGTAGAGCTCATGTTATAGTAGATCAATGCGAATCTTGGAGCTATAAGGAAGTCTAAGGGATCTCAATGCAAATTTGGCTCAGTTTTGGTTTGTATATTTTTCTATATTATGAAAGAATTCCCTTCAGTAGGGAAGGTGAAATGGGATCAGAATACTACCATTGTTAAGCAAATAAATGGATTCATTGAGTAGATTGGTGAGAATTTTTATGCCCAAATGACTAGCTATTTTGAGGACTTCAAGAAGTCCATGAAATAGAGGATGAGGATACCAGTCTCACTATTTGAGCAACATGTAAAGGACATTTGCTTTCTAGTGGATATTGATTACACTTATATACAAGCAGTCATACCTAGAGTGAGATGGCTTAGGCCATTAGGATATGAACTTGACGTTGATCAAGCCTCAACAATAATAATAGCTCTACTTGCAAAAGAAATTGACAAGGCTGCAAAACATTTTGGAACTTATGACATTGTCAAATCAAGGGTGGTGATAGATCTTAAGATAGCCACAACAGTGAAAAAGAAGGACAAATTGATCAAGAATGATGAGCCTATAAAATATCAAATCTATATCCATTTTTTATAACAATTTACACCATGGTTTTAATATATTTTCAAGCCATTTCCATACATTAACTTGGTTTATGAAGCATTAACTATGATAAATGATGTATTGATTAACAATTGCATGTATAGCTAGTTGATGCTAGATAATGATGATTTATTGTGAAAAATGGTTAACATTGAATAATAATATTCTTGAGGTGGTTAACATGTTTTATGTGAGTTATTTGGGTCATTCATGCAGCTAGAAAGAAGGAAAAGAAAGTTGACACTTGTCAATATTTAGCAAGTGCAGGAAATGAGGAAAAAGTTAAAAGCCAGTTCCATAAAAATAGGCATATCTTGCTCAATTATTAATGAAATTAAGAATGAATTACAGTTTTGGAAATCTAAGATTAAGGAGCATAAATTTTTTTGAGCATTTGAGTTGGTTCAAAGTAGTTAATGAGCAACACGGATCAAAAGTTGGTTGATGAAAAAGTGGCACGTTTTCAAGCAGCATAAAACCACTTTTAGAAAAATGACCATAACTTCCACATTACTTAATAAAATTTATATTTTAAAAATGATATAGAAAGATGAAATGGAAGAGCATAACATGTTAAAGGGGTTTGAACTAATTCACAATAATGAAAGAGAATCATGCATTTGAAGTGGACTGCTGAAAATGTGGAACTGAAATTCAGCATTTTGTCATTACTTTTGTACTAAGATTCTTCTTTATTTAAAAGGATGATGAGGAAACTTGTTAAGTAGTTAGAGGGTTGTTATATGTAGAGAGGTAGAGAGGTAGAGGTAGAGATGTAAATAGTTTAGATAATATATAGTTTCTGCAACAACTATTGTGCAGTTTCATGCAGCCATTACTGTGTATTTAGATTTATTTTCAGTATTGTTATTTTTCAATGATAGAATGGCTTAGAGATTTTTATGGTGCATATACTTTGTAGACTTGTTTCAAGTATACATCTTCAGGTTGAAAATTTAAATGAACCTTCTCTATTAGAAAGATAACTACTCATTTTGGATGTATAATCTGTGAGTTGTGTTTCTAAAACCAAGTTATTGATCTAATTGGGAGGTTGACATTTTTGGTGCCATTGCCGGGGACAAGTCAAGCTATGAGAGTCTCTGAGTTTTTAGCTGCTCTTTGTCATTTTCTTAGAATCTTAGTTTCTTTTCAAAACACTTAGGATCATAGAAGTTTGCATGCAACACAATATGGTTTTTGGATCCATGGAGGATGAGAATGAAGATCCAATATCATTTTTAGCAAGTTTGGAAATCAATGAAGACATGTTCTCTAGAATAGTAGAGGAATTTTGTTCACATATTGATGAAAAAGTGCTGATTTATGAGGAGGAAAAGGAATACAACATTTCTTTGCAAAATGAATAAATCACCATGCATAAGGTTGTTGTTCAAGACGAATGTGATGTCAAATCAGAACTCCTACTTCAAGAAGAGAGTTGCAATAAAGTAAAAATCAGTCCTCTCATGCATAAAAGTAAAGAAGATATTGAAGAAGATCAATTTTGGGATGATTTAGAGTTTTTCTTAACATTAGATGTTAAACCAACATCTTTTGTAGAGAAAAACTATGAGCCCTATGAAGATGGTGCAAAAATTCCTGTAATTTTATCAAATCAGCCACATAAATTGGTTTCTAAAAGTCAAGAAGAGGATGGAGAAGCAACTCATCTACATCAAGATAGCAAGGAGAGTTAAAGATTTGTTCTTTCATGAGGGTGTCCTATTAGAAATCTAATTCATATGGAGGAAAATATATTATCACAAGCTAAGCTTGCAGCAAAAGAAGAACTTGCAATTGAAGACAAAGATACACATGCAGCTACACCTAAAGAAGACACATTTTAGCTTACTTATATACTTCAGTATAGCAATATATATTATCAACATGAAGTAATAAGTGAGTCTATTAATGTCTTTTCAAAATTTTTGTTTCATATTAAGTTTCAACTGCTACTGCAACTCTTTCTCATTGTGCATAAGCATGTAAAGCATTGGTAGACTTTGAGAAGAGGAAGATATTTCAAAGAACCAGTAAATGATTTTTTTTGAGTAGGTCATGTAATTTGGTTAGTGTAGGGTAGGATAGGTTAGGGTAGGTTTTTCATTCAATAAGTGTTGTTACACAATGTCTTAGAGTCAGTAGTTGTCTAATTTAGTTTGTTTCCTAGTTGTTCTTTTCTCAATGACTATTTTGGAGGAGTTCACAATTTATTTGGTTGCTCATATTTTAAATCATTTTTCCAAGGGTGTGAGCGAGTCAAGTTTCTACTTGTGGAAGAAATTCTTTGCATATGTTTCCAAACTTTCCATTGAGTAGTTGAGTCTTCATGATGTCAGGAATGTTCTATTCAATGATGGTGTCTAGTTGGTCTTATTTGTAAGTTTCATGTTGTAAGAGTCAGTCCTACAGCAACTAATATTTAGTTGTAACAATTAGTCCTATAGCCATTTCTCTTTGATTAAATAGACACTCCTGCAATAACTACTATTTGGTTGTAATAGTCAATCCTACAGCCACTGCTCTTTGATTCAATAGACACTCCTGCAGCAACTACTATGTGATCCAAAAGACAACTTTCAAAAAGTATGAAGACAATACTCATATTAAATATGCAACACTCTTGGATGGACCTGAATATTCATCAATAAAGGGACCTGTACTTTCAGCTATTTGCAAAGTTTGAAGTTTCTCAGAACAACACAAATGGTACTATGATTTCCATTTATTCATAATAATTATCATTTTTAGTAATTTATTATCTATGCATTGCATTTTGATTTTCAATTATCATTATTGTAATTATATGCTTCATAAGTGATTTTTCTTCTACCCTTATCCATACATTCTCATTTGAGGACAAACAACCTTTTAGCTAGGGGGAGCACATGTATACCTCATTTTATTGACATAGACCATAGGAGGATGACCTTTCATGTATACCTTTTATACCAATTGATGATTGATTAAAGTTGTCACAAGATTCCATGTTGAGAGTTTTCATGACTAACTAATGCCTATCCCTTGCTTGAGGACAAGCAAGATTTCAGCTGGGGGGAAATGATGAGCCTATAAAATTTCATATCTATATCCATTTGTTATAACACTTTACCCCATGGTTTTAATATATTTTCAAGCCATTTCCATACATTAACTTGGTTTATGAAGCATTAACTATGATAAATGATGTATTGATTAACAATTGCATGTATAGCTAGTTGATGCTAGATAATGATGATTTATTGTGAAAAATGGTTAACATTGAATAATAATATTCTTGAGGTGGTTAACATGTTTTATGTGAGTTATTTGGGTCATTCATGCAGCTAGAAAGAAGGAAAAGAAAGTTGACACTTGTCAATATTTAGCAAGTGCAGGAAATGAGGAAAAAGTTAAAAGCCAATTCTATAAAAATAGGCATATCTTGCTCAATTCTTAATGAAATTAAGAATGGCTTACAGTTTTGGAAAGCTAAGATTAAGGAGCATAAAAAATTTTGAGCATTTGAGTTGGTTCAAAGCAGTTAATGAGCAACATAGATAAGAAGTTGGTTGAGGAAAAAGTGGCACATTTTCAGGCAGCATAAAACCACTTTCAAAAAAATGACCATAACTTCCACATTACTTAATGAAATTTAGATTTTCAAAATGATATAGAAAGATGAAATGGAGGAGCATAACATGGTAAAGGGGTTTGAACTAATTCACAATAATGAAAGAGAACCATGCATTTGAAGTGGACTGCTAAAAATGTGAGATTGAAATTCAGCACTTTGTCATTACTTTTGTAATAAGATTCTTCCTTATTTAAAAGGATGATGGGGAAACTTGTTAAGTATTTAGAGGGTTTTTAGATGTAAAGAGGTAGAGAGGTAGAGGTAGAGATATAAATAGTTTAGATAATATATAGTTCCTATAGCAACTACTGTGTAGTTTCATGCAACCATTATTGTGTATTTAGATTTACTTTTAGTATTGTTATTTTGCAACAATAGAATGGCTTAGAGATTTTTATGGTGCATATACTTTGTAGACTTCTTTCAAGTATACGTCCTCGGGTTGACAACTTAAATGAACCTTCTCTATTAGAAAGATAACTACTCATTTTGGATGTATAATCTGTGAGTTGTGTTTCTAAAACCAAGTTATTGATCTAATTGGGAGGCTGACAAAGAAGATCGAGAAAAGATTTGGAGTTGGAGCAATAGGTACTACTGATAAAGAAGAAGCAAGAGAAGAAGAAGATGGCAGTGAAAATGAAGAGGAAGAGCCAAAGCAAGGGCCTCTACAATTGACACAAGGCTTAGGTAAGGATAAAGAGGAAAGTGCTAAGGAAAAGGAAGTCGAGGAAGCACCTATTAGAACCAAAGTCACCAAGAGGAAGGCTAAAACTCAACCTGTTCCTCAACCCAAAGCGAAGAAAGTGGAAAAACCTGTACCAAAGAAGCCTACTACTAAAGCCACCACTAGAGCTACAACACAAAAGGCCAAAGAAGAGGTAGAGAAAAGGAACAAAAATACCAAGGAGACTGACGAGGAGCCAAGGAAGAGAAGAAAATATGTAGCTCAACTTGACTTAGATGAAGAAAAGATAGAAACATATGATAATAGTCAGTTCAAAGTGGTAAGTCATCCACCCAAGTCTACCATAGATAAATTGTGTACAAAGATTAGAAATTATGACTTGAAAGATTTAAAGGATTTAAATTTTAATAAGCTCACTAAGGAAGAGCAAAATAAAATAGAGGAATCTGTGTATTCTATGATGGTTGAGTACAAGCACACACCTCTAGAGCTAGATGGATCAATGCCTAAGGAGTTGTATAAAATCATTGAAGATGAATGTCATTTCTATCTACAAATGGAAAACAAAATAAGGGAATCTACTTTAGCTAGATTTTTGTTTGATTTGACTAAAGGTCAAATAACTAATGTAGTCAAGAGGCACAATAGTAGATTTACTCCAAAGCATAGGGAATTTAGTATTTTGTAGAATAAAATTGAAAATGTTGTGAAAAAATCCACACAGTTGTGGAAAATAACTTATAAGAAAATTAATGATGTTTTTGATGAGGAATACAAGGCCAAAGAAAGTGCCAAGAAAAAGGAAATGAAAGAAATAGAGAAGAAGGTTGAGGAAGAGAAGAAAGTGGAAGAAGAAAAGGAAGATGAAGAGGAGAATAAAGAGGAGAAAGAGGAAGAAAAGGGTACAAATGAACAAAAAGAGCAAAGTGTGCAAGATACACAATTAGAACCTCCTAGCCCTCCTCATGCCACCATCACACCTGTAGAGATTATAAAAAATAAAGGATTTTATTGACACCTCTTGTCAAAACATCAATCCATTGACTGCAGAGGATCTCACAAAGATTCTTGACCAATCAACACAGGCAGCTAGATTATGTTCAAGCCCAATACTGGTTAGTGTTGATGAGTTTCAAAAAGTAGTAGTAAAATCAAAGGAAGTCAAGGTGAAAACACAAGAACCAACTTTGACAACTCAAACTACTAGACTCTTATTGCTTCCACCTCTATCTCCACCAAAAACAATAATAGACACACTTCAAGTGTCGAGTTCAATAGCAGGGGTAGACACAAGAAAATAAGAACAACTAGCAAGCTCACCCCCAGCCATTGAGAAAAAAGTTGAAGAAAAGGAAGAGACAAGAGATGAGGAGCAGATTGTCATAAAACCTTTGGTTCAACTACCCAAAACAAGTACTCCCACTCAAACTCTTTAGAAGTCGAGCACTGAAATGCTAGCATTGCAAGTTAGAACATCAAGATCAAGCTCAACAAAAGTAGCTAAGAAACTTCAATATGGAATTCCTAAGCTTGATGAGGAAATCAAAATACCTTACTATGAATCCAACACTCTCACTGAGGAGAAGATTAATGAAATGCAGAGGGTGCTAGATAAAAGAAGAAGACAAGAGGTATTGAGAAAAGAATATAAATATAGGAAAGCACTAAATGAGATAAAGGACATCTTTGTGGATGTCTTCATCTTGTAGAAACTTGATGAATCAAGGCCAATGGTAGAGCAACTATCTGACATAGTTGACTAGGTGAAAAATGAAGACCAAGATACAAATGTAAAATTAATGGAATGGTCAGAAAGGAAGTTCCAAGGAAAGGTAAATGAGAAAATATCTGGTGATATAGCACTATCTCAAGTTGAGCTAGCTAAGAAATTGGATAGAGTAAAGATTGTACTTGGGAATATATTCTCCCTATACAACAAGTTGTGTGATTTTTCCAAGTTCACATAGGAGAATAGCCAGAGGATACTCAGCTTGGAGAGAAATCTAAAGATTTCTAGTATGCAACTCCCAACTAATCTAGGTTAGAGTGAGAAGCATTTTTCTCACATGCTTCACACACAAAGAGAATTAGTGATATTAACAACAAAGGAGGAAAATACAAAAGTCAAGTTGATGCAAATTTAGTCTTGTATAACCCCTCACTTAGAAGTACTCCATAAGGAGAAAATGCATGCAAAAATAGTCCTCAAAAAAGATTCAAATCTTTCTACCTTAGATGGAATTGTACATCTAGTAGTAGAGATTTCCATCCAGCATAAGTCATTGGACATTGCACTAGCAAATTGGGATGTAGCTCTAAAAATACTCGTAGAGGTAAATAGCACATTTTTGGCTAAGAATGGTATTACTCCAATAGAATCCTTTGACATCAGTGTCAAAAAGGGGGAGATATATGTATAAAGGGAGATATGTATTTAGAAATAAGGGAGAATACCAAAATTTTGAAAATTTTGAACCATTTTTGAGAATAAAGTGGAAAGTTTGTAAATAGCCAAAAATTGGGAGACTACTAATACAAGAGAAAAGGGTAGATGCAACAATTTTGAACTTCACATAGATCAGATACAACACATAAGCTTAGAATGAAAAATAGAGAGAATCAGGCACATTAGCACAACATTTTAGTCTCAAGAATGGACAAGGCATAATCGACTTAGGGGGAGTCATAAGGTCTATTGTTATTCACTATATTTTTAATTTTTTTGCATGTACACCAAGTAGATAAAGAATGTGCTCAATAAGGTTAAGTTCATAAATGCTTAGTTAAGTGTTTTTGACACTCATGTTAAAGGGGGAGATTGTTGGTCAAAAGAATAGTCTTGACAATAGAGTGTCAACACACTTAACCATTTTCACTATATAAGCCAAGTACACAATGTATGCCAAGCCAAAATTTCAATAGGTGTTTAGCCACAGTTGATGCCGAGCAAGTTAGAATGTAGTATGTGCCAAGTGATCCAAGAAATGTTGATGTGCTAAGTAATCCAGAAATGTTTAGATGCTAAGCAATCTAGGAATCAGTTCATGTCAAGCAAGAGTAATGTAATGAGTGTCGAGAAACTTAGGATAAACATAAGAGTTTGTGCCATCATAAACTAAGATGTGAAATATTTTTTGCATGACTCATGAAGGGATAAGAAAATAAGATCAAATCCTTTTAATTACCTATGAAAATAATATGCAACCAATTAGAAAATTGGAGATAGCATGCAACCAATAAGTGAAAACAAAGGATTTGAGCAAGAATTTGAGATTCAATATGGATCGTAGATCCATACCTAACCCTAAGTTTTTACAATCTTTAAAAGGAGGTCAAAAACCCATTGCATGTGTGGATGAGAATAGTGTATGGGGAGATTATAGAAAAATTTTAGTGAGAAGAAGGAAAGACTTAGAGGAACAGAGTAGCAATTTCATACCAAGTTGATCAAAATAGTACAAGGGACATTAAACACATACAGAGATCAGATCAAGCAAGGATCAAAACAAGAAGAGAAAATCTAGTACCTAAACCCAAAAATTTGAGATTGCATTCAATCAAATCAAATGTTCTAATACTCTCTCACAATTTTATTAGAGGTTGAAATCCTATGTTTATAGGTTAGCTTAATAGGTAGGTAGGAGAACCTTTGGAGAAGGTGATTGAAAATCCTATGTATTAGGTGGGTTTAACAACCTATTGTAAATTCTTTAACAAGGTGGCACTTCATGTAAGTGTTTGTGAATCCTCTAACTAGGTCTCTATTGACATGGTGTAAAGCCTTTAGCAGGGTAGGCCTTTCACATGACAAATCATTAGAAATGGTTGAACATTTATTGTTGTAGCAATTTTTGTGGGTGTCATCCTCACCCCTATTTTACCTTCTTATTCATGGAATGTTTTTGGGTTATCAATTCTTGTGTTGTTATGTGTTGATGCATACTTTCATTTCATGTTTTCTTATATGTTTACATGCATGTACATTTCTTTCAGTCATGTGTTAATAAGGGTTTAAAAGGATAAAAATTGGTACTTTTGATTCACCCCCCCTCTCAAAAGTACTCTTCCCATTTGGACATTCCAATAGAATCATGGCTTCAACCAATATAGTATATGGTGTTTTCAGCTTGCAATGTGCCATATGAAAGAGATGATTGAAGAGTGAATCCATTTCAACTAAGTCCCTTTTGATTGATATGAATTGATGATGCATCATAGTTGGGTTGATGAAAGTTTTGAATTATTCCAAGAACAATTTTTTGAAAGTGTCCTAGTCTCTAACACATCTTGATGGTAAATTGATGTACCAATTATAGGCAGCTTCTTCCAATGTGTATGAGAATAAATGATGAACCACATTCTCATTAGCAATATGCTTTTTGTTACAATTCTTTTTGAATACCTTGATATGAGCTTTAGCTATTCTTGTCTCTCAACAGAAGAACCTTGGGAAAATTTTCTTAGGATTCTTAGGAAGGTCATTGAGTACTCCTATCAAGTTGATTGGTGAGTCTAGATTTTTTTCAAAAAGGACCATTGGTGGAGGATTTTTTGGAACAATGGATGGTTGGTTTCAAAGTGTAACTAAGGAAGATGGTGAAATGTTGAATGAAAGTGAGAGAATTTTGGGAAATCATTTGTCACTATGAGGCTTACAAAAATGACTAACTTCTAAGAACTATGGTTCTCTATTTGAATATCTTAAAGCTCACTAAAATAGGGATGTTGGATTAGGATCTTCTAGTTTGTGTCAATTCTTGAAAAAGTACACCTCTACAAAGGCACACTTTCTCAAAAAAAATGGCACACTTGCACACCTTTAGACTATGACAGATTAGAAATTTTTTGAACTTGCAAAAAATATAGAATTTTGAATTTTCAAGTTTTTTTCTATTTTGAATGGTAGGAGGCCCTCCTTATAGTGCCATTTCTATTGTGCTATCATTTTGCATGATTCTTAAAGGCAAGACTCCTTTTGAACTCCTCTCTTGAAAAGTTGATCTGGGATCAACTCCAAGATTCTAGGCGATCTTGTGACCTACTATAATCCACTCAATTGAAGATAAATGTATTTGTTTAGAAAGAGGCCTTTTTTGGTTTGAACCAATTTTGGATAAGAAAATCAAACCGCTTGTTGTTTCAAAATTAACCACGAAAAGTGATATATTTTTGGTATTTTTTATTTTTTGAATGATTGCAATTTAACAATGCAACTATATGAATTCCTAATTTAACCAAGGGTTAGAAAAACATATAAAATAGATAAGGTAACAAGACATAAAAGTAAATAACATAAAAGGGAAATTCCTAATGGACATAAACCATGGTAACAACACATCTGCGTGTTAAATTGTTGAAAAGATCGGGTAGGAAACCAATGAAATTAGGACTAACACTTCCTCAAATCCACTGATGCAATTGTCAATGGAAACATAGCAAAACCAAAAGATTTTTCACTTCTTATCAAATCTCAACACCACAGAAAGTGTGCTCATATGAGATTAGAAGCTATGTAGGAACAATAGGGTGATCCCTTCTCCAACTTTTTACATCAAAAAAATTAGTCAACATGTGGAAAACACTAGAATTAAAATATCAAATGATCAAATCAACACAAAAAAACTATTGGCTCCATTATTATCATTAACAAGAATCCAAAAAAATAACACACTCTAGCAAGAATAACTAAACTCAGAATGAGAGCACCAAAAGAATATATTATTGCATCAAAATAATGTCTTGGAATACATGTTACATTCCTCAATTTTTTTTGAGAGGTAGAGATCTGTTCATGAAAATATATGCTTAAAACTAATAAAACAAATCCAATTATGTACAAACTAACTCTCTAAATGGTGCTAAAATAGGACTCCACCCTTGTTTATATCAATTAATGGGTGCATGAGCCCTTACATGTCTTAAAATAAAGAAATAAGTAGTAGATAAGAAGAAGGAAGTTGTAAGCAGATTTGGAGCCACTACAAGCTCTAAATATGGAAGCTTGTCCTTCTCTAAACATTTTTAGGAGTTAACCTAATGTTAGAATGCATTTTTAGTGTAGAGAAAACTTTAAATTTGGAACAAGCAGTTAATTTGGAAGCTCTAAACCCATAATCCTACTCAGAAGAACAATGGAGTATCTAATGTCATCCTTCATGTATCCTCTAGTCATATCTACTTTGCTTTCTCTTCTTCCCACTGGTTTTCTCTAAATCAAGAATGATTATTGTATGATCTCTTTAGCTTTCTTTTCATGTTCCCTATACAATCTTTTAGCTTGATGATAACTAATTTTTACATATTGATCTTCTCTTGGAAGATGGAAGAATTTCTCAATGTTCCTTGGTCTTAAGTCCAGGACTATCTCCCCTATTATACTCTTTATAACTCTTTCTTCCAACACATAATTCTCTACCAAGGCCATGACAAGCTCTAAAGATTGCACTAATGTGGGATGTGAGGTCAAATTAACCAAGCCTAATCTAATATGTGCTAAGACCATCGGGGACCTCTCCTTAGGCTTGTTGCAAAGTACTAGGAATGTGTTCCAATCTATATGTCCCAACTCAGTATCTCTAACCTTTGAATGTGTATCTTGAAAGCATGATTTCCTAAGTGCCCCTTGAAACTTGAAAATAAAGAGTTTTCAAACCATCTTCTCTACAAGTGAGGATGATGAGGAATCCATTTTGTCTACACAAAACATAAACACATTAGTCTAGAGGGGTGAAAATTAAACCCTAACAAAACACTAGTTGCCAAAAAACTAGACCCAAAACCCTAAAACCCTCACAAAAACAGCCAAATCCCCTTTAAAAACTCTATTTATGTAGTTTAGCATACCTTGCACACCTTAATGGGTATGCTAGGTGCCCTAAATAACCTTTACAAGGTTATTAATTGTGCAGTAGTGCACCTGCACAAGTGTGCACTCTTGTGGAGTGTGCACATATGCATGTGCCTACTACACATTGCAATGTGTGATGTGAGTGATGTGAAGAATTTATCATGTTAAGGTTGTGAGAAATGACACCTTGATGGGGCACACATGTGCACACCCTTACTTGTGTTCATGTTAAAGTGTTAGAAATGGTGCACATATTTGGATCTTGATCACCCACAAGTCCACATCTAGTGCACTTGTGCACCAGTAATAGGTGTACATGTGTGTTAGGTGTGCTAGTGTGCACCTTAACCTCTCTATCAACTTTCTAGTCCAAATAAATCAAATTTGACAAGTGGGTTTCTCAGGCAAAGGACTAAGAATGGTCGAAACTCTAGGTAGAGCCCTATAAAGACTTAGACCTTGGATTAGGTGTTTGAAAAAGTAAAAGAATTACTAGGGGGTCCTCATTTCTAAGAGAAATATGGCATGCATTGTGAAAACACAATAGGCAGCAATATGGATCAACCATAATTGCTAATTCTAACCTAATCCATCTCCACCAATGCTTATTTAAGAAAGGAAAACCCTAAGAAGTTTATTAATTTGTGAGGAGATAAATAATAAGAGTTTATAGGGCATTCATGGTGGCTATAATGGCTATGAGAGAGTTATGCAAAGTAGAATAGATCTAAGAGGAATAGAGACAAGTAGTGAGAGGTTTAGAAAGGATAGATCTAATAGGAAGGATCAAGAAACAACTAGAAAAGATGAGATCAACATCAAGAAGAATGTGCTAATCAAAGATTAGGTTTTGAATTATTCTAACAAGTGCTACAAAGTAAATCTCTTATCTGAGGGGTCCTAATAGGCTTTTGTAAATCTCTCAACTGAGTGCTTACTTAATTGTGAGTTTGAAATCCTTTAATCATGGTCAGACCTAACTATATTGTAAACCTTTAATAGGGCAGACCCCTCAAAGGTTAGATCATAGTTTATGATAAAAATTATGTAGCCATAATTGGCCACACTTTACAACTACAATAGTCAAGATTTGTGGGTGTCAACCCCAGCTTAGTTTTACCTTCTCCTTGGAGGGTTTATGGGTAACAAAAATCTTATGTGTTATGTGTTGATTTACTTTAATCTATGAATGTGATGTATTGTTAGTTATTTCAATTTACATGCAAAGTTATGAGATGGATGTATGGTGAATTCTTTTAAGGTTAGAGTTTTTAAGTGCTAATTCACCCTCCCACCCCCTCAAAATTTACTTTCCCATTGGTATTTCCACTAGTATATACAAGTAAATGTATACACATATATATTTTGTTGGAAATATGGTTAGATAGATGTCTTGATGGTTGTCATTTATGGAAACATACATTCAACATTACATTTATACATTTAGTGATAAAAAGTTATCTAAGTATTAAAATTTGTATAGCAACATAGAGTAAACATCTTAAGAGTATAGATGATGCACAGAGAGTCAGCTTATGCATAGTTGAGGAAAGGTTTGTGACATCATAATGATGTGTACTAGTGTGCAAGTGTTTATGGATAGTACGACACAAGTTATACTAGGAATAATAGTGCAAGCATTTAATAGTGTAGAGTAGAGCATGACAGTAAATAGAGTTGTATGGGTTTAGGAATTATTTTGGGCACAAAATAATTACTAAGTTATGTTGATCTGACCATGTGAATATTATTTCATAAGTTATTTTATATTATGTCAAGTGTGTGATATCATGAAAGCCAACAATGTAGAGTTTTGTGATTGAGCAAGGTATAAGTAAAGATCTTATCTTGCACAAATAATGGGGAAGTTGTGTGATTAGATGTGACATGAAAAATATTGTGAGAACTATATGTGAGCCTTATGTGATGCAAAAACCAATGTAAGATCAGAGCAAGTGTGAGTTACAATAGCAAAGCAAGTATTGTATGTATACCCATCTTGTGAAGGAATTGAATTGTATAATTACATGTTAGGGTAGTGGGCTCTTCTTGCATACTTTATAATTGATCTACCAACTCCTAATAAGGTTGTAGAAACTCCTAACAAGGTTGATGCTTCTAACAAGGACTTGAGACACTATATGTACTTCATAGACTCCTAACAAGGTCAATATCCTTAACAAGATCCTATTTTTTTAGTGAATCATCTAGTGGGTAGCATCCCACTATAGTTTTCCCTTGGCCAAGATTTCCCTAGTTAATAAATAATGGTGTTATGAGTTCTATATGTGCATGGTTATATTTACTATTCAAAATTGTTGGTTTACTTTCATATTCAAGTTATAAAGTAATTAACAATATTTAGTTGTGGGAAAAAGTTTGTAATATACTGATTCACCCCCTCCTAGTACTATCTATTTCTAACAATTTGTATCAGAGTATAATTTATTTGAAGAGGCTTAATAACTTTAGTAAGATCCTGGTGAATATGGAACAGTTGAAGAAGAATCTTGAAGAATCCCTTGAACAGATTGACCTTCTTATTGAAGAGAGAGATAACTTAAAAGATAGATACAAAGATGCAAAAGTGTACATTGGCAAATTGAAAGATGAAATTGATGATCTTTAATCTAGCAAAGAACATTTTCCATAGACTAGTAATAATGATGATACAAAAATCTCAAGAAAGAGAATGAGATCCTGAAACATGAGTTCAAAATTATTGAACTAAAGTTGAGTCTTAAGATTAATGGAAATAAGAGTGAACCTAATCTAACATTTGAGAATGTAGACCTTAGATCCTAGTTAAGTCAACTGAGATATGAATTAGATTATATTAAGATGGAGTATGTAGAGTTGGAAAAATACAACACCATTTTGAAAGGAGAGTTGACAAAAGCTAAACAATAGTTAGAGAAAATTTACACAAGTTTTAAGAAAATTGATGAACAAATATTTCATCAAATACCTTCTTATGTCAAGACAGAGACTTGGATATCTTCTTGGAGAAAATTTAGAAAATAAAGATGAGATTAGGATAGAACTAGATCCTATAACAAAAATCCCTAAAGAAAAGTTCAAATGGTCTAATGATGTTGAGAGAATTAAATTGACAGAGAAATTTGATGAGCCTAGAATAATAGAGCAAGTTGAAGAACCTAAGAAAGATGATTTATCCAAAGAGGTAAGACATGAATTCAAAGGTAGATGCTATATATGTAATAAATTTGGACATATGATGATATATTGCATAGTTAAGTCTTTTAAACCCATTACTAATTTATACTATTATAATTGTCATGGTTATGGACATAAGGTAGTATAATGTAAGAGACCTAAGTTTATTGATGATAATAAGAATAGTAAATTGTTTAGGAATACTAACCCTGCTAGTAATGGAAGAAGTAGATCTCAGAGTAGATCAAATGATGGAGAGAAACTTAATGGTGAGAAAAATAGTTTGTTTGTTACAAATGTAACAATCCTAGACACATTTCAAGAAATTGTAGAGGACCTAAAAATCAAAATGGAAACAATTAGAGGAGAAATGAACCTATATGTCAGTTATGTAATAACTTTGGAGACACAAAAAGATTCTATAGAATAGACGAAGGGAACTTTAATAAGAACCCTAATCATAGAAGGAACAACAACAAGAATGATAGAAGGAATGAAAATGGAAGCAACAATAGCTAGAAAGAAGAAGTCAAGGAATATGTTGAGGAATTCAAAGAAGCATTTGTGAAGGTTTGTAATCCAAAGAGTTCACATACAGTATTGGAAGAGGAATTCTTTGATTCACCTAATGGAAAGTTGAATTCATAGATTGTTTGTGGCTCAACCTATTTGAATAAAGCTATTACAAAAGCAATAGAGCATTACTTGGTTTGAACTGATGTTAGAGAGTGAGTTAGAGATTATGTAGTCAACAAAAAGTAGAAGACATAGAAAGAAATATATGATTCAGTGCACAAGTTTTGATATGATTGTAGTAAGTGGGAATTGTAAGAACAAGGTCACTAGTAAACAAAGACAATATTATGAGTTTGTTGTAGATACACATTTATTGCACAATACATTTTAAAATGATTTAAGGATCATGAATGAGATTTTATAGCATATAGAATATTTAATTCCTGAAGACCTATACAATAGGTTGATTAATAGGAAGATAAGAGGAGTAGAAGAAGATTTGAACATGAGGATTACAACCATAAAAAAGTTATGTGATGTTGGATAAAAAGAATAATCTAACAAAATTTTGAAGATTATTGAGCACTTAGTGAGGAACAAAAGAAGAGAAATTCTTCTGATGGGAGACAATTATGAAGAGGTTAGGCAAGAAATAGAGGAGACAATAGTAGAGTACATGTCCTCAGTGCCTAAGGAGAGTGTACAAGCTAACGATGATAGTCTAGTGTATGTGGAAGTCCATACACCTTCTAGGGAAGAGGAAGAAGAAAAGGAAACACAAAAAGCTCTATCACCACCTCATATTGTTATGGGTACTGAATCCATACAAGTGGATAGTATGAACATAAGTGTGGACACTAAGGAGAACCCATTTATAGGGTATGGAACAAATATTGTTGGCAATATTAACAATGTCATTGATTATTCCAATTTAGATGATGAGGAAGAAGATAAAAAAAGGAAGGAAGAACAAGAAAAGAGGGAACAAGAAATAGAAGAGAAGAAAAGAAAAGAAGAAGAGGAAAAGAAGAAGATAGAACAAGAGGTAAAGAAGAGAAAAGAAGAAGAGAAAAAGAGGAAGAAAGTAGAAGAAGAAAGGAAGAAGGAAGAAGGAAGAAGAAGATGCAAAGAAAGAGGCTGAGGAAAAGAAGAGAGTAGAGGAATAGAAGATAAATTCTACTATAGTTTCAGTAGTGTCAGAAGCTAGGACATCTACAACAACATCTATTACATCTAATGATGAAGATTAGAAATAATTAATGAGCACATTGGGCAAGTTATTCAAGAATAATAAAACTATTAAATCTTTGAAGAAGACTCTTGTTGAAGTCTTGGAATGCATATAGAAGACAATTTCTACAACTATAGAAATTCCAAAATTGTAGGATATGGGAAAAGAATTGGTGAAGACCTTTGATTGGGATTTCATAACTTTGGTTGAAGTAGTAGTAGCACAAGCGTAAACAAATCTTGAAGTAACCCTATTTATCATAGTGTGCACTAATGTGCATAATTATTTGAAGGCACTTGATGGAAACATCAAGGAATTGAGAAAATGTATTGTTGAAGGTAAGAAGTTGTATGGATAGTGCATAATGTCTTACACTTACCTATTAGATTTTGATGCATAGATCAAATGCCATATGAGTGAGCTTCAGACACTCACTACAAGATTGCAATAAACTAAGAGTAGAATTGAAGATTCTGAGAATGACATTGAGAAGATGCATAATGTTGTTAGAAGAATTGAATGTGACAAAGAGAAGGTAATAATAAGATTATCTATTCTAAAAAAATATCTAGCACCTAAAGTTGTAATTTTGTAGGGGCAATTGGAGGAATGTCTTTTAGCAAAGAATTCCTATGACAAATTTTCCTATACTTACCTGAGCCTAGTTGAAGTGGCATCTTATGCACTTTACACACTCATCATTATATCAGATATAGTCAAAAGTAATTGGAAGAAAGACTTTGATAGGAAGAAGATCGATTTTGTAGATTGCATATTCAAAACGATGAGCTAATTAACAATAGACAACAAGTTTTTGTGATACAGTTTTGGAACCTTTGTCATTGATGTCAAAGGGGAAGTACTATGCAAAGGAATTTTTTTATAGATGTAAATCTATATGTAAGGGGGAGCTTATGTATGTATCAATGTAAAGGAGTGATAAGGAATGTAACGATCCATCAAAACATGAATAAAATTGTTATGTTTTGAAGGCAATTTTTGTGTAGTTACTTTTATTTATTTTTGATATATATGACATCATTTTGGGACTTAGCCATTTTTCCTAAATGTTAGAAATATGGTTAGATAGATGTTTTGATGGTTGTAATTTATGGAAACATAAATTCATCATTTCATTTATGCATTTTGTGATAGAAAATTTTCTAAGTATTAGACAGTTTGTAGCAGTACAAAGTATATATCTTAAGAGTGCGGATGATGCACAAAGAGTTAGCCTATGTGGAGTTGAGGAAAGGTTTGTGATATTTTAATGATGAAGTATACCAAAGTACATGTGTGTAGAGATGGTATGACACACGTTATACTATGATTAACAATGCAAACATTTCATAATGTAGAATAGAGCATGGCAGTAAACAAAGTTGTACAACTTTAGAAATTATTTTTGGTACAAAATAATTACTAAGTTATTTTGAGTTGACTATGTGGATATTATTTCATAAGCTATTTTATATTATGTAAAGCATGTGATATCATGAAGGACAACAATGTAGAGTTTTGTTATTGTGCAAGGTATAAGTAAAGATCTAATCTTGCATAGATAATGGGGAAGTTACGTGATTAGATGTGACATGCAAACTATTGTGAGAACTATCTATGAGTCTTATGTGATGCAAAAAATGATGTAAGATTAGAGCAAGTGTGAGTTACAAAAACAAAGCAAGTATTGCATGTATACCTATCTTGTGAAGGAATTGAATTGTATAATTGCATGTTAGGGTAGTGGGCTCTTCTTGCATACATTGTAATTGATCTACCAACTCCTAACAAGGTTGTAGAAACTACTAATAGGGTTGAGGCTTCTACCAAGGCCTAGTCCTCTAGCAAGGAATCAAGACACTATATGTACTTCATAGACTCGTAACAGGGTCAATATCCTTAACAGGATCCTATTGTTTAGTGAATCATCTAGTGGGTATCATCCCCACTAGGGGTTTTCCCTTGGCTAGGGTTTCCCTAGTTAAAAAATAATGGTGTTATGAGTTCTCAATATGCATGGTTATATTTACTATTCAACATTGTTGTTTTACTTTCATAAGCAAGTTATAAAGTAATTAACAATTTTCAATTATGGGCAAAATTTTGTAATATATTGATTCACCCCCACCCTGCTCAGTCTTATCTATTTCTAATGGTTTATATATGCAAACATGCCCCCCCCTACACACACACACACATATACATATATGTACATATATGTATATGTATATATGTGTATATATATATATGTATATATATATATGTATATATATATGTATATAGTATATATATGTATATATATGTATGTATATATGTGTGTGTGTGTATACATATGCATATATATAAACATATATATATACACATACATATACATATACACACACATACAATAGATGCATTCAATATTTTTGAAGATATTAGATTGTTGTAAAAGAAAAACTAAATAGAAATAGAATGATAATATTCTAACCTCGAATCTAGAAATCTAGTTTACAAAATTTGCATTTTTATATTTTGACTAAGAATAAAATTGATCCAAATAATTTATTTACAAAATACTACTAATAAATAAACCATGGAAAACTAATAACTTTCTAGCAATAAATAAAAAAATTCACATAGGCAAGACACAAAAATTATTAGTGCAGCTTCTTCAAAAAAAAAAAATTCCTCAAGTTGTTTGTGAACATTTTCAATGGAGATTGGCCAGTCCCAATAAGTCAACTTTTTTCATTTCTTCCTCTAATATGAAAACTCATTCCCTTCTAAATGGATTCATTTACATATTTTCCTTATCCTTTTTTTTCATGATCTCTAATTTACGTAGTATGCCCATATTCATCCATTTATATTGGGTAGCCTTCTTATCATTAGTTTCATAGAGAATCAAAACCATTTTCTTACACACAAAGCTAAGAGATACTTGTTCAAATAAAATATGTAGAGATCTGGTTGTTCCATAACACTTAATTTGATCTAGTAGATATATTCCATGTCACTTCTCAATGAATTTATTTTTCCATGTCTAGAGAACTTTGTGTGCCCTAATTCAAAATAGTAGGGCAATGGTCTCACAATTCTACTAGCATTTGGCATAGATTTTCTTTTTTAACACACTCCTTACTCACACCATCTCAATCCCCTAGGAATATTGCTAGTAATTAAGAAATTTAGGGTTTCCATATTGCAATATTAAAAGAGGATTTTTTATAGGGCTTATAATGCCTTATTTTATTTCTTGGATCAAAAATCCTTTCAAATTGTAGTAGTTCTTGAAATATTGGTCATCTATATGCATTGGCATGTGTGTTTCAATCCACCAAAGCATAGTTCATTTTCTATTAATAGAAAAACCAATTCCTAGTGTCAATAATCCTAATTTTTTGATTGTGTGAAACAATTCCAATGGGAAATTTCCCCCATGAAAATGTCTATCAACTAATAAATCATAGAAAAATTAATAAAAATACTTATAAATATAGCATTTATCATTTTATGAAAATTATGGGATGTTACTAGGGATCCCTTCTCCTCTCCTCGTGCAGTGTCACTATGACAAGATGAAGTATCATGAAGGATTCTTTAGGAATGCATTATTTGGGAGAAAAAGTAAGACTTATGAAATACATTTAAACAAACCAATAAGGTACACATGATTTTAGATTTAGTCTCTAACCCTAGGTCAAATTCAATCAATGAAACATATTCATCTATAATTTTTACCATGATCTATTCACCAAGTTGTCCACCATTCATGAAGTAAGAAGTGTTAAATTTATTGACCATTCATTAAGTAAGAGGTGCAAAATATTTCTCTATTTATTTGTAAGGGTGACTTATGAAAATGACCCATATGAAATTCAACTAATCTAACATTACAAGTTTTCCCATCAGATGTCCATATATTACTTATAGTTCAGTTTAGGGACAGATTATGTAGTTAGAAGATGCATATGATCCCCATAGTAAGTATTATTCTTCTATTAGTTATTACCAAACATATATAGTCTCTTAAGTGAGACCAAGGTATATAAAATTCTAAGAACTCTTAGAAAATTTGTTCAATAATACTAAGTTGGATAATATTTTTTAGTCAACTAAAATTTATTAAAATGTGTAAAGTATAGCACATAATAAATAATGTTATGTTATTTTTCTACAAAATAACAATATTTTTCTTTATAGTTTGGGATAGCTCCAGATTTCATGGTGTGTATATTACATCCTAATAGTAGTATATTTATTGATAAATGAAAGGTTCAATGTACTACTAAAGCAAGAAATATTCCTTACACATAGGTGTCTCCAAATGTGCTAGTTTGGTTCATTTCTAGGACAACTACTAGATAAATAACCCATGATACCTTCTTAGGTGAAGTCCTAATCTATGGAGATTAAAATCTTAAAGGTACTTTCTCCTTGCATGAATGATTTATTTAAACAATGATAGTGAGTGTCATGCCCAAAATATTTGGGGCAAAAACACACAAACAATTATTTTTTAAAAAGTTAAATAACATCATGTTTAACGCATAATAACTTGAAACAATGAATCAATAGTGAAATTAGACTTTTTCTCTACAACTTGTTGCTGGTCTTTTGAAGTTTGAATTTGAATTCATTCATGGTGGGCCCTAAGCCTCTAGACCCTCCACCCTACCCTAATTTGCAAATGGTGTTAATCTTGCATACAGATTTGGAGATCATGATAGATGGGTGTGGGACCATAGAGGAGGAAGGGAAGAATCATTCTAACCCTACTCTTTAAAAAAAAGGTGAATCTGCTAGTCGCCCAGTGGAGGGTGGACAAAAGATGACAGATGGGACTCTAGGAGGTTGGAAGAATGCTCTTGTGGGTTCCCAAGTGGTTGACGTTTCCAAGGAGGAACCAACAATTGCTCACAATGCTAATGGGCTAGTGATCTCCCTACCAAATGCTTGGGTGGACCGCATTACCTCTACCCTAAAATTTTGTATGGTGGAGAGGATTTTTGCATTCAGACCCACAATAGAGATGGGTCATAAGTGGGTTAGCCAAAAATGGAAGATAAAGGGCAGTGTTGATATCTCTGATATGCCAAGTGGCCTCTTCTATTTTAAATTCTCTTTGGAGGAGGATTTAAATTTCATACTATCAGGAACTTGGTATTATGGGAAGCATTGTCTTGCACTAACAAGGTGGCACCTGAGATTTGATGCTAGCATAGAACTTAATAGGCTAGCTCCTATATAGGTAAGGCTACATGGATTACCACTTGAATTTTGGGATGAGAAGATCCTACAGTGGATAGGGAATTCCTTTGGTCACTTTATGACTACAGACAAGGTGACAATACAAAAATCTAGACTAGTGTATGCCAGATTCTGTGTGAATGTGGCATTAAATTGAGCTCTTACAACTGTGGTCACTCTTAAAACTAAATGGTGAGAGAGATACCAACCCATAGAGTATGAGAATGTAGGGATATTTTTTCAAAAGTGTGGGCAATTTGGACATCTTATTGTTGACTGTAAAGCCCAAATGTAGAAAGAGAAATAAAAAGAAGGATCCCCTACAATAGTAAAAGAGGTTACTGGGGAACCTTTGAAAGCCCCAAGATTGGAGGAGAGGATTTCAAATGTTCAAAATATGGAGGAAAATATGATTTAGGATACCCCTATTGAGGGATTTGGGGGGCAAAGTGTACCTAAAGTAAGGGAAGCTCTAGAGGAGAATAGAAAAATGGAAGAATACCCATTTAGAAGTGAGATAGAGGAATTAATAAGTTCACCCTTGGGGGGACTTAAGGAAGGAGAAATGATAGAGGAAGGTGAAATAGTGGTACATCACTCCCTTCCTAGGTTGCCAATAGGCCTAGGTGATAAGTGCTTGCAAGAAAAAATTGAGGTAGACCGTGGTACCTAGGAATGGGTGTGCACTCCTATAAGAATGATAAATGCCTCCCCAACAGAGATTGCTACAAAGGTGATGGCAAGTTTGGAGAAGGCTAAAAAGGAACTAAGTCCCACTTCACCACAGGAGGGTGATAATGGGGAATGGGAGGTTTATAAAAGGAAGAAAAGAGGGGGGAAGAAACCAAATGTAGGAACTTGTGGGATAGCTAGAAGATCGACTAGTAAAGCAACCAAGACAAAACAAGCAACAAGGGGTGTGGCTAGTGGTAACCAGCTAACACTAGAGACTGTAACAAGAGGTAAGAAATGAAATTCCTATCTTAGAATCTAAGGGGGTTGAACAAATTCTAGAAGCAATATGCTCTAAAGTAGTATATATTTCAAGAAAAGGTTGGTTGTGTGTTAATTCAAGAAACAAAAATATCTAGTGCTAATTTTGTTAGACTAGTAAATCATGTCTAGCCAGGGGCTACCTTCATTCTTGTGGATGTTGATGGAGCCTTAGGGGGTATTGCAACCATATGGAACCCATGATCTATGACTAGGATTGAGATATGGAAGGATAATTTTTTTTATAATAATTGTGTTTCAAACTAGTAATAAAAAATGGGGGCTTATAAACATCTATGCTTCTAACAACAAGGTAGTGAGAAAGGAAACTTATGGAAAACTAGAAAGAATTATAGAAACCATGAAGGATAAATAGTTAATCTATATGGGATATTTTAATGCCCCCCTCTATCACTCAAAAAAATTAGGGGAAATAGAGACAACCTTGAAAGATTGCAAGATCTTCATGATCTTATGATCAAAATGGATTTAAATGATGTTGATCTAAGAGGGAATCCATTCACATGGACTAATAATAGAAAAAGAAGAGATCTCATCCAAGTTAGACTAGATAGACTAATGGTGTTAGGGAATTAGATCTGGTTAGGTAATTCCTTTTTGGAGAATCTTGCAAGAGCTGCCTCAGATCATTCCCCTTTAATTTTCCATTGGGTGGATGGTTTAAGAGGAGGATCAAAACCCTTTAGATATGAAATTATGTGGCAATCCCATCCAAAATTCAAATATTGAATCCAAGAATGGTGGAATATAAAGATATATGGTACTGCTATGTACAGACTAATGTAAAAGTTAGATAATATAAGGAGGAAGGTTAAGGGTTGGGCTAAAAGTTCCTTTCGAGATATGTTCAAGATTAAAGGGGGAGTGGAGGAAAAAATTAGAAAGCTACAAAAGGAGATTGCTAAGGGTAATAATCTAGATGCTGCTACTCAAGAAGAGGAAGAATATAGGAAAAAATGGAAGGACATCATTTTAAGGGAGGAAATTTTTTGGAAGCAAAGGTTGAGGATTCAATGGCTAACTAAGGGAGATAGGAACACCACCTTCTTCCATAGATCAGCTTCCAATCATAAAAGAAGAAACATGATCAACAGGTTGGAGGGAGAAGGGGGAAGAGAATATAAGGATCAAGAAGAGATGGGAAGACATGTGGTAGAATATTTTTGCAAGGCCTATAAAAAAGATAATAATATTGGAAATTAGGTTATCAGAAGAAGTTTGATAAATATGATCCCACAAGTGCTAGGAGATGTGGAAAATAATAGCATTCTAGGAAACATCACGAAAAAGGAAGTGAAAAGGGCTATGTTGTCCATGAAAGACTATAAGGCCTAAGGACCTGATGGTTTCCCCCCAACATTTTTCCAGCAATTTTTGGAGGTTGTTAAAGGTGAACTGATATGGGCTACTAGAGATTTCTTCAAAATGAGGAAGATGCTAAAAAGGATAAATAAAACCTTTATTACCTTGGTCCCTAAGACTCTAAGACCCATGCATCTCCTAGATTTTAGAACTCTAAGCCTTTGTAACATAGTGTATAAGATTTTTGCAAAGGTGTTAGTAAATAAGATTAAGCCTTTCCTTGATTGCATTATAGGAACACCATAGAAGGGGTTTGTGTTGGGTAGAAAAATCCTAGATTAGCGATTAGTACTCATGAAATCACACATTCTATGGAAAGGAATAAAAAACCTAGTATGGATTTCAAACTAGACAGTTGTAAGGCATATGATAAGGTAAAGTGGGACTTCCTTTATGGTGTGCTTGAAAGAGTTGGATTTAATGGTAGAGTCATAAATCTTATTAAGACAATGGTAGGGATAGTTTAGTATGTGGTCCTTCTAAATGGTTCTCCTTGGGGTAATTTTTTTGCAGAAAGAGGACTAAGACAAGGTGACCTGCTATCTCCTTACCTTTTTAATATGGTGGCAGAAGTGTTGGGGAGATCATTTTCTAAATTGGTTAATATAAGATGTGTTAAAAGAATAAAACCTACAACTAATACTAATACTAAAGTGTTAAAACAATTTGTGGATGACAAATTTCTATTTGGTGAATCCTATATAATGGAAGTAGAGGCATGGAAGAGTATACTTAGAAATTATGAAGAAATTTTAGGGCAGCAAATAAATTATTCTAAGAGTAAGCTATATTTTTTTAATACTAAGGTTATTTTGTAGAGAAGGATAAGGAACATATTAGGTTGTTAGTTGACCAACCTCCCAAACACATATCTTGGGCTACCATTAATCACTAAAGGGGTTACTAATGAATTTTGGAATACTATTGTTGAAAGAACCCAAAAGAAGCTAGCAAGATAGAAAGGGAAGATTCTAAGTAATGCTAGTAAACTATAGCTACTTTTTGTGGCTCTCCACAAAATTCTAGTTTATTTTTTGTCCTTTTTAAAAATTAATTAGAACATGGCTGACAAAATAGAGAAAATACAGAGGAACTTCATTTGGTCAGGAATGGAAGACAAGAAAAAATTAAACCTAGTTGATTGGGAGCAGGTTTGTAAACCAAAGGAGAGGGGGGGATTGGGTGTTAGAAGACTTTGAGACCTGAATAAGGCTCTCCTTGAAAAAATTAGATGGAGACTAGGAGAAGGAAATACTGATTGGAGCAATATCATGAAAGCTAAATATCTCTCAAACTCCCATTTCACCCATAATCTTTGTAATATTGATCTCCTAGGAGGTTCCAAAATGTGAATGAATATTTTAGGAGTAGAGGACTGTTAAGGGAGGGGGTAAGATGGATTATGGGAAATGGGCATAACATCAGGTTCTAGGAGGATAATTGGATGGGAGGAAAACCACTAGTTTATAGTAAATTTAGAAGACTAATGGAGAAATTGAAGGAGGAAATGGGACAGAGAGTGGTGGATTATATTGACCAAGGAAGAAGAAGGTGGACAAAATTGCAAAATGATACATATACCTAGGAGGATATTCAACTTCTTAAAGAACTGGAAGAATTGATGGAAGTACACAGAATTCTAATTCTAATTCATGAGGATAAAGTGGTATGGGACTTAACTCCTAGTGGCAGTTTTATAGTAAAATTGGCTTACAAACATCTATAGAGTAAAGAATTGTACTCCCTAATATGACGTAAAGTTTGGATAAGTAATCTCCTCCCCAATTTTTTTTTTTGGTGGACTATTCAACATGGAAAAATTCTAACATAGGACAACCTGAAAAAAAGGGTTTTTTTATACCAAACATATGTATTCTTTGCAAAAAAAAAAGAGGAGGATATCTCCCACCTATTCCTAAAATGTCCATATACTTTAAATATTTGGGAGTTTTTTGGGAGAAACTAAGAATATGTTGGGTGTTGAAGGACAACTTAAGTCAATTTGTTGAAAATTGTGACTGTCCCTTCTATCACCCTAAACTTGTACTCCTATGGAAAAGTGTCCCACCATATATTTGCTAGCATATCTGGAAAGAAAGAAATAATAGAATGTTTAGGGAGGAGGAAAAACCAGAGGAGGTTGTAACGAGAATTATGTAGAAATTGTTGAAGGAAAATATAATGATTGCTAAATGCAAGCTAGCAAAGGAAGAACTAGGAGGAAAAGAAAGCCAAATAGCAGAAAGATGGGGTATCCAGGAGGATTTCAACCATTTTTACAACACCAAGGTTTTAAGGAGACAACAAACAAGATGGAAACCACCAATCTTAACATAGCCTAAGCTAAACTTCAATGGTGCTACAAAAGGGGGTATAGGAGTAGTGGGTGGAGTGCTAAGGGATGGAAATGGCAATGTGCTACTAGCGTATTCTGGGAATGTTGGAGGAGGAAGTAATAATCTAGCTGAAGCAATGGCTTTACTTTGGGGCCTGAAATTGATAAGGGAAGTGCAAATAAAGGAAATAACCATAGAGGGTGACTCCAAATTAATCCTTGATTTGGTGAAGGGAGTTTCCAAACTAGGTTGGAATATCCTAAATGTTATCATGGATATAAGACATATCATAGACAGGATGGAGAAAGTCTAGTTGCAACATATTTATAGAGAAGGAAATATGGTGGTAGATGTTGCTAGCACCATGGGATTTGAATTAAAGGGATTAACATGTTTGAGAAATTTAGAAAAGTCTAAATGAGGAAATCAAGGCCTTGATTAGCAAGGAAAAGGAGGGGAGAAAAAGTTAACTATGATTAGGCAAATAAAGGGTAGTGCCAATTTTGGCAACATTATACCTAGGAAGAAGAAATGTGCTAAATTTAATAAAAAGTTTAAGGGGAAGCTAATAAGACAACACTATCCTAATTGAATAATAAATAGAGGTGATTTGAGGTGGTAGTTATTTCACCATTATGGTAACACAAAGTAAAATTTGAATTACTTGCTTTTCAAAAGTACAAAAAATTTTAGTACTAAGGCTGTCAGTAAATTCAGGGATGTAAGAATAATAATGCCAAGTACATGTGAATCCCATCATAATTTTGATTGGGATTTCAAAGAGTCCCAAAAACTAGTTTGGGAGATGATTAAAACCCTTGTTAGTGTTATTTCTAAAATTGTTGTGCTTTTGGTGTTTGATATTTACAATGAGCTTGATAACAAGGAAGTTCAAATGCGAATTACTGAAGTTGGAGGGTCAAAAACTAGTGGGGAAGAGATGGGTGGAGATTTGAATAGACTGGAACCATCAAAGATTGAAAATTTTAAAGATAGAATGGCAACCTAGTTTTTATTAAAGGAGGGGTGATTTCTTCCCTACATGCAGGCAATGGTGGGATATGATGAAAATTGTGCACTTCAATTTGTGAATAGCTAGAATGAGCTTAAGGTCACTATAAATGGCATTACTTTCCAAGTAAATGAGTAAGTAATAGAAATGGCCACTAGGATGTCCATGAAGGGGAAAAATGGAGGAACGTCATGAAAATGGTGGACGAGGCTAGTATGATAGTTTTTTTGAGGAAGATGAAGAACCAATGCATTATAGGGGAGGATTCAGAAGGGATAAGCTACCAAGTCTATGGGACGATGTCTGCCTGGTGATCATGAAATACCTTACACTTGAAGGAAAGTTTAGAGTTTACTACTACTATCACTTCCCACTGCTCATTGTTTTTTGAAAAAGAGATTTCATTTCTATTTCATTTTACTTTTTACATTCTCTGGAGGATATGGTGAATGATGTTAGGGAAAAAAGGAGTAAGGGTCAAAATTTTACCATGATCCACAGAGGCTTGATCTTTAGACTCTATCAATTCCATCTTGCCCTCCATCCCCCTAGGGTTATAGTAGTTGACAACTAGTGCCACCATCAGAATTCCCCCCAAGTACTAGCACAGGTACCAAAATCTACACCTCATGCCCCTCCCCCAACGGAGATGATAAGAAAAAGAAAAAACTAGAGTTGGCTATAGAAAAAAAGGGTAGAAAAAAAATCAAGGTTGAAAAACTAGTAGAGGTGGAAATTGAGGATTCAAAAGAGGAGGGAGGAGATAAGGGTAGGAGAAGGTCAGGTAGGCTTGCTAAAACCCAGGCTAGGTATAAGAAAAAGTCTAAAAGATATAGGGTGGAAGAGGAGGAAGAATAGAGTTTTGAAAACAAGGATAGGGAGCTAGAGGAGGAGAATTTCTCTGACTACAAGAGAGAGAAAGAGGAACGAAAAAAAGAAAAAGTGAAAAATTGGTGGATAATACCTAGGTGTTTGCTAGTAATACCCAAGCATTGGCTGGTAAAGACATTACCACCAAGACTCATGTGTCGGCCAACTTCACCCTCTAGTTGATTAGCTTCTGTGAAGATAGTAACAAAGTGGACACTTCCCCCATCATAATTTCCTCTCCAATAAAGGAAAAATGTAATGTTTTTACTAACCCTCAAGTTTTGCAGGATGAAAATCAATTAACAAAGACAAATAATCGAACTAGAAAGGTTGACAAAGAAAGCAAGGAAAAAGAGGAGGAATGAAATGAAATGACTACCTAGTTGGAAACAAGAGTCAAAACCGTGGAGTAGGGATTCCACACTTTCTCTAAATTTGCACCAAAGGTCACTCATGCAACTGCTACCACCCTCTAGTTGTTGGCATAGGAGAAGGATGAATTGGGGATGGACATGGAAGATAATAAACTCCTCTATAAGTTTCTTGCTAAGGATTGGGATCGGGTTCTTCTGGTTGGGAAAGGAAAAGAAAAAGATGAGAAATAATTTGACTGTGTTTGGGGGATCTTATGATCCTAGTTTATTTTATTTTTTACTACTTCCTAGTTTGCTAGTTTACAGATGATACCAAGACTTAGGTTGACCTATTTGTGCCAATAGTTTTTATTTGAAACTTTATAGTTTGTTTAGCTCTATATTTTTATGTGTTGTGTGTTGTATGGGTTGGGTTGGCTTACTTTTACATATTGTGTTTATCTTGAACAGTAGTTGGTAGGATCGTTACAGAAATTTTCTTAACTTGTTAACTTCTTACTAGAGTTTTTGTGTTGATATAGTTTATGTGGTTGTGTTGCCTCTTGTTACTTCTATAGGTGGTTGCTGGTTACCAGCTTTCTTTTTGTAAGGGTTGAACCCCTTGTTTTGGTCGCTTTATATTTCAAAAACACATACTAACTTGAATAAGTTACAAAAAGTTTAAATGAGATAGAAGTGAGTTTTAGTTGTGATTCAAAATGATGTAGAGTTGACATCTTAGTTAAAGTGTGAAATCATATATTTGAGAAAACCATTAGGGCTACATAGTTCCTTAAATTTGAATTAATATGTTCAAATAATTTCATAATACATTAGGTTTGACATAATTCCATATTTTATTTCATTATGTCAGCTCAATTTCCTAGGAGAACTAAATTTGCATCTCTTAGGAAGTGATCCAAAACTATAATACTTGATCTCATTTAGACTCATATTTTAATTTAAATATTTAAATAATTATTATTCATTATTTAATTACTTTAAAAATTCATTTCATCTCTACTACATCTTCCTATTTCACTATTGGGTCGACTACCTAAGACCCCTTCATTTGCATTTGATTCTTAAGATCTTAGTCATTCGAGTTAAAGAAAAAAATAATGAAATTATCATAAAATATTAAACAAAATAATATACTAAAATTATTTAATGAATTTACATAATATACCTTCCTTGATAAAATTACTTACCTAATAGTCTAATGTAAGAAGAAAAATATAACACCTAAATAATCCTATAACAAAACTCTTTAAATAATTTTTTTTACTAATCTATTAACTTAATACTAAACATATTAATTAACTCCTAAACATGACATCCAATCCTAACTTTATTATACTCACTAACCTCAGTTTACTACTAATAAAAAATAATATTAACTAACTTAATCCTAACTAACTTTACTAACCTACTCCCTTACCCTTGGCCAATCCCCATTCCCCAAAGTCATGGGGTAGTTTTCCAAGTGGGGGCACACTACCCCAAACCCTCCACACACTGTCAAAGCCTTGGCATGCACTCCCAACCTTAAATCTAGTTATGGTATGCATAGAGAAGTTGGGGGTAGGGGGGAATTAAATTTTTTAAAGCTTTCTATTAAAAGAAAGATCTAACATGTCATGCCCAAACTTACAAGGCAAAAACACAACTACAATTTTTTTTTGTCAACATTTAAATTATACATAAGAGATTTTCCAATAACAATGATAATCAATTGAGGAGTTCATACTAGCATTAGGTTAAGGTTTTCATATAAGTTTGACTGTTATGACTAAGAGTGTAGATATCGAGTTTCAAAGTCTCACCGGCCATTGATTGACTGCCTTTCGAGATTCACAATCTTTATATGTATATTAATCTAGATGGAAAGGAACTTGTCAATACATCACTGAATAATTTGATTCTTACATTAAATACAATCATGACAATGGGGTAAATCTTGTATGGTACCTTGAATCTATTCCTAGAAAGGATAAGTACATACATTGACAATCATTCTACCAACTTACTAATTTTTCCATCTTCAGCTAGGTAGTGGTTAGTTTATCATCTATTTTCTAATGCTTCACCAAATAAAGTTCTTAGTCCCAATCTACTAAGATCGTACATTATAATTCTAGTTGTGAAACATTGTAGATGACTAAGGATCTCTTACTTAAGAAGGATTGTTTCTAGATACATATCTAAATCCTTAATCAAATATCATATCAACATAATTTCTATCTATACATGTGGAAACATGACCCCCTAAACATATGCACATTTACCTCAGATGGTATCCCACATTTATGTTCATACATAGAAATCTTCTTACATTCGCATCCCAATACGAGGAGCTTAAGTAAGATTTCTAGATAGTAATGACTAGGGTCCATTAAAGAATAGACTTTATACACACACCATAATTAGTATTAATTTATCTATTTTCCATTATTTATTTAATTATTATTATTTCTTTTGGTCATTATCATTAATAAAATGATTATTTAAAATCTAAATTTCATATACTTGTCAATGTAGCTCCTTAAGTTGTACAATTTTTATTTGCATGTCCTATGCACTAAAAAATATGAATATGCACTTATGAACTCATTCAAACATAATTCATTATTATTTATTTAATTTTATTTATTTAACTCCTTTTAAGAAATAATTAATATTGTATCTAGTAACCTTACTAGAGTATTAAATTAAGCTTACATATATCTCATAACCTGTATCCCTTCCATCTGCAAATTTAGCCCATGTTCTATTAGCCATAAAATGTTTATATATATTAGGAACATACCATTATTTATTAAATTATTATATATATACATTTATTTGTTTTATTTTATTTAATCTATGATAAACAAGAGCCCTTGGAGAGCTTGAGTCCTTGCCTTATGCAAGGAGTTGAAGATATGCAAAGTAGATGGTACTTGCCATTAGACAATAGATATTTGAGGCATTAACAATTCATGTCTTAGAGGAAGTGCTATTTGTCATTACACCCTAACCTGCTTGAAAAAAACTTCAAAGTTTTAGAAAATAGTGGACCTAAGTCAAAATAATGAAAACTATGAAGAGCCTATGAAGTTGCACAAATTGTAGAACTTACATAAAATACTAAAAAATAGAAGATCTTGTGATAATAACTTTCAAAGACCTTATGATATTACACATTTTTGAGCAAAATCAAGAGCATAAGGAAATTATTGAAAAATGGAAAGATCTTGTCAAAATATCTTTGAAAGACTTTCTGATTTTTTTCAAAAGTTTCAAGATATCACAAAGCATCAGAAAAATTCTGAAAAATACAAAGAACTTGTAAAATTAATCTTCAAAAATCTTGTGAGATTACATAGCATTTTACAAGGACCACTTATTCTATTAAAAGTTTTTCTTGGATAAAAATTGGATAACTATGAAAATGTCTTAATTGATAAACATTGAAAGACCTCTTCCTCTTGTTTTTTTAAAACTTTTAAATTGAATGTCAATTGTGCAGTGTTTTGGCATGAAACTTGCCTATCTTCTAGCCCTCTTGGCCTCATTTTTTGCCCAAAGACTAATCTACACTCCACCATAATTTGAAAATAGTTTTTCAAAGGAATTATCAATATAATAAGATACTTTTCCAAGTCACTGACATGCCAACTTTTGAGCTAAGGGATGAAGACACCAATTGCTCATTTTGTTGGGAAAATACACTGATTAATCAAAACAACTCAACTAGCTCATGTGAAGAAAATGTAAAGGCAACAAAAAAATTCATAAATTAAACTACAATACATTAGCTAATGACATCTATAGTAAGTAAAATCTAATTAAAATAAAATATTAGGTGAACTAGTCATGCATTGAAAATTGGAAAGGAATATGAACTTATAGGCTAGCTCTGGAAGATGGCTTGTGTAGGGATTCAAATCCTTTTGCAAATGATTGTAACAATCTCACATGTTGAGCATGTAAAAAGAATTTGAGCTCCAAATGAGACAACCATTCCTCTTTCATGAGTGAAAGATTCTCCTATGTTTCCACCAAGTTCAACTCCTCCTTGAATTCATGCAATAGCTAAATAATATCTTCTTTTAAAGGGGAGCCCATCCTCATTTAGATGACTAGCAACCAAGAAGTCAAAAAAAAAGTGAACTTCTATTTTCTTTGCGAATAGTCGAGAAATGTTCGAACTAACAATTGCATTCATGCCTTTCTCGAGATGAACAACCTAGAAAATTCCACACACTACCTCCTAAATTCTGTGATTTTTAGCTTATAAAATTGGGAATAAACCTAGGAAATTGCCACATAATCAATCATAAAATGAGAATAAGTATTTAATAATTAAATAAATCAAAATTTACATCAACCTTTAAGAAAATTTGAAAAATATCATGACTTTGTCAAGCATAAATTAATAGGAGGGTTAAAAAAAAACATTAGTTCCTTGCCTTTTAAAAGGCAGGGACTAATAACAATTTACATATATATTTATATATATCTATATTCTTTTACTAAGAAAATCATCATAAGTATATATACACATATATTATAATAACTATGCTATTATCTACATATTCTTATTCTAACAACTAACACATCTAACCCCACCCTAATGTATAATTTCGTGATCAACATAAGACATTAATCTCTACTTATACTAAGTCTAGATATAACTAATACTTCCCAAACACCTTAACCACTAAAAAAACATCTAGTTTCCACCTCACATACCCCTTCTCCTAGGTGATTTTAAAACCTAAGGTGGTCCCACTAACTGGTGCATTCCCATATTCTCCTTTCTAGGTAACAAGTTTAAATGGGGTGGTGGGTTGTCTAGGGAAGTGTCCCTGTCATAAGGAAAAAGAAGCACATTAAATTAACAAGACACCTCCATTTTAGTATGCAATCTTACACCTTGCAAGTTATATTTTTTAAATATTTCTTCCTTGTTTAATATGGGCCTCCCTCCATAGTTGGTGCTAGGTTTCCTTTTGAGCATGCCATTCCCATTTCCCAAGATGAAGGCACTTGGGATTTGGGACTGAAAAGATGTAAGAATGGCTCCCTCTCAAAAACTTATGTCACATGCCTAAGTAAATTCATGGGAGGAATGCAAGTGCTTGAGTAGGTAAGGTATGATTTTTTTATTGTAAGTATTAACTTTAAAATAATTTAATATTTGGTAGGATATCCCATCGGTACCTCCTAATATTAAAATCCTAAATGCCTAGACTCATTATAATCATAGCCTTTGTTTGTATTATTTTATAAAATAGGAATTCTAAAGAATATATATATATATATATATATATATATATATATATATAGAAATATTTTAATGATCTTTTTTTTTTGGGGGGGAAAGGGATTATTTCCTTCTCCATACATTTTCCAGAGAGTTGAGAGAGGCACCTAAAACAAGCTCATTTCTTATACACTTATGCAATCATGTCAACCATTAGATTTTCTAACCCTATGGTCTAGATATTCTTGATATAATATTACCATGATAATTTGGAGTTACTAAATATACTATGAATGGTCTAGATTTATGGATTTTTTTAATCATTTGGTCTATAGTATCAATACAAAGATATATACATCATGGCAGGTTGATATGTGAAAATTAATTAATTATTCTTATGAAATTTAGGAAACCATTGCCTCAATAATTAGTATTGTATTCTCATGCAAATATTCAATTCAAATATGCATTTACTACTACTATACAATAGAGTTGATATGATAATTACATTCAATAATAAAACTCTTCCTAGCATTACAATTTATTTTATGATATTGAATTCAATTTGACAATCTTTTGCATGATTTCAAGATACATCAAGTATTCTAATTCCATGATGGGTGTCCATACCATGACTATAACCTAAATACAATTCCATTATCTATCGAATGCATATCCTACACTTATGTATGAATCAAGACTAATCATAGATTGCATCTACTTATTTCTATGAGAATTGAGAAAAATGAATAATAGAGAGGTAGTTATAATTGCATCTTACTAATATCTACTATGATACTAAATCCATTTTCCCAACACATTCATATTCATGATAATAGATCTACAAAAACACAATGGAATTCTCTCTTATATTTCTCATTTAACATACAACAACCTTTTCACATTTGAACATAAGGTGGTAACTCTTCCTTTCAACATTACATAATGTAAAGATCTCTACACAAGATGATGCACAATCCTTCTAGTGATAAATGAATAAGAGCAATATCAACACTCCCCAATCACAAATAGAAACTCATAACAAGATGGAGTTTACTACTCCATTATCAAACCAACTACAATAGTATTTCCTCCTCTTATGCAATGAAAATTTCATGACTTCTAAATACTCAAGAGCATCAAAGTCTACAAAGGTCAAATTTATAGAACCATGGAGGCTCACCTCCCAAGCTAGGCCTCAATGAGACCACCCTCGTGCTAGGGGAAACAAGGCTCAACCAGGATCCATTCAAACAACATCTCAATAATAAGAACCAACATGCATACCTCAATTTAACAACACATTTATAATCATTAACCAAGGCTTGCACAATGATTCACAGATGGAATCAAAAACATTGGGTGAAGGTAGGCTCTTCAAGGAGGAGAATACCATATCCTTTTGGAACAACAAATCTTGCAATTGCAATATTTCAAAAGGCTTCCAAGAAGCATGCCACAAAAAGGCTATCAAGAACACATGCCTCAATAAGGCTATCAACACTTACTCCTCTTCACATATCCTCACTTATACCTCCCATAGAACAATAGAAAGGCATATGGCTTCAATGGAGCCCATACTCCATGAAAACTATTCCCTCTCCAAGAGAAGGATTTCTCAACTTCAATGTTGAGCCCAACTAACCCCTTCAAACTAAGGATTCTCTTCCCTCACAAGGGTGAGTGAATCCTTCACACCCAACACAACATTCAATCCACAACCGCAATCCAAGAAAACAAAACCAAATGCAAATAGATTCAATATGCTCACTCACATACACAATCATTTACAACATGCACCATATGCAAACACATAGATCCTACATGAAACACTCTTACAATTTCCATCTTCAACTTCTATGAAATGAAAGAAAACATGGCATGAAGTACTAATCTCCTTCCAAGCTATGGTTATGAAAATATTTTCTTCCTTGGCTTTTGAGCTTCTTCCTCCAAAACCATATCTGTCTCTACCATTAGAGAGTGGGTGAACAACCACTTAGTTTGGCATAAGCTCTCTAAAAATACCTCCACTTCCAACCCACCTACCCCTCTTACACCATTGTACCTTCCTAACTATAGGAACTTAACCAAGTGGTGGGATGAGGAAATAGGTCATGTGACACTCGAATTTCAAAATTGGCTTGAAAATGACTAGTTTAGAGGGTCTCCTAAGTCCCCTAGGCCAACTTATGGTCATATTTAGACCCCCAACCTATACTACTACCATGTGGGTGTCTTATTTTCACCAAATTAACATTGGGAATCACTTTTAGGCTCTCTAAAGTTCCTATCAAGTTTAATTTGAATTCCATCATGAAGGTGACTCATCCTAACACTCCCAAGGTGAGTTAACTAAATTTTGTGATGGGATTAAATTTAGATTAAGTGACTTCATGCCCAAAAATCCTATATAACATGCCATTTACACATAAACAACACAAGTGTTAAATGACACACACACACACACACATTAAATACTTTACACATCATGATGACATGTCACTAATTAATCATGATCTTTAAACTTATAACACCCATGCACAATCACATTACAAAATAAACACAATACAATGAGGTTTTGAATCTTCCAAACATCTACCTTGGCTTTACCATGTTCACATAGGTTTGAACCTTGTTTCCTCGAATAATATCCACGGTTCAACTTTCCTACACACTCAACTTAATGTCAATAGCCCAATGAAATAATATAGAAATACATGTAGATAAGTGTAGAATAATCCAATATCACTTAATTGCATTAACATATTCAATTAACTTCCATCTAATCATTTCAAAACATTGAAATATCAAGATATGTATAACATTAGTCTTTCTAATCATAACAAAATTACCATTCTAAATACCGTCACAATCCTTGTTTATTATAACAATGAAACACCAAAGTCATATTTATTAAACATTAAAATATGTAAAATGGATCCTGGTATATATGTCATAAGTGAAAATCACTATTGTGCAAACTTGTTAACTAGTATCCTTTCAAATCAACTGACCAAAGTAATATTTCTAACAATGTCCTTTTATCTTGTTACGAGGTGTGTGTGCCCCTAGGGTTAATTTCTCATGCCATTGAATATTTCTAAATTATGTCATCATATTTTAAAACCAATCTATGAGTGAAACCATTATGTTTTGTTATCATTTGATCTATATTCATTGTTATTTCTTACGAGAGTGAATGTTAATTCATCTCCCCTAATTGTCTAGTAAATCATACCTTGAATCTTGTGACTAGTTTCTCAGCTTGTACATGTTGAGTCTCATTTTCATGTGGTCCTAACTTATTGACTTAATGTTATTGGATAGGGTATTCAACCTTATAATAATGAAAATCTACATTAGTCTCTAATAGGATTTCATAAATCATTGCTAATAACGAAAATGTCAACCATGACCTAATTAATTTCTAATCATATTCATTCCTTATGGTTTATAATAGGGTACAAGTGTGCACCTTACAAAACACAAAATGCAGCTCAACATCCACTTGGTGTGTCAAGACTAACATGGGGCAATGTGTCAGAACATCAACTTAGTCCTATGGAGGCCCAAAGGTCCATACATGGTTAGAAAGAAAGGTGTTTGGAGGGAAGTTTCATTAATTATGTTTGATTTTTTGCCAAGATGAAATAACCATTCAACACTCTTTACCTTGTATCCAAAACTCATGTGGAGAGACTTAGGAGAGAGAAATGGATGGGTGCAATTATGTTTAAAAGGCTCATAGGTGGGTTTGTGGGGAGGGGTAATTAGAATAGAAGACTTTGTATTGTTTTTTCTTTTTTCTTTCTTTTATAAGATTTTTTATTAGTATAAATTTAATTATGTAATTTATTTAGAAAGTATCTACTAGAGAATATTCTATATAATATAAGGAAAAAAAATTCCCCATACAAGTTTTACAGAGCTTTTTGGCTCTCTTAATAGATAAAAGTTATAAGTTTTCCTTTCTTCTTTAAAGTACTAGGTTTCCTCTTGGGACTTTTATAATGGCATAGTGTCATAATATTTTGTTTATTCCATTTAGTGGATTGTAGGTATAATAGTGATATTAATTTTTTATATAATTAGATTGATTTAAGGTAGTTTACATATAATGCAACATGGGGTAAATTTCATTGATTTAATAAGATTTATACAAGTTAGGGTTTTAAGGTGCAAGTAAGATGATCATATCTAAACTGACCATTGATTTTATCACATGATTTTAAGGATGAATTATTGCATCTATAGTTTAAATGATTCATACATCAAGATATTATAAAGTAACTTATAAATACATTGAACCAAATCCAAGATTTCATAAAAGAAACATATATAGATTGATCATTTGAAACTTGTCTATTTAGGCACATATCAAAACATGGATTGAAGAGAAACAATTATAAATTTTCATTATAATCCAAAAAACCATGTTTATTTAATGATCTCTTTTCTTATTATTAAAATGTGGTGTACAACATTGAAAACTCTTCCATAGATCCGCATAAATTACACTTTTTGTTTCAAGAAAGAATACAAAATTCATTAGAAAGGTGATACAAAGGAGAAGTCTCCAACAAGACCAAAGGAACACTACCAAGTCAACAATTTAGAGCTCAATGTGACACCACACCTCGAGCTAGGAGAACCAGTAACCAACTGGGTGACATTCAAAAAACAATCACAATGACACAACTTAACATATAATTCTAATCCAAAGCATGCACAATAGGTTTCATAATGAACCTATGACTAGGGAGAAAGTGGATTTTTCTAGGTAGGAGATGTCAATCATGAACAAAAATCATATCCCTCTTTGAAGGCTACCATATCACATAAGCTTTCATTTCTTCCTCTCCTTATTTCCCCCTAAAAATAATCAATTTTGTATTAACAAGCAAGGGCCCATAACACCTTACTATCTCCCTCTTCGCAACATGAGACGAGACTCTGCACTAACTTGGAGTCTAACTAAATCCCTTCTCCCATGTTGGTGTTTTTAAATATCATGTTTTAAAAACCTAATTATGAGAAAAAAACACATCTAGGGGCAGCTAATTCCCATGTACACCATACCCATTCAGACATCAGGGCCAACTATAAGACTAGACTCCTTTTGCTTCAAGCTCTCCAAAACTTAGGTAGGTGATCCTTAGATTCTTCATATGGTACCAGTATCAAATCACATGCTTGAATATATATAGAAGATAATACCCTTGAATCTTCTATGCTTATGCAAACAACATAGATATGAAATAGATAGAATCATGACATATGAACTAGATAAGCTAAGTTAGGGTAACTCTTTTTAGCTCCTAAATAGAAAGGGAAAATAATTTTGATTATAAATTTGATCTCACCATAACCAAGACATGAAAAACATAGTACATCTATCCTATAGCTAATCAATTCCTTATCTATTGGGAAATCATACATCCTCATAAATCATTGAGACATTTCATGTATCTGATGTAGTGCAAGGTAGGAGAAACCCCATCGGAGATGTCCAACCCCCAAAAAAAAACCACACAACAAAAATACAACAAAGAAACAATAATGCAAGATCTAATACTAAATCACAACTCTTTATTCATAGATATAATTGATTACATGCAATATGCCTAGTTGAAAGGCCTTCAAGGTTAGGGCCAAATAAAAACAACAATTACAAAATAAATTCGACAAGATCCAACTTACAAACCCAATCCCAGCTAGTCTAGATACACAACTGGATAAGAACACCAAGAAGAATCCTCACTTATACCCTCAAGTCCAACAAGAAATCTTCTAGTTCGTAAGAAGTAAACTTAGCTCTTCAAAATTCATATCTACACTTCATCCCCTTCTCAAAGCTAGAATTATAACTACTTCTCCTACTCACTCCCCAAAACCCCTTACTTGTACCCAACTAAGACATAGGTTGACCCAACTCATTGAAAACTAAATTAAATCCCTTACATTAAATATAGGTCAAGCCACAAGTTGGATACAACACTAAATTAAATACCCATATAGAAATTAAATGCCAAAAGTTGGCTCATAGAGAACTTGGCATCCATAGGGACCAAGACCAAACTAAGTGTCAGCAAAACCAAGCTAAGAACTAGTAAATTCATACGTGACATTGAGCTTATAGTTCAAACCAATCTCCATAGACCATGTTGAGCTCCAAGAGCATGTTGAGAAAAATAGTGCAAACCAAGCTCAAAAAGTATGTCGAGCTCTCAAGTATAAACTATACCCAATAGCGATTGAGCACCACTTCTTTGGTGACCGAGTCCACAACTCTAAAGCCAAATACCCCCAACATCTAGGATCACAAGAAATCCTAGGATGCTCCTACATCAGTATCAAGACTTCTAGATCTATCTATTTGCCTTATGAATCAAACATCTACATCACTTCTGAATCTCATAATTGACTTATCCTTTCATGATTTCTATAACCCTATGATGATAAACTAAGAATTTACATGACTCCTTGAATCACTAGCAAGGCATATCAATTGCACAACCCTACAATCATACTGCCAAGGTCTACCAATAACACATGACAATTGTTCATGTTGCCAATGTCACATAGCACTTGATCCTTATACTACCCAATATGGAAATCAATGAGGCATTGCTACCTCACTTCCAAAGCATGTTGACCTTGCAACCATCCAATCCTATAAGGATAAGGATGACTTAGTCTCTTCAAACCAAGTTTCTAAACCATCTCCTCAGTAACAAGGTTATCAGTACTACCACCATCCATAATTGATTTGTAGACTTTACCACCAGACTTACAAAAAGTCCTGAACAAACTAATCCTTTGACAAGAATACAATGTCCTGTCACCAACCAATACTCATTGAGCCAAAAAACTTTCTCCTTGCTCAGGATGATTGTTTGGAACTACAACCTCATTCACACCAATAGTTGTCTTACTAAGTGGATAGTCAAAAGATCTATGCCCTTCTTTCCCACATATGAAATAATTACCTCTGAACTTACCTCTACCTATCATCCTTTTCTGATCAGTAGGTTTTGGTTCAATTTCAACACTCAGTTTAGCTTGTGCCAAGCTATCTTTCTTCTCCTTCCCTCTAGCATTACCTTGAATTTTCCTTTAGGGCATACTAATAAGCATCCTCCACTAAAGAAATATTCAACATACCAACCTTATCCTAAATATTGAATCTTAAACCAATAATGTATTGAGCTACCTCTTCCTTTGATAATTCTCTATGATCAAACTAAATAGTCAACTTGTATAACTCCTTGATATAATCTTTCATAGACATATCTTTCTATTTTAGATTCTACAACCTTTTAAACAACTCAAGTTCATAATCAGTAGGAATGAACTTAGCCTTCAAGTTAGTCACCATCAATCTCCATCTAGAGTTCTTCATTTCACCTTCCTCTTCTCTATCTCTTTGTAATTCTTTCCACGAAAGAGTAGCATGTTCTTTCAACTCAATTTGTGCTAATGCCACTCTAAGTGGATCCTCAATATCATCAAGCTCAAAGTAGTCTTCCAATTTATTAATCCAATCAATTAGGTCTTTAGGAGTCAAAGTACCTAAGAAATTAGAAACCTCCATCTTATGGTTCAACTTCAACTAAGATCCATGTCTAGAAAATTGACTAGTCCTAGTTCCAATAGGTCTTTCCATACAATTAGTTCTATCCTCACCACTAGATCTAGTAGCTTCAAAGTCTTTGATAACTTCCTCATAACTACCTTTTGTATCCACATACCTAGGTACACCACCTAAAGTACTTACAATTTCAGAAATCATGTCACTCTTCATCAATGCAATCTTAGATCTAAACTCTACTCTTATCTTCTCTAAGATCATTTCTTCCATGGCATCTTCCAAATTTTTGTAAACCCAAAAATATAGATCCACAAAGCTAGAAGATCAATCAGCCACTAGATCAACCTTCTCTACAAATCCTAGTACAAATTGCCTTAGCATTGGGAATCTATCCACACACTCAGGAATAACCTTCACTTTGATACCATCTAACACAGTGCAAGGTAGGAGAATCCCCAAAGGAGATTTCCAAACCCCTAGACAACAACCACATAGTGAAAATACAATAACAAAGAAACAATAATGCAAGATTTGATACCAAATCGAAACTCTTTATTCATAGATATAACTAATTACATGTAATATGCCTAGTTGTAAGGCCTTTTGGGTTAGGGCCAAATACAAACAAAAATTCCAAAATTAGTTCTATAAGATCCAACAAAATCCAACTTACAAACCCAATCCTAGCTAGTTTAGATACAGAAGTAGATAAGAACACCAAGAATAATCCACACTTGTACCCTTAGGTCCACCAAGAAATGCTCTCATTCCTAAGCCACAACCCTAGATCTTCAAAATTTGCATCTACACTTCATCCCCTTCTCAAAGATGGAATGATAACTACTTCTCCTACTAACTCCACAAAACCCCTTACTTATACCCAACTAAGCCACAAGTTAGACCAATTCATTACAAACTAAATTAAATCCCTTACATCAAATATAGGTCGAGACACAAGTTGGCTACAACACTAAATTAAATATCCATAAAGAAATTAAATGCCAAAAGTTAGCTCATAGACAACTTGGCACCCACAGGGAGCAAAATCAAATCGAGTGTTAGAAAAATCAAGCTGAGCACTAGTAAATTCATAAGTGATGTTGAGCTCATAGTGCAAACTAAGCACCATAGACCATTCCAGGCTCCAAGACCATGCCAAGTAAAATAGTGCAAACTAAGCTCATAGAGTATGCCAATCTCCCAAGCATAAACTATACCCAACAATGACTGAGCACCACTTCTTTGGTGACTGAGTCCACAACTCCAACACCAAATATCCCCAACATGTAGGATTAGAAGAAATCTTAGAATGATCCTACATCAATATTAGGACTTCCAAATATATCCATTTATCTTGTGAATTAGACATCTACATCACTTTGAATCTCATACTTGACTTATCCTTTCATTTAATTATGCAACCCTTTGATGATAAACTAAGAATTTACATGACTCCTTGAATCACAAGAAAAACATATCAACATATACAACCTAGAACAAATTGTAACTGAGTTTCATGCTTTTTGTTCACAAAACACAAAATATTCCACACATCATGAATAGGAAACAAGATTCAGACTAAAGATAAAACTTGTTGCTGCACTTTTGTTCATTTCCTTGAAACAAATACATAAAGGATGTAGTAAATTGAATCATAAAACTACTGAATAGACTAGAACTATCTGTATTCTCATTAAGTGTTGTTCATTACACAAGAGAAATGTTGAAGAATGGTGGAAACCCAACTGAGCTTTCTCAGAGAACTTGGGAACCAAACCTAAAGAAAGAGAAGAGAAGAGAATATAAAGATAGGAAGTAATCCTAGATCAGATCAGATGCTACCATTTGTCCACTTGAAAAGATTCCATTTTTTGATGCAAAACTTCTCTCTACTCTCTCTTTGTAATTGAAAATTAGATCTTTTAATTTGCTATTGAAGAATGCTTTGAAAATATCTCTAGACTGATAGATACATGCAATTGGACAAGGTTTCATGTTTGATTTTAAGACAAGGGGGAAAACACCCACCAAAGGAAACATTTTCCTCTAAATGTGGAGTCAACAAACTTCATTGGCTACCTTCTAACTATATTTGATGCTCAATCATGACAAGTGCTCGTTCTGCTAAGAACAACCCCAATTTTACAAATTTTCTTATAGCTCTGACCATTTAATACATGTACATTTTATGACTCCATATCTAGATATCTTGTCTTTTCCTAGTTCCAATAGTATACTACACTGTGAATTTCTAATAAAAAATGCCCCTCTAATATGCCTTAAAAAATCTAGCTCCTAAAAAATCATTTAAATGAAAAAATTAAAATATCCTATAGTCAAAACTATAGAAACTCTTCAAATCATTTTTATTTTTGAATTTGAGACTTGCACGTTCAAAATTTTGAAAGAAAATTTTGAATTTTCTCAACTTTATATTTTACCTCTATTTTAAATCTAGGTCAAACCTCTTGGTTGACCACCACACAAGTACTATGTGTCAGCTCCTTATTGGTCACACTCATGTTGCATGATTTCCACCTCACTATTGCCTTACAAGAGCCCTACCACATGTCTCCTCATGAGTTCACAACCTTAACTCTTGACTCCACCTTAACCCCTATTACCTCGTGAGACATGCATGTTTGTAATATTGGAACACGTCTATGCTAATTGTGGTTAACTGGTGTGATCATGCAAAATGAGGATTTTCACAACATCAAAAATCATTTGCACTAACTATATTTAATTGGCATGATCATGTTAAATGAGGCTTTTTACAATATCGAGGCACTTTTTTGACTTAACATTTAATGCTGGCAACGTTACAACCTTCGATTAGCTAACTATTTTGCATCATCGCACAGTTATCTCCTAACCATGTAGTTTGTGCTACAATCTTGAGATTTGATGCGATGTGTCTATGATGATGTCATCAATCTTTGCCTATGATTTGGGAGCCTACTATCCCACATGAGAACTGGAGGATACAAAAGCCATGTGTCTTGTTAAACACTATGTATTTATAAATTGATGTATTTAAATATAAAAAAGAATGTCACTGGGTCAATTTGGGATAATTGTTCATCTCTTTCCCTTCAAAATTGTAGGCCTCCTTTTGAATTATGCCATCATCAATCCTTTCAAAACAAAAAGGCATGACATCCTAAGCTCTGATCATTCCATTTCCCATCTTTTGCTCCTCCATGGACACCTTACATTGTTCAAACTAGCTCATAGTCCTCATAAGAAGGTTTCAAAAACTCAACTCCCCCTACATATCTTTGTAGTGGTTTCTCCCTCCCAACCTCTCTCCCATGGGTGATTTATTCTTCCATACAGTGTCTTAACACTCTTCCTTCACTCAATATTGGGCATCAAATTGCCCAATGATCAAAGGCAACACATATGTGAGTGATTACCCCTAAATCTTCAAAATAGGTCAATCCATGTAGGCTCCAACTAGCAATCCTCTCAACTAGCACTATTTAGAGAACATCCTTATCTATGATTTTGAACAAAATTATTTCCACATTGTTGACATCCAATACTATTAGGCATATAACAATCACATCATCCTTTGGGCCATGTAATTCCTAGATTAAAGCTCTACCACTCAATACATTAGAAAGTTAACTTTTGAACTTACCCATGCAGCCTATGCAAGTTTCCAATAAAAATTTTCTCATTCAGTTGCTTTGTAACAAGCTAAGTGCACTCATGATGAAGGATCAAAATCCTTATTCAAGTCATGGACCCAGTATATGTTTTAGGAATGTCAAAATTCATTGAAAGCTTCTTCATTTACCAATGCTAGCTCATGGCGCATAAGTGACAAGGGGTGGAAAATGAAAATTTCCTATAGCTTTGACCTGGTATATTTAAATGTAATTAGCATAGTTCTAATGACATCTAGGTTTCCAACCATCTCCGACCATTGTTGCATATTTTTCTCTTGTTTTTGATTTGTTTTTATAATATTAGAAGGATTTAGCCTAACTTGCATGTAATCTCTTATCATTATGTTTCTTCTCTAGAAGAATTCTCCAAGTGGAATAAATTACTATGTTTCACTTCACTTTATTTTGCTGAAAACCTTATCACAAGTAGAGGAGATTCCTTTTCAAAATTATTGTCAATATCTCTAAACTTCTGTCCATCTTGATGATCTTTTAAGCTTTGTCTTCTTTCCATCTGCATTCTTATTGTTCTTGATTGTATCCTTCTAATCATAATGCCTTGCCTTGTTACTTATAAATCCAAGTTGCCCCATATGATTCTTCCTCCTTTAAGGACTTTGAATCCCCACATTTCTTCTCAGACTGATGCAATTAGTCGGGCACCAAAGTGGGTATGGCTAATTTTTTAATTTTTTTAAAAAAACTAACCTTTTGAAATACTCCAAAAAATCACCTAGCCCTGATTAAATTAATTTCAACCACTGAATCATCACTTAAAACTAATTCCATCTTGTTCTTGCAAATTGTGAGTTTCATGCCAAGAGGTCCTCTGTCTAGCCTTAAAAATTGATAGAAACACCTGGCTGAGCTTTGAAAATAAACATACTAATTCTTTATTCCACATTCTATTACCCTATTAGATCTCTTGTCATGATGACACCTAGGTCAAAATATATTGACCATC